>CM067369.1:63182432-63468646 GCA_034401795.1 Chaetoderma sp. LZ-2023a | reverse complement strand
ATGTGGCTAAAACCTACGAAGATATGTTACACATTGATGATGTCAACATTAGCAGACTTCATGTTCTATAGAGCACAATAATTTACAGGTAAAGCAGTAAATGTTGTCTAGTTATTACTACTAATCACACATGACTACATGAACTCCTACCAGTTAAATATTGCATGAACTTTCCCTGTTTTAATTGAATATTCTCAATAAGATACAGTTTGCATACTGTAATTTCTTAGCATTTGAAGCATAAGAAGGGAATAAACTCAATTATTACAACAGTACTGTCTCCAGATAAAGTGATAATTATGATACATACAATCACACCCCTGTAAATGCGTTACCACAAGCAACACATGAGCAATGTTCCTTCCCAGTATGGGTACTCATGTTACACAAAACACAATTTCAATGTATATGTTCTATAACATGCACGCACGCACGCACGCACGCACGCACACACACACACACACACACACACACACACACACACACACAATGTGGGAATGGTCCAATAAAGCCTGTTTCCGTATAAACGTCTGATTACACAGGGTATGAGAATGATTCCTCCCCGGTATGGATTCTCATGTGATTCAATAATGTTTCCATGTAAATGTTTTATTACACACAGAGCATGAGAATGGTTCTCTCCAGTATGTGTCCTCATGTGATGCACTAAATTCTGCTTCTGTCTAAATGTTTTATTACACACACCGCATGAAAATGGCTTCTCTTCAATATGGAGTTGCATGTGACTCAATAAATTATGTTTCTGTCTAAATGTTTTATTACACATGGAGCATGAGAATGGTTTCTCTCTAGTATGGGTCCTAATGTGATCCAATAAAGTATTTTTCTGTGTAAATGTTTTATTACACACACCACATGAAAATGGCTTCTCTCCAGTATGCGTCCACATGTGGCGCACTAAAGTCTGTTTCCGTATAAATGTTTTATTACACATGGAGCATGAGAATGGCCTCTCTCCAGTATGGGTTCTCATGTGTTCCAATAAATGAGATTTCCGTATAAATTTTGTATTACACACACTGCATGAAAATGGCTTCTCCTCAGCATGGGTCCTCATGTGCTCCAGTAAATAATTTTTCTGTGTAAATGTTTTATTACACACACTGCATGAAAATGGCTTCTCTTCAGTATGGATTTGCATGTGCTTCAATAAATTATGTTTCTGTCTAAATGTTTTCCTACACATAGAGCATGAGAATGGTTTTCTCTCCAGTATTGGGTACCAATGTGATTCAATAAAGTATTTTTCTGTCTAAATTTTTTATTACACACACCACATGAAAATGGCCTCTCTCCAGTATGGGTCCTCATGTGCTGCGCTAACGTCTGTTTCCGTATAAATGTATTATTACACACAGAGCATGAAAATGGTCTGTATCCAGTATGGGTTCTCATGTGTTCCAAAAAATTAACTTTCTTTATAAATGTTTTATTACACACAGAGCATGAGAATGGCCTCTCTCCAGTATGGTTCCTCATGTGCACCAATAAATTATTTTTCTGTGTAAATGTATTATTACACAAAGAGCATGAGAATGGTTTCTCTCCAGTATGGATCCTCATGTGATCCAATAAAGTATTTCTCTGTGTAAATGTTTTATTACACACAGAGCATGAGAATGGGTTCTCTCCAGTAAGGGTCCTCATATACTCAAATAAATTATTTTTATTATATATAGAGTATGACTCTGGTTTCTGTTCTGTACGAGACTCCATGTGTGTGTGACTACACAAAATTACTATGCTGTGTAAATGTTTAATTACACACTGAGCAGGTGTAAGGATCCTTGCCAGTATGAGACCTAATGTGCTGTAAATGCCTTATCACAAGTAGTGCAGGACTAAGATTTCTTCCCAGTACAGCTCCATGTTAATACACCCAGAGGAGGAATCTGGTTTTCCTAATGTGAAGCACTAAGACAGTTTGATTTGTATATCTTCCTCCCTGTACAGAATGCCATGTGACTCACTAAGTTCTTTCTACCATACATATATTAGCAATGAGATCCACAGCTTTAACTGCTATGAGAATCTGAAATCCTGTCAGCGCAGCAGTTGGTAAGCTAAAAAGAGTAAAATACAATAATTTAGTAAATTCAATGTTATGTTTTCAAGATAAACCTAAAAAAATAACTCGCTTTGGAGTGTGGTGGTGGGAGGGAGGGGGGGGGGGGCAACCTCGCTCACCTATCATTTTGCTCTGATGGCAAGTATTATGGAGTAATTGAACAAATGGCTGAATTGATTTTTAGCTACATGTATGCCCGTCCATTTCTAGCCAAGCTCTTATGGCAGCAACAGCACCCATAGTACATCTACAATAATTTAGCAAATTCAATTTTAAGTTTTCAAGATAAACCTCAAAATGAATGGCACAGTATCGCTCACCTATCATTTTGCTCTGATGGCATGTATTACTGCATGTGAAAATGCATTTTTCATGCACTGGCCCACATTGGCAGGTAGCGAAGGCAAAAATTCACCATATTGCAAAAGCAGATAACGAACGTTAACAGAAAACGCTTAAAAGTTTACCCTACCGAACATGGGCCGCCGCCCAGGGCTACCCGAAAATCAGTGCCATGAAGCAATGGGAAGACTCGCTGCTGGGCAGAGCGTTCACGTTGTTGCTCGACATTTTAATGTTCACCCTTCAACCATTTCCCGTCTCCGCCAACGTGAGCAGAAAACTGGACATGTTAATGACCGCCCACAATCTGGCAGATGGAGAGCAATAACACCATGACAAGACCGCTACTTAGTGATGTCATCATGACGTCACAGGTTTGAGACTGCACCGCGGCTGTCCCGTAATTTGCACCCCGCTACTGGCACTACAGTGCATGCACAAACTGTGCGAAACAGACTCCATGATGCTGGACTGCATGCCCGTCGTCCACCTGTTGCTCTTCCGCTTACAGAGCGTCACATCGAGAATCGGTTTGCATGGGCAAGAACTCATCAGTGATGGCGTGCTCAACAATGGAGCCATGTTTTGTTCAGTGATGAGTCGAGGTTTTGTGTGGATGTGGCGGATGGTAGGCAACGGGTTTGGCGACGTTTAGGAGAACGGCATGATGCAGCCAACATCATTCAGCACGACAGATTCGGTGGCAGCAGTGTCATGGTGTGGGCTGGAACCCATGAAAATGGCAAAACAGATCTTATTGTGATTCGTGGAAATTTAACAGCTCAACGTTACTGTGAAGAAGTTGTCGCCCCTGTTGTCATCCCTTTTATGCAGCATCATGCAGACTTTATGTTCCAGCAAGACAACGCCTGTCCTCATTCAGCTAGGGTCACCAGTGATTTCCTTGAGGTTAACAACGTTCCAGTGTTGGACTGACCAGCGCGATCACCGGACCTGTCTCCTATCGAACACATGTGGGACATTCTTGGCCGTATGGTGTGTGAGAACCATCCACATCTTCACAACGTGCGGGAGCTGGAAGCTGCTGTAGTTCGGATCGACCGGACGGGTACCGGCCATACCAGCCAAGCTGGGTATGCCCCGCCCGTCCTGGATTCGTTCCCTGAACACGCCCCCCCCACCCCCCTTGGGTAGCGCCATAAGCGTATATGAGCCTATGAGAGAGCGCGTTATAAAAACGACTAAGTTCGTTAAAGCGCATAGTGCACATGCGCACGCTTAAATGTTAGTTTTGACAGAGCGCGTAGTTTACGACCAAGATAGGATGACGCTTTTAGTGTACCGAGACGGTACAATGTAATCCTTTTTAATCACCTGTTCCCGCCGAATCTTGCATTAATCAAGACCAGAATTCGACGGGCTTTCCAAATCTGTAAACCATTTCAAAATCGGTTAAAAAATGGCTGAGTTATCCACGGAAAACCACTTTTGATTATCTTCAAAATATTGCTGTGAAGTCATAACCATGTGTACGCAGAACTTCTAGAATGTTCTAGAACATTCGAATGCATTATTATTAGCTACGCGCTGATTGGCTGTTGCTCGACCGATGATTGGTTGAAGCCTGCGCCTGTGACATCACGAGTAGTATAAAAGGAGACGAGATCCAGAGCTCAAGAGCATCCTCGGCCAGGGGGCCGAATAGGTTGGACCTGTGTCAGCTACAATCAGCTCGACAGGCATTACGCATATCACTTCGCTTTCTGTCGGTTTCTCTCCCGTAGCCAGCAGTAATCCAACCCACCGCATTAAAGCAATTTTGTAACTCCCGTTGCCTGCGGGGAGCATTTTTGGAACTTTTTAGATATTGTTCACGAATATATCAAGAACTAATTCAGAACACGAACTTGCGGTGAGGCCTTTCCCGGCCTGAAAATGTCATTCTACAGATGTAGAGGCAGCGATGTTCTTTGGTGGATGACTCGCCGGGTCTGCTGGCCACGCCAAAAAGTGGTTATTTAACCGTCCCTGCACTGATGTTGTGCAGGTTTATCTAAACTTTTAGACCACAGCAAGTAAACTTTGCCCGGTACGTCTTCAGAGCTGGTTGACGCACCCCGCACCGTTAAGCTTAGTTATGTATCTTCATCCGCATTTAACAACCCCCGCTTATGATCGGGTTCTTGTCAACTTCCATCAGTACCATCGGTGTACAGGAACTTTCGTCACAGCAGTAATGTTATTGTATCTCTTGCTGACTACTCATTAGACATTCTAATTGTGATTACAGTCCTGAGTTTGATCTGCTCCCGTCTTGAGCTGCTTGCGGGAATCCTGTTTGCGGAAACCAGCCTGCGGGAACTTTCCAGCTTCCAGGGAATGCATCAACTCACGTCAACCTAAGAGTGACATATCAATTTCAGTAACACGATAGCCCAGGTTTAAGAATGGCTACCGATTATTCAAGTAACTATACTTGACATTTTAATTATTCCGTTAATTATATTTTTGATAATTATATCATATCTGTATAAACGGTCCCGATGACTAAAAGGCACCGTAACGGGCTTAGGACCGCTAGTAATAATTTCCTCTCGCAGGGATTCAGTGACGATGCTCCACGCAAGGATAATACTCCTCACCCAAACTAGCACTAGGAGTAGTGCCCGCGTGAGGCATATGATTTTCCGTCACAACAAAGATAATTTTGTTTCCTTTCTGCTTAGAGGTATAACAGCTTATATTAAGTTAATTAGTTAAGTCTCGTGTATGGGAGCCTCCCTTGTGGGGATACCTCTGCGGACCTACGAGTCTGTGTGGTACCTCCGGGAGCCACACGTTTAAAAGTTCATCAGGCTGTCTCTGTGTTGTATTTTCGTATGCTCATTATTTTTATCTAGCATGTCCTCATTAGCATTTTCAAAATGACCACATTAAGAATGTTATATATTTTGCATCGCTATCTAATAAAACTTGCTAATACCGCAATACTGAGCTAAATGTATTGCTTGATAAATTGGCTTAACTGTCTGGCTGCTGAATTACTGCAGACAACATTTTCCATGGGGCTTAACTCTGGATATATACTGAATATTTTGAAAACAATTTGACTAACATAGCCACCAACAATTTCCAGTCAAACTGTTTTCAAAGTATTCAGCAGTTCCAGGGTTAATGTCAATTTAAATTATTGTCTGATGGCTTATAGCAGTCAGAAAGTTAATGATAAATTAATTTTAAAAATCTTTTTGAAGGCGTATGTGAAAATACTGATAGTACACATGTGTATAGTGTTACCATGCATAGGGTGGACTGTCCTACTCTATAGTAAAGCAGTCATCTAGGTATATAGAATAAGGCTGTGTTATCAGTGGCCATGACCTTTAATCTTTTAACCTCAAAGTAATTGTCTCATCTCCTATCGTCAGAAATTGTCCATGTTTGGGTGCAGTATTCTTAACATAACATTAAATATGACCTGTTAAGTTGAGGTAAGAGCAAAATGCTATTGTTGAGAAAACCCTTGAGGTTTATCATTATCCCACTGACCTTCCTTTACCTTTTGATGGCAAGCTGATTGTGTCATGCCATGTCATTATAAGGAAGAAAGGATGTGTCTGAAGGTGGGCCATGTATGCATAAACAAACATCAGATATAAACTGCTAAGTTAAGATAAATGCAAAATATTAGTTGTGATAAAAATTAGGTTTAGCAAGGAAACTGACTTTTAACTTTGACATTTTGAGTCTAAGGTGTCATGTGTCATTCCCACTCATTATAAAGAAGCATGTGTCCAACTTTGGCTAAAGTATGCTTAAACAAACATGAGATATAAAGTTGAGCTAAACAAAATACTACTGTTGAAAAATCCCAGATTTTTTTTCCCCAAAGGATAAATTGTTATTCTAAGGAAACGTTTAAGCTTGGGTCAGTATGATTAACCAAACATGAGATATGAACTACTAAGTTGAGCTAAACTCAAAATGTTAATGCTGAAAAAACGGTCATTTACCACTATGACAATAATATTCACATTTGACCTCTTAGCCCAAAGGTCATTGTGTCATGCCTCTATTTATTAGGAATGGTATGTCCAAGTTTGTGTCCAGGAAGTTTAAGCAAACATGAGATATGAACTGCTAAGTTGAGCCAAACATAAGATGTTAATGTTGAAAAATCTCAAAAGCATTTACCAATTTCACAATAACCTTGACCGTTTCCCTTTAGACCCCACATAAATGTGTGATGCCCTCCAATTATAAGGAAGTATGTGTCCATGGTTGGGTACAGTATACTTAACCAATGATGAGACATGAATTGCTAAGTTGAGCTAATTGAAAAATGTTAATATTTAAAAAGCAGTTTTTTAACAATGTCCCAGTGACCTTGACCTAGGATCTTTTACTCCAATGTTATTATATGATGGCACCTCATTATATGGAATCATGTGCCCAGGTTTACGCCCCATATGATTAAAGTTCTCGTACCCGTTAAACATAGATCCTTTTGCACGAGATATGAGATGCCTGTTGATTTCTGTTCAATTTACCCAACTACAATGCTCCCAACATGCAAGACTACCCAACATGCAATGCCCTGACTCCATAATCATTGTAACTATTGGACACCATATTCGTTTAGGCTATTGCCTGCACAAGCCAGGTTTTCTCAAACAAAATCAACCAACTTATATTTCTATATCTCTAAAGTCGGTAAGTGGTTTTAGACACTAACACAAAAATAGAAAACATTTTTTCTTGCGCTCTTACGACTATGATTATTGTATACCACATATCCATCATCACAGTAGTGAAATTATTAAATGGGACCACGTAAATGTTACCTACGCTTTAATAACTAGCGTTTATTATATCAAAATGAATCCACAATTTGACATAAAATAGCGTCATGAAAATATAATCCGCTAATGATGAGTTTAGGTCATTACTCGAGTAGCCCCAAAACCCATATATTAATACCCGAGTAGGGTTCTTATGTTTGTAGCCATATGAATAAAAAAATCACACATAAGCGCTTTGGTGCTGGCAATGATAGAATATGTAAGTTAAGGACGTTTATCATGCGTTTTGCGGTTCTTCTATATAGGAGATGAAAATTGTTCAAGTTATAAATTAGGTACTTTCGCAACCTATATAAATAGAGTGGTAGCCTCGAGTAGCTACTAGAGTGGCGAGCTAAACTTAACAAATTAAAAGGTATCAATATTTAGAGCGAGTACTCGGTAGTCGCCTATGATCTACGGATCTAATTTATTGGACTCGAGAACTCAGAAATTACTCTACATATGATCAAAAAGTGATGGTGATAGAGTAGTATGCATTCTATCCGATCTGCTTAATGGCTACCCGTTTCATAACATTTTTTCATTGATAGGAGTCGAACCCAATTCCATGAGTCATTGCCCTATAAGGAAGTACCGTGATTTCAATGATATTTCCGATGGTAAATATTGATTTTTTGCTCTGCCCGATCGCAAAAATGTGTCAAGATGTCTGCCTGATCTTATACACTATTGGACATTGAGAACGTTTCCCGGACAATAGCGCTGTTTCTACAGCCCTGATATTCACCAAGCAGGTTCTCTTGAACAAATTTGGTTGAGCTATTTAACTATATGTGTTTCACATCAATCTGTCAAGCCATTTCTGAACATTTTTAATGTGTTTAAAACAAGAGGCCCAAGGGCCTGGTGCACTCACCTGGACCATTGGCATTTAATCTATTTGCATTTAAATAGGCACGATGGATGATTTTCAGAAATCCTCGAAAGCCTAACGTCATAGGATCATTCCAACCAAGATTTGTTGAAATCGGGTTATTGATTGAAATAGCCTTTAGAAATGTTTCCGGAAAACTTTTAGAAAATCAGAGATTGCTGCCAAAATATTGACCTATCGAAATTCTGAATAGAATTTCCAGAGGCTACGATAATAGGATCCTTCCAGGCAAAATTGTTTGAAATTGCCCAAGCGATTAATGAGGAGTAGCATTTTATATGAATTCCCATTTATCGGAAAACCCAAGATGGCCACCATCAAAATCAAGCTGTCAAAATTCTGTATACAATTTCTGAAGCGTATGGGCCTAGGGTTCTTCAAGTTGAGTTTAAATGAAATCAGGCAAATGGTTAATGAGGAGTAGCATTTTAACTGCTTTCCGATAAATGGGCCTAGGGTTCTTCCAGCTGAGTTTGTTTGAAATCCGCCAAGCGGTTAATGAGGAGTATACTTTTAACTGATTTTCCAAAATATTCAAAAAATTCAAAATGGCTGCCAGAAAAATTGACCAATCAAAATTCTATTTGCAACTTCTAAAGCCTACCGCCCTAGGATCATTCATTCAGCTGGTTGAAATCGCAAAAGTAGTTAATGAGTAGACGATTTTCAGCCATTTTTCAGAAAATTCAAGATGGTTCCCCCCCAAATAAATTGACCAATCAAAATTCTATATACAAGCTCTGAAGGATAGCACTTTAGCGTCCTTCCAGCCGAGTTTGCTTGAACTCATTCAAGTGGTTAATGAGGAGTAGCCGTTTAACTGATTTCCCAAAATTTTCAGAAAATCCATGATGGCTGCCGGAAAAATGGACTAATCAAAATTCCGTATACAGGCTCTGAAATCTACCAGCCTAGTATCCTTCCAGCGAAGTCTGGTTTAAATTGCTCAAGCAGTTAATGAGGAGTAACATTTTAAACGCTTTCCCATCATTTTTCAGAAAATCCAAGATGGTTGGTGGAAAAATTGACCAATCAAAATTCTGTGTACAAGTTCTGAAGCATACTAGGGTAGCGTTCTTCCATCCCAGTTTGATTGAAATCACCCCTGTAGTTATTGAGGAGTAGGCTTTTAAGTGATTTCCAGATTTTCAGAAATTTTGAGAAAATCCAGTAGGCGCCGGAAAATTTGACCAATCAAGATTCTGTATACAAGTTTTGAAACCTACCAGCCTAGTATCCTTCCAGCTAAGTCTGGTTGAAATTACTCAAGCAGTTAATGAGGAGTAGCTTTTTAAAGGATTTCCCACCAATTTTGGAAAATTCAAGATGGCCGCCAGAAAAACTTACCAATCAAAGTTTTGTACAAAAGTTCTGAAGGATACCATTCTAGTGTTCTTTCATCCCAGTTTCATTGAAATCGGCCTAGTGGTTATCGAGGAGTAGGCTTTTAAGTGATTTTCAAAATTCGGCAAGATGGCTGCCGGAAAAATTGACCAATCAAAATTCTCTATACAAGGTCTGAAACATACCAACATACTATCCTCCCAGCTAAACCTGGTTGAAATTGTCCAAGCAGTTAATGAAGAGTAGAGTTTTAAACAATTCCCCGCAAAATTTCAGATAATTGAAGATGGGCGCCGAAAAAATTGACCAATCAAAATTCTGTATATAAGTTTCGAAGGCTACCCCGATAGGGACCTTCCAGCCACAGTGGGTTGGAATCCGCCAAGTGGTTAATGAGGAGTAGCGTTTTAAGCAAAAGTTGATGGACAGACAGACAATGGACGGTTGCCATGTCATAAGCTCACTTGGCCAGGTCAGCTAATAATGGACAGAATTAAAAATAATCTAACTGTAGCTAGCGTCGAATCACAAATAACTACTAAGTGATGAGCTGAAGAATTGTATAATCCTTGAGAGCCTGAAGCAACTCGTCTTTAAAGTTTGACAAAATTTGACTTCTGATGACCAAATTTCAAATATGAATGACCTATAGCAAAGCCAAGCTCCTCACTACCACAAACCTCTAGCAGTTCTTCAGTGGCATTGATGGAAATTCTTTCTACGGAATAAATGGCTGTTGTGATAGCAACTTGATGCTAACCTCTCTTCGATGATTTGAATCAACAAATTTCGGACGATTAGAATGCAAGGAATACACCCATTTTACGGGGTTGGAATCGTACAAGTCTACTTGACAGAAGCAAGTCGAGAATCTATCCCGGACAGGAAGGACCCGGTTTACTCAATGATTAGATTGAATGGCAGTCTTCAGATTTTCAGTATAAGTTTAAAATTAAATTTTTATTCCACACATGCCTAGAGAAAATGGACATAATGAATACAATAACAACATATTGGTTATAAATAATTTATCAAATGATTACAACGAGCATGTTGTTTACAATAAATGATATGATTGAAACAAATCCTTTGAAATTATAAATTAACTGAATCAATTGATCGTTACTAATTGATCGTATTATTGATAACAAGTCTGAGATATTTAGTGACTGGTTGCTTGATTAACTAACAACTAATTTGCATCAAAAGTTACTTAATCAATCGGCCAATCCTCATGACAGTGTTGACTATGCATCTGGTTTTAACCAGATATCCGGTTTATCTGGTTAAATAATGACATAGTTTTCGTGAAACATAATTCGAAATACCATGAAATTAGAATGTTTTTAGCGGTAGTGATGTAATCTTTAGAGAATGTAGAGAAATTACAGCTTAAACTGTTTTAAAACATTAGAGTTTGTGCCTAATTTTAAATATTGGGAGAGAAATAATTTCTCATGGCATAATCGTAATCAGCCATTGCAGAATTTCAGTCGTCTGCGATTCCTAGACAATTAGCAATTTGTATGTACACCACACCCACCCAACACTCCCCTCCCCCACCTCCTTCAAGGCTATCACAGAGACACATAAGTTGTCAAATTTACAAAGACAAATCAATTGTCATCAAATAGGCTGATAAGGGACAAGCCAGTTATACTAAATGCATATGCGGAAGCACTCAAACAATTAAGAGACCTGCGCTATTATATTTTGGTCAAGGAAAACCTTACCACAAAACATGCTGAAAAGGTGGAAACCGCCGTCACAGGTTTAGTACTGAAAGGGGAGATAGCTCGCTACACTGCTAACGGACTCAGGGTAGATAACCCATGTACTGCACGTTGTTATCTACTACCAAAAATCCACAAGCAAACCACTCCTACATCAGGCAGACCAACTATAAGCGGCAATGGCTGCCCTCTGAACATATCAGGCGCTTCATAGATGAACACCTGAAAATTCATCTTCACGACATCCCTTCATACGTCAGGGACACTGTTACTGGGCTATTTTCCACCTATTTCTGAATACGGGGGATTAGCTGGGTGGAAATAGCTCTGCTACACTTCAGGATGAGACGGCGAGTGAAGACACTTTAATAAACAATAAACAAGCTCGTTCTTCACATATTACTGATATTAAATGTTTAATGATTCTAAACTTTACTTCAAGTTCAACTGGTGATAGTAAATGTTACAAACCCTAATTATCTATCTGTAGAAAACTATCTCTAAGTCTATGAATCTCTATATCTATCTGTATGACTGTATAATTCTATCTCTCAATCTAATTCTATCTCTCTATCTCTAGCCCTGACTCTCACTGTTTCTCTCACTCACTCTATCTCCCTCGTATACAAATTCATGCACATTTTATAGCTAGTAGTCGTTAGAGTCAACAAAGAGGTAGTCAAGAGACATGTTCAAAATAAAGTCAGAACATGTCTAAAATCATTAATAATTTGTTTAAAGAACCAAGTTTTTACTAATAGTACTTTTGTAAACACCAGTTTTGTAACACAACAAAAATACTAAGCCACTCAATTCACTGTTTGCTAAAAGTCACCTGACTTAGATATCTCAGAAAATTTTAACCTATTCATTCCCATGGTGTAGGTTCCCTTGAAACAAGTTTAGCAGAGATACATCCCTCCATTGGGTAGTCTTGATAGTATCTCTTTAACTCTAAAGCAGTCATTGCTCTAGGGAACCGGTTCCTCTATTCCTATAGAGAACATATAAACGAGTCTGTGAGCATGCGCACTTATGCTACTATGCATGCGACAGAGTCCAAGCCGTCATTGATTAATTAATTTTCTGTATTACGGGAAACACCTAACTTTTATCTCAACAAATCCTATTCATTCCATAATCTTGTGGAGCTACATCCACATTTGCTTTTCATGAACCACAGTACAAGTGGTCTTTGTTGAATAAGTCATAGTACTTATGTAAAATGGTTATAATTTACGTGAATATGAGCAGAAAGTTCGTTGTGACCAAGTTGAAAGAAAATGGCGCCAGCTTCACATTACAAGCCAGGGGAAGTCAATAACTCTGATCCTATTTTAGCCACGAGGCTCCGTTCCTACGAAAGGTATACTATATACCGGTTTGGAACATCTCCTACGAAAGGTATCCTACATAACATATGTAACATACCGGTTGGGAAGTTAGTGGATCAATTAAGAGTTTTGACTAGGTACGTATTTCCGAGCGTCATTCTTTCCTACTTAAGGTATACTACATACCGGTTTGGATCGAATCCTACATAAGGTATCCTACATAACTATGTAATATACCGGTTGGGAAGTTATTGGATCTATTAAGAATGTGACAGTGGTGCAAACAGGCGTGGTGGACCGGATGAACACCACAAGGATACACCACGATCATCCCCTGAAGAAAAGCGAGTGGTCCTTCTAAGGACCGTTACTAACCAACTAACATGAAACTCGCAATTACTTCATGATGATCAATCAGTCATGTCAGTCGTATTACAATAAAGACGAGACCATCGTATTAATTCGCGATTCGGTGTTCGCATTCAATTGGCGGCGTTTTTGCAGGCTAATTTAACATTACTAGCAATGGGCCATGAAACCTTTTTACCTTTTATTTAATATCTTATAAAAATCTAATACCTGGCGGGGTTAGTCGACGCAAGTATTTTTTATGGCCGTAGTTTCATGAAAAATGTAAACATTGCGTTGCTATGGGATATCCTCTTTAGTGTGTCGTAAATTGGCAAATGTTTGACGATCTCGGAATGCCCGGATGTTCAAAATTACGATACTGAATTGAATCCTCGTAATCACATAACCCGCTTTTGTTAGATAGGCTATTAAGCCTGTGCCAGATTATCAGGTTCACTTGATTTGTAAATCTAGGGAGAAACTTGCGTTCACTTGATTTCTAAATCTAGCGTTAAAACTTATTATATATATTACTGGTTATATTGTAATGTGAACCTAAAATGATCTAAAACGTAATGCGATGTTCTAGAAAAATTGCATGATCGGCCGACCTCTTTAGTGTGTCGTAAATTGGCAAATGTTTGACGATCTCGGAATGCCCGGATGTTCAAAATTACGATACTGAATTGAATCCTCGTAATCACATAACCCGCTTTTGTTAGATAGGCTATTAAGCCTGTGCCAGATTATCAGGTTCACTTGATTTGTAAATCTAGGGAGAAACTTGCGTTCACTTGATTTCTAAATCTAGCGTTAAAACTTATTATATATATTACTGGTTATATTGTAATGTGAACCTAAAATGATCTAAAACGTAATGCGATGTTCTAGAAAAATTGCATGATCGGCCGATAATTAAACTGGGTAGCCAGCGTCTATTGTTAGCGAGCCGGACAGTGGCAAAGTAAATCTCCGTTTGGAGGCGCTGACGAGAAGCGTAGATCTCATTGCCGAATTTCCGATTCCAGGATATCTATATCCGAGTACTCGCTTAACCTACTTCATTAAAATTTAATCTGGTCAGATAATATCACGTGATTTATATATCATGTGATTATCACGTGATTCTGATTTATATATTATAAAGACGACATTTATGTCAAGTTAGGATTAATTTTGATGGAAAAAACAATCTTTATTAAAGGATACGCAATATTTAGGCTGCTCAATTTAATAATTTCACTTCTGCGAATGATGTTTTGAGGTATACATTAAGCATAGCCGCGAGGTGACAAGATTTGTGAAGGGTTTTTTCGTGGTATCTTCAGACGTTAAGATGTTTAAAAATTCAGAGGAAAATAAGTTTTATCCTTGTATATAGTGCGCGCAAATTTTTTAGAAC
Source organism: Chaetoderma sp. LZ-2023a (assembly GCA_034401795.1). NCBI lineage: Eukaryota > Metazoa > Mollusca > Caudofoveata > Chaetodermatida > Chaetodermatidae > Chaetoderma > Chaetoderma sp. LZ-2023a. The sequence continues at coordinate 63,454,351 of CM067369.1, read as the reverse complement.
ATGTAAATTGAGCATAAATGTGCGACCTATTTATGGATTTTTAAGTAAATACGCCACTCCCATATTTGCTGGTACTCATTCAGAGTCAACTTATTTCAGTTGCAACTTATGACTAATAACTTCGAGAGTTAAATGGTTAATATTTTGATAGTAAACGCTACAAACTTTGATGACCAAGTTTTACTATATCAGAGATGTGTGTTGATCTCAGTGTTTTAGTAGCAAGCATAGCCTTTGGATCAGGAAAGTTCTTGACTATCAGCCACTTTTATTAGCCCTAAGATGGGTTTTTTCCCTACTTAATGTATAATCTAATCTCTCATCATTTTGTAAATTCTTTCTGCGGGTACTTAACTTGGGTGAAATTGGATATATAGAGCACGTACCCAGGCTATGAGGGATCATTCTATCGGCTCTCAATCGATTAATTGTTATAGTCAAATATAACATTCTGCTTGCAAATGGACTATTACTCGTGGAAATCATCTGAAAGTCTAGAAGAGGGGGAGAACTAACCTAGTTAGAAAAATTTTCTCTCTAAGGGGTGTGTAAACTGAAATGTTGGTCTGAACATGTTGTTTCCACACCATCTCTTAAAACATTCGAAAATGGTTTAGGTAGGCTTTGGCATAGTCAAGCCAATGTATGACTACACCGTACACGCAACCCATGACTAGAAGTGACGGCACAGGCATGGAGATAAATGAAGAAGAGATGACCATGAGGCCTAATTGTCCTGTGCTCAGTATTATTACCTAGATTATAACTAAATTTTTATGGCATAGCAACTGATTATAATTAAACTTCTGGTTTAGGTATGCCAAATCAAATCACTTCTGGTGTTTTGCTGGTATTGTTTGTTTCTAAATCACTTGACAGTTTAAATGCCCTATTTCAGGGGCTCTTATTTTGGATTCTTTAATTCTTTATTAGTTGCTCTTAGTGCAATGGCTGAACCATCCAATTATCCTCATCCTTCGAAACCTTGTGTACACCCAACTCTTCGCATTTATCTTCTAGGAATAATTTAATTTTTTCTTATGATCCTAGCAGTGCTTTTGTCATTTTGATTTCACTAGATTTCGTTTTGCTCCTGAATCTTCTCATGTATTACACTCTAACTATCAGCCTCCATCTTTCGACTAATATCAATCTGCAAATAAGTGCGTCAGACTTTATTATTTTAATTGTGAATAGTGGTTTGCTATCTTTTAGTATCATATCTGGCCTGATTTATTTTTAACATAGTTTTTCAGTCTTTCTTTTCTGTCAGTAGGATCCCTCGCCATGATGAAGCATATCTATGGGTGAATGTAAGCTTGTCACAATAACAAAATCTTTTTTGTCTTATCAAGATTTACACCGCTCCTTTCTCGAGTTCAGTAGAAATTTTGATCTTTTTATTTGTCTAGGGATATATCTATTTCTATTATTGTCATATGGAGAGGTCTCAGCCTTATCTATTCAAGCCTATTTTTTATTCTTCTAAATTTCCCAGGCATTATTAAATAAATTCCTCAAGGGGGCCTAACCAAGATGATTGGATTATTGCCTTTGCATGGATTGTGGAATATGGTTTTTTCCTTTCACCCTTCTGTGTAGTTTCAGTCCTTTGTCCTTATCCATCATTGATCTGGTCACAGGTTTGATGGACTTCTTTCCTGTTTAATCATCTGATAAAGATATTAACAATTGGGCTCATATCATACTAGCTTTGTTTTAAAATTAGATTTGTAAAATAAGATTCTGCAGGTTTATTCTGGTCCTAGCTGTCATGCTAAAGCGCTTCTATATAATCTCTACTCTATCAGGGGTGGGATGGGTATAGCTAGCCTCATGCATGTCTTAGGTAGCAGATTTCCTACATATAAGGTACAATCAATGTAGTCATTGAATCCCCCTTTTTTCTATCAAACCATGTTGGTCTCCTTTGACATTAGTCCTGCTTCTGTTCCTGATCAATAATTTTCTGCTCTTTTCAAGTAGGATACAGTGGAGGAATGGCAGAATCCAGACTTTAAGGATTATGAGGTGCTGGCAGATCATCTTTTATAGGGTCTCGGCTCTTATCTTCAACTCATATATTTATCCTTTTCTGACAACTTCCAAAAAATTTACACTTCATGATTTAATACTAATTCTGTTGTATATTTTGGAATTATTTTGTCTGGAACCCATGGCTGCTTTGATACTGTTTGAGACAAAAATTACTTAGTCAATCGTTTTATATTCAACTCTTTTCCTACTATGTTGTCTCAGAAATGGAGTTCATCGATGAAAGGAATAATATGGACATGGAGTCATTTTGCCTAGTCATCACTGGTCTAGTCAAGGATAAGGGACAGTGTTTTCTGATATTTCTATATATACAGAATTTGTCCTAACTGGATCTGGGTTCTTTTAATTACATCATAGCCAGTCTGGGATTCCTCTGGCTTGGAAGGTTGCTTAATTGTGTTAAAATTTGGGCCGAATGGAGTCAGTTTTGTGTACGAAGGTCAAGTCTGGTAATTCAGAATTTTGTCCCTCACCACGACTGCATACACTGCATTTTCATTCGTTGGGTGTCATCGGTACCAATTCACCAGTTAATCCATCTGCAGGTCCAGTTTGATGTCTTGTTCTTACGTGTTTGGGGAAGGGGATCTCGTTCTTGTGTCTATGGAATCAGATAAAGTAGTCTTACTACTCTCTTCCTTTTCAGGAACTAGAACAGGAACTAATACTCTAGTATTCCTCTTCAATACTCAGGAATATTGGAGAATGAAGAGATATTGTCTCTTTCACAAGCACCTATCTGCTCATGCAGTCATTTCTATAGTAGTGACCTTCATCAACAAGCAGGGCAGTTGAGGTTATCATATTTTGTCTGGAGTCTTGGTCTTCCTCCTGCGGTGGAGATGTCAGCAAAACTTTCAGCAGCTCACATTCCAGGTAGAATGATTTTCCTTGTAGCTCATTTATTACATCCCATTAAGTTTCTACTCAGTATAGTGTCCAGATTTGATGTTCATATTCTTCCTCCAGGCTAGGCTCTGGCGGTAGATGCTCTGGCCCAGTCATAGACTTCACATTTTTTAAAATTATCTTCAATTTAACTTTCTAGTGCCAATTGTATTTAAGAACTTTTGTCAGCGGTTTCTAGTACAATTGTCTTTAAGAACTTTTGTCAGCAGAATGTATTATCCCTTTAATCACTCCTGCTTGGCCCAATGAGAGTTATTCAGTGGATCTCGTAGTCCTCTTTGTGGAAATCCAAAGCGTCTTACCAATTTTGCTGATTTTCTATCTCGTTTAACAGCAGCTTTCAGTTCATCATTCCACAAATCTTCAATATGTATATATGGTATTTTCCAAGAGACCTGTTTTTCAGAAATTGATTTTTTGTCTGAACTTTAGTATTCTTAATCAATTCAAACTATCTGTTACAGGAGAATTTACCAGAGTATATTTAAGGTTTTCAAATGGTTGTTAGAACAGCACATTATCTCGCCCGATTCTGCATCCCATCATCAAGTCATAGATTCATGGCATATTTTTTGATGATTTAAATCCCTGTATGCTGGGGTGGTGTTATCGTTTTCACTAGCATCTATCCTTCTTTGTTTTCTAGAAGCCGGTTTGAGAGTTATTAAGTATTACATCATTTATCCATGGTACCGGTATTTTTAGGGTATAGCACAAAGGCAAATACCTATAATAAATTCCTCTATTAATTCATTCTTGGGTCCATCTGTTTAATTGTATAACTCTGAAATCATTCGCGGCCGCGTTTGTTAGAGGGCATTTTGATATTCATATTCTTTTTGGGAATGATCTTTTCTAGGTGGTAGGAGAGCTGGCCTCATTCTTTGCCCTTGAAGAGATCTTATATATATATAAAACCTAATTAATTGTTTTCAATCCTTTCCGAAAACTATGCCCAATTTAAAAGCCTTCTCCTTCGCATTCTATGCAGATCTACCGTTCAGATTACTTATGCGAATTTGTTTAGTAAGCGCGCATCTCATCAACTGGATTACAGACACCATTAATTGACACTAGAATGTATCTCCAGGAGACACTCAGTTTGTGTTAAGGCACACGATGTTCGTGGTATGGCCTTCTCCTTCGCATTCTATGCAGATCTATCAGTGGACGACATTATGTAAGTTGCAGTATAAATGTCAGATTCTACATTATTTTTATCTGAAAGATCAGATTCAATTCACAATCTGACATTTCTCGTTTCGCCACTCAAACCTAGGCTCAGTTGCCTAGATTCTTTAGTCAGCCGTCTTCTTCACCATCTCACGGCTGTTTTTAAATTCTCTTTGCTGAGATTTTCTAATTATCATTATATTATTGTATTTTATTTCGAACATTTGTTTGTTCGTGCTATTTCAGCACTTCAGCGATTTAGTTGGTTTTAGTATTTTTGGTGATTAACCTTTCATTCCTGATTTGCAATTTACCAACCCACCTAGTATTTGGGCTCTGACCAATTCTGTGTTTTAGCAAACAGTGAATTGAGTGGCTTAGTATTTTTGTTGTGTTACAAAACGACCAGACGTATATATACTGGTCTGGCGTTTTGTTAGCTTACTAAAATACTTACCACTCAATTCACTGGGGCCCACCTCAGCCACCCCGCATCGTTAAATTGCAAATCATTAAAAAATTTGTGGAATTAATTAATGACGGCTTGGACTCTGTCGCATGCATAGTAGCATAAGTGCGCATGCTCACAGACTCGTTTATATGTTCTCTATAGGAATAGAGGAACCGGTTCCCTAGAGCAATGACTGCTTTAGAGTTAAAGAGATACTATCAAGACTACCCAATGGAGGGATGTATCTCTGCTAAACTTGTTTCAAGGGAACCTACACCATGGGAATGAATAGGTTAAAATTTTCTGAGATATCTAAGTCAGGTGACTTTTAGCAAACAGTGAATTGAGTGGTAAGTATTTTAGTAAGCTAACAAAACGCCAGACCAGTATATATACGTCTGGTCGTTTTCACCATTTGAGTAGTCAGTCATGTTAGACGTTCACGATTACAAGATTAAAGATAAAAGCATGATTATTTGTTAAATCATGAATTTATATGATTAAAAATTGTATAATCGAATAATCGTGAATAAGATCTACTGTATAAAATATTTCAATTCCAAACTTTTATTTACTTTTTTAATGAGATCAGTCACGAAAATTAATATTTTGCTTAGTGAATGTATTTCCATTTGCAGGAGAAGAGAAGACTATTTTTGAAAATGTATCACTGGAATGACTGGTTCGAGAATCGAGTCAGGCTTTCCAGTGATAGATTTTCAAAAATAGTCTTCTCTTGGTGTGCAAATGGCCCTTTCTAAACACCATGGCAGCTTTCGTCATTGATATTCTAGTGTTGATATGTCTTGGTAGTTGAGTAATTGAGTAATCACTATTATTAGCTCACCTGGCCTGAAAGGCCAAGTGAGCTTATTCCGTGGCGCCTGTCCGTCGTCCGTCCGTCCGTCGTCTGTTAACTTTTTGTTTAGGGGCACCTGTCCGTCCGTCCGTCATCCGTCAACTTTTTGTTTAAACGACTTCTCAGGAACCACTGGGCCGATTTCAATTATATTTGGCAGGAAGCATCCCTAGAGCATAGAGATCCAAGTTTCTTCAAACGAAGCCGATCGGCCAAAATCCAAGATGTCCGGCAGCCAAAATAGCCGATTTTTAGAAACACTTTAAAAAAAATCTTCTCCGAAACCGCTAGAGGAATTGATTCAAAACTCATAACACATCATCTAGTGCAATGGTAGACCCAAGTTTGTTCAAGGCAACCTGATTGGACGATTTTCCTGGCGGCCATCTTGGGTGACCTAGTTTTCGCGAAAACGACTTCTCCCGAACCGCGGAAGGGATAGACCTAAAATTTGGTAAATATGCTTAGGTACCAAGGTCCATTCAAGGTTGTTCAAGGGAAGTTCGTACATTAAAAAACATGGCCGCCATGAACCAATCAAAATTTAGCGTTTGTTGGTCATATTGACTTTTTTGTATTTGATGTATTTTGATGGCGAAAATTGCTTTATATATGCTTATCAGTGTGGCGAGTTCAAATATGCCACTTTCGAGACTGTCGGATAAACGGTTTTCCTGCCATCTTGGTTTGTTTTCCCGCCATAGTCTCCCATGGTAAAGCAATGGGGAATTTTTGAACGACTTCTCAAGAACCACTGGCCCGATTTCAATTATATTTGGGAGGAAGCATTCATAAGGCATAGAGATCTAAGTTTGTTCAAACGAAGCAGATCGGTCAAAATCCAAGATGGCCGCCAGCCAAAATGGACGATTTTAAGACACTTTAAAAAATCTTCTCCGAAACCGCAAGAGGTATTGATTCAATACTCATAACACATCATCTATGGCGGCTGTCAGACCGAAGTTTATTCAAGCCAACCTTATTGGCCTATTTGCTTGGCGGCCATCTTGGATGATGTGGTTTTCCGGAAAACCACTTCTCCCAAACCGCGGAAGGGATAGAGCTGAAATTTAATAAATATGCTTAGGGACCAAGGGCCATTCAAATTTGTTCAAAGGAATTTTGTATGTTAAATAACATGGCTGACATCAACCAACCAAAATTTAGCATTTGTTGGTCATATTGTTTTTTGTATTTGATGCATTTTAATGGCGAAAATTGCTCTATATATGCTTATCAGGGTGCCGAGTTCAAATATTCCACTTTCGAGACTGTCGGATAAATGGTTTGGCTACCATCTTGGTTTGTTTTCTCGCCATAGTCTCCCATAGTAAAGCAATGGGCCCATAGTAAAGCAATGGGCCCATAGTAAAGCAATGGGGGAATTCTTTAAATGACTTCTCAAGAACCACTGGGCCGATTTTAATTATATTTGGCAGGAACCATCCATAGGGCATAGAGAGTACAAAGGAAGTGGATCGGTTAAAATCCAAGATGGCCACCGGCCAAAATGGCCGATTTTTAGAACCACTTTAAAAATCTCCGAAACCGCTGGAGGAATTGATTCAAAACTCATAACACATCATCTATGGCAACGTTAGACCCAAGGTTATTCAAGGCAACCTGATTGGCCTATTTGCTTGGCGGCCATCTTGGATGATGTAGTTTTCACGAAAATGACTTCTCCCGAACCGCTGAAGGGATGGCGCTGAAATTTGGTAAATATGCTTAGAGACCAAGGGACATTCAAATTTGTTCAAAGGAAGTGCGTACGTTAAAAAACATGGCCGGCATCAACCAATCAAAATTTAGCTTTTTGTCATATTGGCTTTTTTGTATTTGATGTATTTTGATAGCGAAAATTGCTGTATATATGCTTATCAGGGTGGCGAGTTCAAATATGCCACTTTCGAGACTGTTGGATAAACGGTTTGACTGCCATCTTGGTTTGGTTTCCTGCCATAGGCTCCCATAGTAAAGCAATGGGGAATTCTTTAAACGACCTCTCAAGAACCACTGGGCTGATTTCAATTATATTTGGCAGAATGCAGCCTTAGGGCATAGTGGTATAAGTTTGTTCAAATGAAGCTGATCGGCCAAAATCCAAGATGGCCAAACCGGCTAAACCAGCCAATTTTTAGAAATGTCTTTAAAAATCTCCGAAACAGCTTGGGGGTTGATTCAACAAAACTCATGAAACATCATCTAATGCAGGAGGAGAACCAATTTGTTCAAGAGAACCTGATTTGTCCATTGGCTTGGCGGCCATCTTGGATGACCTAGTTTTCGTGAAAACAACTTTGTATCCAGAATCGTTGAACGGATTGGGCCGAAAATTTGGAGATATGATAAGGGATTACGGGCCGTTAAGTTTTGTTCAAAAGTAGTTGATACATAAAGGAACATGGCTTCTGTTTTCTTGTTATAATTCTGCTCAACTCTGTAGGGTTCTACTTATTGTTGCTGGCCTTTCTGGTTGAAATGCCTATGATGCAGGTGAGCGATACAGGCCCCTTGGGCCTCTTGTTGTTGATGGTCTTTCTGGTTGAAATGCCTATGATGCAGGTGAGCGATACAGGCCCCTTGGGCCTCTTGTTCTTAAAAGCCATAATCACACAGGCCTAAGTCATATGCTTTTAGTGATAGGTTTTTAGCTTACCTGTCCAGAATGGCCAAGTGAGCTTATGCGATGGCGACTGTCCGTCGTGTGTATGTCGTCTGTCGTCCATCAACTTTTTCTTTAAACGACTTCTTATCAAGAACCACTGGGCCAATTTCAATTATATTTTGGAGGAAGCATTCATAGGGCATAGAGATCTAAATTTGTTCAAACGAAGCGGATCGGTCAAAATCCAAGATGGGTGCCGGCCAAAATGGCTGATTTTTAGAAACACTTTAAAAAATCTTCTCCGAAACCGCTGGAGAAATTGATTCAAAACTTGTAACACATCATCTGTGGCAATGGTAGACCCAAGTTTGTTCAAGGCAACCTGATTGGGCGATTTGCTTGATGGCCATCTTGCATGACCTAGTTTTCGCGAAAACGACTTCTCCCGAACTGCTGAAGGGAAAGCTGATATTTTGTAAATATGCTTAGGGACCAAGGGCCTTTCAAGTTTGTTCAAGGTAAGTGTGGACATTAAAAAACATGGCCGCCATCAACCAATCAAAATTTAGCGTTTCTTGATCGTATTGTTTTTTTTGTATTTGATGTATTTTAATGGCGAAAATTGCTCTATATATACTTATCAGGGTGGCGAGTTCAAATATGCCACTTTGAGACTGTCAAATATTTGGCAGGAATAATCCTTAGGGCATAGATATTCAAGTTTGTTCAAATGAAGTCGTTCATACAATTTGGGCGGCGCCCATCTTGGATGTTGGCCGATTTTTAGAAAACTCATTAAATATGATCTAGGGCAACAGCTGAAAGATGTTTTTCAAGAGAACTTGATTGGCCAAATAGTTTGGCGGCCATCTTGGCTGACCTATTTTGTCGAAAATAACTTCTCTAGAACCGCTGGAAGGCTCAGGCTGAAATTTGGGAGATTTGAGAAGGCCTAAGGGCCATTAAAACTTGTTCAAGGGAAGTTGATCCATCAAAAAATAAGGCTGCCGTGGCCCAGTCAAAATGTAGCATGTTTGGTGGCCATATTGAATTTTTTTATTTTGACGAATCTTGAAGCAGAAATTGTTTTTATATATGTGCATTCTGATTTCAGATTTACCATTTTCGAAACTGTCGGATAAACGTTTTAGCGGCCATCATGAATCATTTACCAACTAGAAACTCCCATGTACTAAAGCAATAGGAAATTTCATGTGTATTTGGCAGCAAACATACTTAGGGCATAGAGATACATGTTTGTTCAAATGAAGCTGGTCTGTAATTTATCTGGTGGTCATCCTGGATTTTTGAAATGCCTTTAAAAATCTTCTTTTCCGAATCTGCATGGGGGATTCATTCAAAACTCATGACAGGTTATTTACGGAAACAGCTGAATCCAGTTTGTTCAATGGAACTTGATGCTTCAGCAGTCATCTTGGATGACCTGGTTTTCATGAAAACAACTTCGTATCCAGAATCGCTGAATGGATTGGGCCAAAATTTGGGAGATATGATAAGGGACTAAGGGCCGTTAAGTTTTGTTCAAAAGTAGTTGATACATAAACTTGTTATAATTCTGCTCAGCTCTGTAGGGTTCTACTAATTGTTGATGACCTTTCTGGTTGAAATGCCTATGATGCAGGTGAGCGATACAGGCCCCTTGGGCCTCTTGTTCACTTCACCCAATCAATCTGTCTCTGTATTTCTTATAGTTATTATGTTCTCATCTTGCCATGGGGTGGGTGGGGGCCTGCCTCCTTAACATAGACATTAATTAGTACATTTTTGCACCAGAATGACAAATACGTGTACACGGTCATTAAAACTAACGTGTATACATGTACTGATATTGTTTCAAATGCACAATACTTCGGCTATGGGAAAAGTTATGCATGAAATTAGCCTTTCTTTGGATGATTCATAGCGCCAATCTTTAGCTCACCTGGCCTGAAAGGTTTTCGATTTCAATTATATTTGGCAGGAAGCATCCTTAGGGGCCGCAGTTTGTTCAAACGAAACCGATCGGCTAATTTGGTCGGAGGCCAGCTTGGATTTTGGCCGATTTTTAGAAACGTCTTTAAAAATCTCCGAAATGGCTTGAGGGATTGAAGCAAACCTCTTGAAATATGATCTAGGGCAAGAGCTGAACCAACTTTGTTCAAGGGAACTTGATTGCTCAAATGGTTTGGCGACCATCTTGGTTGACTGAGTTTTAGCGAAAATAATTTCTCCTGAACCGCTGAAGGGATCAGGCCAAAATTTGGCAGATATGATTAGTGACTAAGGGCCATTAAAGTTGGTTCAAGAGAAGTTGATCCATCAAAAAACATGGCCGCCATTGGCCAATCCAAATATAGCATGTTTGGCGGCCTTCTTTGATGGATTTTGAGGCCGAAATTGGTTTTATATAGGTTTTTGGGTATTTTGATCTCCAATTTACACTTTTCGAAACTGTCGGATAAACAGTTTGGCGTCCATCTTGGATCATTTTCCCGCCAAAAGCTCCCATACTAAAGCAATTGGAAATTTAAAATGACTTCTCGAGAACTACTGGACTGATTTCAATTATATTTGGCAGGAAGCATCCTTAGGGCATAGAGATTCATGTCTGCTCAAATGAAACCGATCGGCCAGTTTGGTCGGTGGCCATCTTGGATTTTGGTTGATTTTTAGAAATGTCTTTAAAAGTCTTCTCAGAAACCGTTTGATGGATTGATTCAGAACTCAACAAAATATGATCTAGAACAAGAGCTGAACCAAGTTTGTTCAAGGGAACTTGATTGACTAAATGGTTCAGCGACCATCATGGATGACTTTGTTTTCGCAAAAACCACTTCTCCAAAACCGTTGAAGCGATCAGGCCAAAATTTGTGACATATGATTAGGGACTAAGGGCCATTAAAGTTTGTTCAAGAGAAGTTGATCCATCAAAAAACATGGCCGCGGTGCGCCAATCAAAATATATAGTGTTCGGTGGCCATATTGGATTTTTTTACTTGATGAATTTTGCGGTCAAAAATGGTTTTATATAGGTTTTGGGTATTCAGATCTCAAATTTGCAAATTTCAAAGCTGTTGGATAAACGGTTTGGCGGCCATCTTGGGATCATTTTCCAGCCAAAAGCTCCCATGCTAAAGCAATGGGAAATTTAAAATGTCTTCGAGAACTACTGGGCCGATTTAAATTATATTTGGCAGAAAGCATCCTTAGCGCATAGAGATTCAAGTTTGTTCAAACGAAGCCGATCAGCCAATTTGGCCGGTGGCCATCTTGGATTTCGGCCTATTTTTAGAAATGTCTAAAAATCTCTGAAACCGTTTGAGGGATCATTTCAGACCTGATGAAAAAGAACATTAAAGTTTGTTCAAGAGAAGTTAATCCATCAAAAAACCTGGCCGCCGTGGGCCAATCAATATATTTTATCGTTTTTGGCAGCCATATTGGATTTATTTATTTGATGGATTTTGAGGCCAAAATTGGTTTTATATATGTTTGTATGTATTGTGCTTTCAAATTTGCCATTTGCGAGACTGTCTGATAAACGGTTTAGCGGCCATCTTGGACCCACCAAAATGTCCCATACTAAAGCAATGGGAAATTTAAACTGTATTCTTCTCGCACCATCCTGGATTTTGGTTGATTTTTGGAAATGTCTTTAAAATCTCCAAAACTGTGTGGGTATCAATTCAAAACGCATGAAATATCATCTAGGGCAAGAGCTGCACCAAGTTTGTTCAAGGGAACTTGATTGGCCAAATGTTTTGGCGGACATCTTGGATAACATATTTTTTGCCAAAACAACTCCAGAACCACTGAGCGGATTGGGCTGAAATTTGGGAGGTATGATTAGGCACTGAGTGCCACTAAAGATTTTTTCAAAGGAAGGAGCTATGTCAGAAACATGGCCACAGTGGTCCAATCAAAATGTAGCATGTTTGGCAGCCATTTTGGACTTGCAAAAATGTCCATAAACTCATTTAAAAGACTACTCCTAAACCATCCACCAACAATTTTTACAAAAATGCATAGTGCTCCAGGTGAGCAACACAGGCCCCTTGGGCCTCTTGTTGTGTCTTAAGGCCTTTTTAAACAGGGTTTAATTATAGATAGGTTAGAAATAATTTTGAGTTTCCTAAGTGGATTGGTCTAATTTCATATTTTGTCTAGCCTGTGCCACAAATGTGAAATATATTTATCACATTTCTGACAGCAGCAGCAGTGACAATGGTAGCGTCAACATTATGTTTTGCATTTAGTAGATCGCTTTCACGCTTATGTATCAAGTTTGGTTAACGTTATTGAAACTAAACTTACACACATGTGCCTATGCTGGTAGAAAATATCAAAGAACATTGAAGTCACAAGGTCTATGGTCAACATCACTGTGACCTTTGTGCAAAAAATATATATACCAAAGAGGAGAACATGTGAGGCTTTTAATTCTGCAGAATTAATAATAGCCTCATCCCATATTTAGGGAAGAAAGTATTGCAATACACAACGAAAGAAGTTGATTTGCAAGAGGATTTTCAGACCTTAGCTGTGGTCCACGATAAAAGAATCCGGATCCAGATTGAATACAGTTTTGGATCTATGGATATCTCAGAAACTAATGATCCACTTTGCTTAAAATGTTAACACTAGAAAAGGTGTAAGGAAACACTAGAATTCTCCAATTTGGTCATGATTAAAAAAATTCTGGAAAATCATAAATCTCTTACAATATGACAAAAATGGGAGGGTGAGCATCTGCAATTTCTGATTGCTCTTATTTTTAGCTGAAAATTGCGATATTTTATCAAATGATGCTGTATTAGCACAAAGAAGCCAGTGCCATAAAATGATTATAAAGGATTAAACATGCTTTCTTGACTAATTTCAGTCTAGTAACAAACATCATAATATAATCTCTAGATTGCTACCAAGACATGACAATTATGATCAAACTTTCATGTCATCAATTAACTCAAATCGGTCTCAAAGCGTAATTTGAAATTCATCAATAATAATAAGCCACTAAGCCATTAAGCCAGCATTCATATACATTGATGGATCACAGTATAGCTCATAAATAAGTTAACATGTTTCCAGAGCAAAAGGAAAAGCATGTTAGTTAGTACAAATTCTAACTGTTCTGTTGCGTAAGAAGTAAAAAATGTTCTGTTACATTTTTTGAACATGATTGGAGGGAAAACATTGCTGCCTTATGCTACAATGTCTTCCAATCTAATTATATTCAAAATATTCAACATTATATTTTACTTGTTTTGGAAACTTTCTATGTTATTTCTGAGATGTACTGTATTTTCGCCTCGGGGAACAATTGCATTACTGAGAAGCATCAATCTTGGAATCCCAATCCTAAATGACACTCATTCCTAACAGCCAAATTCTGAATTTTGCACGTTTATATTATTGTGTTGAACCATCCATCTCATTCAACCAAGTCCTGTAGGCATGGAACGGCGGAACATTAACGTGTTAGATTTTCATCAGACAAAAACACCAAAACTTTTGCTGCGCTAAATAAATCATGGCAGGACTGCATTCAAGCAATCCGTGTTTGTATTAATTGTAATGACTTTACTAAGATCAGACAAATAATCATACTAAAATATATATAAACAACAAGCAACACGAGCAATTAGGGATTGCAAACCATTGCCGCCATGTTTTTCTCACATTTTAAATGTTTTCAGACTTTATACCCCACCAAAAAATTGGTGCCGTAATATGTGATGGCGTCGGGCAAAGTGTTTTCGTGACGATAACTCCATTACAGTTTATCTGATTACTTTGATACTTTATATGGTGCTTGGACTGTCTGGATAAGAAGCCTATCGAAATTGGTTGGACTAGGTCGGCGGAAGAAACTATTAAAACTGACGCTGATACAAAATCCATTATAGCCACCAGCAGCCATCTTGAAAATTGGTTTCCGGATAATAAATTTGTTTCCATTTATCAGATCGCTTTGAAATTTTGTAGGATGGTTGGACTAGGTCCGGGGAAGAAACCTATTGACATTGATGATGATCCAAAATCCAAGATGACGGCCAGCCACCGGCCACAATCCTGAAAATTGGTTTCCGAATGGTAGCTCTGTTACTGTTTATTGGATTGTTTTGAAACTGCATAGGGTGGTTGTACTATGTCTGGATAAGAACACTATCAAAATCAATGATGATCTGAAATCCAAGATGGCCATCAGCCACTGGTGGCCATCTTGAAAATTGATTTCTGAATGATAGGTCTGTTACCATTTATCGGATCACTTTGCAACTTCATAGGGTTGTTGGACTAGGTATAGAGAAGAAACCTATATAAATCAATGATAATCTGAAATCTAAGATCGCCGCAGACAAAGACGACCATCATGAAAATTGGTTTCCAGATGATAACTCTATTACCATTTATCAGATCGCTTTGAAACTGCAGAGGATGAATGGACTACTTTGGTCTGAGGAAGAAACTTATAGAAATTGACGATGATCCGATAACCAAGATAGCCACCAGCAGCGATTGGTTTCCGGACAATAACTCCATAACTGTTTAGCTGATCGCTTAGAAAATTCATAGGATAAATGGTCTAGCGCTGAGGAAGAAATCACTATTTTCTGATAGCTCTCGTTTATTGGTTTGTCATCATTGTAGGGTATTATGCACCATTTGTGGAGCTCTTGTTCTATCATGACCAATGCTTGGAATCCTAGTGTCTGGTAATGCCTTTTCTTGTGTTAAACTTTGAGCCAAATCGCACCAGCAGTTATCAAGATATCTGTAGATCTAAAATTTTGATACATCACATTTATCTGGATCATAGCCAAAATCTGGAGGTCCATCATAGCAATGATGATAATAATGACGATAAGAGCCACTATACATTGACTGTGATGAGGTCCATGATGATGATTATGATGACACCGAGGACAATAATTTTGATTGATGATGGTTACCATAGCGTTCATGGTGATGATGATGATGATTCCCATGATGATGCTGCCGCCGATGGTCATAATGTTCATGATGATTATGATAGGCCCATTTTGATGATGCTGATGATAGTTATAATGTTCTTGATGTTCATGATGATAATGACGATGATGATGAGGATGATCGCTATGATGATGATGATCGCTATGATGATGATGATGTCTATGATGATGATGATGGCTATGCTTAGGATAATGATGATGATGATGGTCTGCATGATGTTGGTGATAATACACATACCTCACATATACTAGGAATCTGCCTGCCACATAAAGGCATGTGCAGTGCGGCTTTTTATCTAGCTGCGAAGCAGACGGTGGGACATATGTATCACTTTTACAATGGTGATGGTGTCAACAATATTAAGTTTTGCGTTTAGCAAAACTTATCAGCTTATATTTCAGGATCAGTTAATCCTATTGCAACTAAACCTTGGTATGTGGTTGCCTATACTGTTAGGAAGCAGAATGGTGATAAAGAGGTCACACGGTCAAGGTCACTGACCTTGATACAAAACTGTTTTTCAATATTCAAAACTTGGATACATTGTTACATATAATGTTAGGACACAGCATGCTGACAATGAAGTCATAATGTCAAAGGTCAAGGTCATTATGACTTCTACAAAACTGGGTTTTTTCAATGTTAAGTTTTTAGTCATAGCAAATCTTATCTTGTTATATTTCGAGATTACTTAACCTTAATGGAACACAACTTGGGTACATACTTGCTTATACCAAGAGGATACCGGATTGTCACCAGGTTAAAGGTCAAAGTCATTCTGACCTTGCTATGTTACCTCTGCTTTTTCAACTTAAGTTTTTCCGTTAAGCAAATCATATACATTTATATTTCAGAATTACTTAATATTATCAGAACTAATCGTGGACACATGATCCCATATAAAATAGGGAAGCTGCGTGCTGATAGTGACATCACTAGATACAAGGTCACGGTCATCACAGCCTTGATATTTCACCTCTGTCATGTTTGTATTTCGAATGTCAATGTTTTTAGTTTGCCTACATTTTAGGATTGCATAATCCTATTGGAAATAAACTTGGGCACATGGTTTCACATACCATACCGAGGCATCATGATGATAGTGAGCTCATTAGGTCAAAGGTCAAGACCATTCTAATAATGCTATTTGACCTCTGCTCTTTCAACATTAGGTTTTTCCATTCAGCAAATCAATTATATTTCAGGATTGGTTAATCCTATTGGAATTAAATTTGGTTACAGGGTTACCTATAATGTTAGGAAGTAGCATGATAACACGCAGGTCACAAGGTCAAAAGTCAATGCCATTGTGACAAACAGGAGACAGGCAAGACATTTAATTCTGACAAATTCTTGTTTATTAGCTCATCTGGCTCAAAAGTCCAGCTTATGCTGTGGTAACTGTCCGCCATACATCCATCCATCCATCCATTCATCATCCGTCAACTGTTGTTACTACTACATTACAACCTATCTCCTTGCATTACTATTGCTCTTTCCTTCCCTGAAGGGAAGCGTAGTAGGATGAATTTTATATAGCCAATGTTTGCTGGGTATTGTGGTTACAGAGTGACTGAAGGCTTTTTCAGAAATTTCCATACTCTCTCTAATGATGAGATCCATAGTAATTTGCTTGAATGCAATATCTCAGAATGAGGCAAGAAGAGGGTTAATCCAATACCCAGAGCCACTGAGTAGGTCATTAAGCACAATGACAACCTCATTGGTGGATAGCTATCACATGACCTTGTTCATTCCTTTTCCTACTGTTGAAGGAAGAGGTGTATAAAATTTAAAGTCAGTTTAAAAGTTATTTTATAACTTTTTAAATTGGTGTGGATTAATAGAAAGGCAAATAAGGATCGTCTAAATGTCGGACAAATGCAAGAAACCTCTCAAGATAAGTGTTTGTAGGTCTTGGTGCTTTAATAATGATTTGTAAGATCATTTCTATTTTCGTGGTGGGCGCGTTACCAGTTTTGGTTACTTGTGCCCAGAGTGTATAGACTATGTGTTGTCTATTTTGCTTCTTCTGTTACAGTAGCTTGTATAAGCTACTGAATTGACATGCTTGTAGCGTTTGAGCATGAATCTACGATATCTTGATAACGTACTCTCTCAAAGAAACCAAAACGTTTTTTAAAAATTAGAGATCGGTACGGTCTCTATCTATAAATCTTGGGATTAGCGCTGGCTAATCCTCAGTCATATTCGGAGCTTTACTCTATCAAATCTTTCTGTTTTTACGATTCAGATTTGAGAAAGTCTCCGAAAAAGTTCAAGGAGAAGGCTAAAGAAAAGAATATGAATCATTCTATTAGATGTCCTAATAGCAGCTGCCATAGATTTATAAAGTCGGAACACTCTGGATATGTGTGTTCCAAATGCACTTCGTGTACTTTTGAGTCGACCTGTCTGATATGCGGGTCATGGTCGCAAGCTACAAGAATGTCTTTCTTCAAACCAAATTCCCCTACGATTTCAAAATTTCCTGGGAATCCTCTTTTAAGGTCGGCGGTTAAAATGTAGGCCAAACCTGAGCCCACGGCAGATTCGGCCATCCTTGAAAAAATTGTTTTATCAATGGAATGTTTCCAGAAACAAGTTAACAATATCGACTCGTCTATTGATTAATAAAATTATCCTGAACCAGTCAGTTTCCAATGCTTCATCTCTTGACATAGTTGATTGTGAAGCATTGGAACTGGCTGTTCCAAAGAAGCGCCTACTCTCTAAGTCTAACAAACTACAGCTCACTGATTTGCATTGTTTCAGGGGTACCACAAAGAATGGAAAAACAAAAACATGAAGACTCGGGTTTTGCCTCGTTCATCGCTCATTCAGAAGCCAGTCATATCGCTCCAGGATTCTTCTTCATCTTCAGTCAACATTCTGCAACCTGCACCCTTGAGGACCGAGTTAGGTATATACTCTCTCGGGCCCGAGTGGGTCATATGTCGGTCCTGTTTGTCATCTATCACTACTACTTCTTCACTGGCTGAGTCGAAGGATTTCCCGACCAGAGTGGTCCAGGTGATCTCACATCCGTTGTCTTCTACAAAGCCGATTTCATCATCTTATATTGTATCTGCTGTTACTCTGGCTAGACTTCCGGCCCCGGGCCCGGGGTTTCTGATTTCATCCTTGTGGCCGGACCCAGTTTTTTGTCCAGGTCCGGCCTCGAGGGAGGCTTCGGGTTCATTCCAGCGTGTCAGAATTAAATTTTAATTTTTCTCCCAACTTTCCCGCCCTGGCCCGAGTCGGGACCTGTCATTCCGGTGTGTCAAAATTAGATTTTAAATTTTCTTCAAATTTTGGTCAATCCTCATGTGACTTTTCAGATGTTTCCCCAGTCCCGGCGTCTAGTTGGGCTCCGGAGCCGGGTTCAGTTCTAAATTCTCAGTCATCCTCTGTTTAGCTGTCAAAGGATTTTTCCGGACAGTCAGCGGGTCCTCTCTGGGATACTATTAGTAATCGCAGAGAGGGTCCGGGGCCGCATCTGGGGTTAGTAGATCCGTGCCTGGGTCCCCTAGGGAACCTAGGTCCATCTAGATCTCATCTTTCTCCCGGTAGTTTTTTTTGGTCTAATTCTCAGTATTCATCTAACGATACTAATTCTGACTGTTAAACATATCTCAGTTATTAGTGAATCTTTGTCGAATATTTCTAGATCAGATTTCACGAATTATTCATCTAGTGATCATTTCTCATTACCTCATTCTAGATCCTTTATAGGTAATTCTTCTAGTTCTCAGAATCCTTCATACTTTTCAGATCCTATGTCCCAGGATAATCCTTCCCAGGACTCAGTGAGTTGTTATCTTAATGAATCCTTAGTGAATGAAATTACTTCTATTGGCTTGTCAAGTGAAGATTTTTCCTTGTCAAAAGACAGTTCAGGGAATTCTATCATCACTGCTTTTAGAAGCGCTATTGATTTCCTTCCATCCTTTGAATCTAGTTTGGTCCCTAGGAGTATCCTTTGTCATTCTCGTTCTAAGGTTAAGTTCACAAATTCCTCCTCAGCATCTTCATCCATTCATCTTTCTTTAGTATTGGATATCTTGTCTAGCGATGTCGAGGTTTCCTCCATTGTTGATGATTCTCAGGATTCTATCCCATCTCCGGATTATATTATTCACTCTTCTCATGATACCTTTCATGGGACACCCTCTGATTCCACGTTTCTACTTCTTAGGGCTGCTGAGAATGACTGGTCTAGTACTCACCAATGGGTGTCAGATTCTCTCCACATTGAATTACAGCCTGAACGTACTAGCTGTACCTCGTATGAATCTCCTTTGGTCTCAGGAGACAATATTCAATAATTTTTCAGCAAATATTTTAGATCATTTTTCTCAGCAGGCTTGCTTTTCTGATTTCTCCCTGATTCCTCCAGATTTAGGTTCTTCCGATAGAGTGCCTCTTTCTGATTTTGATGCTACTATTAGATCTAAGTCTGTGTTTGGTGATGCTTGGGATCTTATTAAAGATACTGGTAGATCTGCTGTTTCGGATCCAGCCATGATTAGATCTTTAGAACAATCGACTAGACTCAGATTTAAGCTTTCAAATTTTTTGGCTCAGAAGCTATCTTTAATGTTTCCTCTAGAGGCGAATCTATTCCTCAGTCGGCCTTGGCTTGTATGGCAGACATTTCTAGATTTAACCTTAATTTGGATACTAGATTAGTTGGTTTTCTCAACAACTATCGTAGGAAGAGAGCTCTTAGATCTTTAGCTATTTCTCAGAAGCTTAGAGACACTTATTTTCACATCCTGTTTTGGTAAGGAGTTGTTTGGCCCTGAATCTACTACTCTCATCAAGAGTATTCACGTGATCTCTTCTAAAGTTGGTCTTCCTCAGGTTTCACAGAAACATTCCTTCACTCCGGTTCATTCTTTTCCTCCCTCATCTAAGAAGTTACCTCATTCTGATCCTCTTTTCCTTATTGGACTTTTGTTAATTCGAATAGATCTTCTAATAGATCTAGATCTCCTTCTCCTTCTAGGCCTTCCTCGAGGGATCAATCTCCTCGTAAGTCTCCTCCTCAACGTAGGTCTCCTATTCATGATAAATATTTGGATGTGGTTTCCAATAGGTCCAGAGCACAGATTCCATTTAGAAAGCAGTCCAGAGATCCTTGTAAATCAGGTGGTCGGTATCATCCTCATTTTTTAGCTCATAAATTCAGGAGATGGCCCTTTTTTAACTCTTCCAGTAGTTTTAGATTTTCAGTCCCCCACTATTTCAAGCTTTCCAAGCATCCCAGTAGGCAATCATCTTTCCAAGTTCAGGACTTATGGGGATCTTATTCAAGATCAGTGGGTATAGAAACTTTATCGTGGTCATCATCCTTGTTGGAAGGAAAATCCTCCACTTTCCTTTGTTCCTCGTTGGACCCCTGTTCCATCATGCCCAGAGAAACTATTAGCATTGGAATCCGAGATTCTGTCTCTGATATCAAAACATGCATTGGAGGAGGTGATGGATTGGCAATGCAATCCAGGTTACTTCTCGACCATGTTTCTTGTTCAAAAGAAGACGAGGGGCTGGAGGCCCATTATAAATCTAAAATCCCTCAATCTTCTAATTGTGAGTCCGTCCTTCAAGATGGAAACGGTTCAATCCATCATTCCGTCTCTCCAGGTGGGTTTGTGGATAATATCTATCAACCTCAAAGACGCATATTTTCATGTCCTTATTCATCCTGCATTCCGCAAGTTCCTTCGTTTCGCTTACAAAGGCAGAGTTTGGCAGTTTTGCAGCCTTGCATTCGGCCTGACCACCTCCCCTTACGTATTCACTCGAATAGTATCTTCAGTACCCCCATGCCTTCATCTTCGGGCAATTTCAGTACATGTCTATATAGACGATTGACTTTTCAAGGCTCCATTACGGATGTATCAGATGCCATAGAAAAGTCACGTCTCTCCCCAAGTCAAGTTTTTACCCACCTGGGGGTCACTTTCGACCTCTCAGGGGATGTTATTTCTCTCCCCAATTTACAGACATTGATATCCACAATTCAAGCTCTCAAGGTAGGCCAATTAGTTTCGGCCAGAACGTTTGTCAGAATAATAGGCCTCATGGTTTGAGTAGAGGAGGTGATTCCTTGGGCTCCTCTGATGAGAAGACCCTTCCAGTTTTATCTTATGGCCTAATGGAATCAGTCTAGATTCTCTGGATCTTCGGATTCTCATCAAGTTTCCTCTCCTGACTCATTGCCGGTTTTGGAAAGACCGCCTATCCCTGTTATTAGGTGTTCCTCTCCATCCTCCATCTCCTCAGACAATCTGCTTCACAGGTGCATCTCTGGAAGGATGGGAAGCCATCTGGGATTCCAGAAGGTTTTGGGGAACCTGGTCCTTCACAGAATGTTCCTACCATGTTAACCTTTTAGAACTGGGGGTTGTTTTCCATGCCCTAGTTCATTGGGAACCCATGATTCTTGGTATGTCAATCCTTATCAGATCAGACAATTTCACAGTGGGCTCATTCATAAATCATCAGGGGAGGGGGGACCAGGTCGGTCTCTCTCTGTCGAGAGTCCATGATCATGCGTCATTGGTGCAAGTTCCGAATCACGAAACATTTCTGTTCGAGGATCCCACGTCCCAGGCAAACTGAATTTTCTGGCCGACCAGTTATCTCGTCCTTCAAGGATTCCGGAAACAGTATGGGAATTGAAAGAGGCTGTAGTCCAGTTGATTTTTCTTCAGGTCGGTCGTCCCCACATAGACCTGTTTGCTACTCTCAAGAACAGAAAGATGCCTACCTTCATATCTCCCTTTTCGGAAGCTTTGGCTCTTTCAGTAGACTAGATCAGTCTTGGGACAACATGTTTGCTTACGCTTTTCCCCCTACGATTCTCATTCATCTGGTACTCAGAAAGATCAGGCTATATCCCTGTGTAGTCCTGTTAATAGCTCCGTTTGATCCAACAAAATTGTGGTTTCTGGATCTCCTGGACCTTCTTGTAGATCTCCCTCTACTACTTCCTGTCTCCCACAATCTATTATCCCAGAACAGAGGCAGGATTCTCCATCAGAATCCAGAAATCACCTGTCAGTCTGGAAGCTGTCGAGTTGCACCCTTCTTCGTCAATCGTTTCAGTCAGATCTCAAGAACTTTTGGAGAAATCCCTCAGATCTTCCACTCAAAACATTTATAAAGCTCGATTTGAGTTTTTCAAAAAATGGTGTTCAGACCAATCTATCCTGCCCTCTGAGGCCTCTGTAACTCAAGTCACTGATCTTCTGGTTTTCCTCTTTGACCAGAAAAAACTTTCAGTTAACACTATCAGATCCTATCGATTTGGTCTGAACTCCTTTGTCAAGTGTCTCATTGATCCTTCGGTACAAGTTCAAAGACTCTTTCATGACCTCATTAAAGGTATGGGTAATTCACAACCACATTTTAAGAAACCCCTTCCTTCTTGGAACCTTTCACTTGTATTACAGGTTCTAGCTGGGAAACATTTTGAACCCTTAAGTTAGGTTCTGTTTGTTTGAAACATCTTACCCTTAAAGCAGTATTCCTATTAGCAGTAGAATCAGCTAGCTGTCACTCTGAAATCCATGCCCTTTCTGCTGAATTGGATAGGTTTCAAATAACGGGGAATAGCATTATTCTCTATCCCAGGGAAGAATTCCTGTCCAAAACTCAGTCAGTTAAATTCTTGGATAAACCTATTAAATTCATAAACACGTCCTTATCACCAGGTGATTCTGTTTGGTGCCCAGTTAGGGCCTTTAATATGTATAAACTTTGTACCGACTCCAAACGATTTGACAATAGACATCTTTGGGTTACATTTGCAGAAGGTGTGGATCGTCCTGCCTCTTTAACCTCTATTTCACGTTGGATCGTGGTGACTATCAAAATTTGCCATGAATTAGCTTCTCCCGGGGGCAATGCACTAGTGGGTGTTAGGGCCCATGATGGTGGGGGCCATGCTACCTCTTGCTCCCTTTTTAATGTATCTTCTCTAGATGATATCATGCAAGTTGCTAACTGGAAATCAGAGAATACCTTTATTAATTTCTATCTTAAAGATTCTGGTCCTTCTTTCTTTTTCTATAAGAATATTCATAAGGTGGCTTCAAGGGCCATGACTCGTATTCCTTCTTCATCATCGTCTTCTCTTTCTTCATCTTCATTTGTATTAGATTTTTTATTTGGGGTGAGTGTGAGTTCATTACGTCTTTCTCATGTGTGTGTTTCACCTCTTTCATATCATCTATTTCATCACCCCTATTTATTCATCTCTTTCTTGCATGATCATCTTCTCTTTCTGGTCCTCTTGGGGTCGTTTTATAACCTCCTTTCTTATCTTCTCATTTTTTCTGTTTCATTTCTATTAAGATACTTATGAGAGTAATTCTGAGGAATTACTGTCTTTTATAGTATAGTTCTCTACTTGTTATTACTAACTTTGTATTCTTTGTCTATTTTTACATCAATTTTGCGCAAAAATTTGCCTCCCTCCGGGCTTTGTGCAATGTTGAAATCTGTATTTGAGCAATAGCAATGCAAGGAAGTAGGTTGTAATGTAGTAATAACGACCAGACGATCTTATGTTTTACTAATTACATATACATATCTCCTTGTATTACGGCCCATCTCAAGCCTCCCCTGTCAAATTTCTTTTTTTGGTGAGGGGGGGGGGCCTTCATTTTAATGGTCATATCTTGTTAGAATAGTTATTCATTATATTCTTCAGCCTTTGGGTATACCCGGATATTTCCCGTCATATAATGTAGAGTATTTAGGTTAATTTTTAATTTCAGCTTTAGTCAGATATTCAGAGTCGAGTAGTGATAGGATCATCTGTCTCTTCATGTATCTGCATAAACCTGGATTATATGACTGGATTCGTCAAATGAATGAAGTCTTGGTTGCTACCAACAAGGCCATGTGATAGCTATCAGCCAATGAGGTTGTCATTGTGCTTAATGACCTACTCAGTGGCTCTGGGTATTGGATTAACCCTCTTCTTGCCTCATTCTGAGATATAGCATTCAAGCGAATTACTATGGATCTCATCATTAGAGAGTGTGGAGATTCCTGAAGAAGCCTTCAGTCACTCTGTAACCACAATACCCAGCAAACATTGGCTGTAAAAAAGATTCATCGTACTGCGCTTCCCTTCAGAGAAGGAAAGAGCAACTGTAATGCAAGGAGGTAGGTATATGTAATTAGTAAAAACATAAGACCAGACCCTCCGGGTCGTCTGGTCGATTTAAAACCAATAGCCAGATTTTAACAAAATTTGGGTCAAATGATCCTATCGTAAATGGCTTCAGAACAGCCATTCAGAATTTTGATCATAAATTCTTTTGCTCAAAGTCTTGGATTTTATTACAGATTTATCGGAAATTGTCAAATTGATTCTTGTCACTACCATTTTGCCTGATTTCAACCAAATTGGGATGAAAGGATCCTATGGTGATAGGCTTCAATTTCCATTCAGAATTTTTGCTTCATCAAGTTTTTTGATGAAAAGCTTTTTTTAGGAAAAATTTCTCGGAAATTGTGAAATTGCTTCTTCTGCTTATCGGTTTGATAGATTTCAAATTTTAAGACTTCATGTTGAAATGCCAATGTTCCAGGTGAGCTAACAGTGATATCTTTCAGCAACACTATTTTCAAAATTGCATCCATTTCCTATCATCTGGCCAATCCTTCAGAATCTTACTATCTTGTTTATGTATAAGTATTATTATATCGTGTCTGTAGGGCTGAATTTACGCTGTACAGGCAGCTCTCGTAGCTATCCTCAGGTAAACGCATTGAAGTGCCACATAGCTTGTTAATTTATCACATGGTTAAATTCCATTGAATTCAACACAACCTGACTTAATCGCCTAACCCTATCTCAGGTCTGGATTGACTTGGGCATCTAATCGAGTATTAATACACATTTTGGCATTACACTAGAAACCTGAGCAGCTGCAAGAGTTATCAAATTAGCTCTGCCAGTGATAGCATCGTGTTATTACAAGCCATCAGGCTGGTAAACCCACAAATAATTCTAGCCATAATAAATAATTTGTACAAGCCTCAGACTATTTGGAGAGTCTTAATTTCGAGTCTTGATGATATTTCTTCTCAAGAATACAGTTCTCTGCGAAAATAATGCTAATGTCAGTGTTTGTAAATATCACATGATACCTACGTCATGTAATTTAATGCATCCAGATTAGTGATGTGGATGGTCCTAGTGTTTGACAAATATAAAATATCCGGTGCTTTGTCTTGTTTCCTACTCATAGAACAACTTAGCGATGAAGTATGCAAATACATCACATGCCTCAGTTGTCAGTATTCATGGCATGTCATACCATGTGCATTGACCCTTTAGCGCTCAAGCCAGGCAAAAACTGCTTCTACAGTTGTCTTGGGAAATGCCCATTTGCCGACCAGGAGAAAACTAGTCTTGAAATTTTACCGCTGGGATAACAGAGCCAGTCATTTCAGTAGTAAATTTTCAAGAACAGGCTTGGTCTGCAAAATTTACATTTTTAGCTCTGATCTTATGCCATGGTGACCATCTGTCCACCAACTTTTTCTTTAAACGATGTCTCCACAAGAACCACTGGGCCAATTTCAATTATATTTTACAGGAAGCATTCTTACGGCATGGAGATCCAGGTTTGTTCAAATGAAGCCAGTCGCCCAATTTGGCCAGCGACCATCTTGGATTTTGTTTGATTTTTAGAAACATCTTTAAAATTTTGTAGGTATGATTAGGGACTGAGGATCATTACGGTTTGTTCAAGGGAAGTTGATACGTCAAAAGACATGGCCGCTGTGGGCCAATCAAAATGTAGCGTGTTTGTCGGCCATATTTGATTTTTTTTATCTAATGGATTTTGAAGCCGAAATTGCTTTTATGGTTGTTTTTTTTTATTCTTATCTTAACTTTGCCATTTTCGACACTGTCGCATAAACGATTTGGCGGCCATCTTCGATCTTTTTCCCGCCAAAAGCTCCCATGTACTAAAGCAATGGGAAATTCAAAATGTTTTATTCTCGTGGACCACTGGGCCAATTTGAAATGTATTTGGCAGAAAACATCAACCTGTATCAAGAGAACAAGTTTGTTTAAACGAACGATTTGGGTTCTGGCCATCTTGGATTTTTGGCCAATTTTTAGAAATATAAAAAAATATCCGAAACCATTTGGGGGATCGATTCAAACCTCGTTCAACGTGATTTAGGGCAACAGCTGAATCAAGTTTGTTCAAGAGAACTTGATTAGCCAAATGCTTCTGTGGCCATCTTAGATGACCCAAGTTTTCGTGAAAACAACTTCTCCAGAACTGCTGAACTGATCGGGCCAAAATTTTGGAGATATGATTAGGGACTAAGGACGATTAAAGTTTGTTCAAGAGAAGAGTTTTTGTTACAATTCTTGTTAACTCCTTAAGGTTCTACTTATTGCTGATGGTATTTCTAATTGAAATGCCTATGAGAAAATTGAAATTTTCTTGATAAAAGGACGTATTCTTTCACCCGCCTGGAAATAAATCAAGAGCTCAATCGTTTTTATATGATAGCATAAATTTAATTCCATACATTTTTTGTTTTGTGCATATCCAACATTTGAACTCTTGGTTTGGTTACCACAAATTTCTGTGTTTTGTAACACAACAAAAATACTAAGCCACTCAATTCACTGTTTACTAAAAGTCACCTGACTTAGATATCTCAGAAAATTTTAACCTATTCATTCCCATGGTGTAGGTTCCCTTGAAACAAGTTTAGCAGAGATACATCCCTCCATTGGGTAGTCTTGATAGTATCTCTTTAACTCTAAAGCAGTCATTGCTCTAGGGAACCGGTTCCTCTATTCCTATAGAGAACATATAAACGAGTCTGTGAGCATGCGCACTTATGCTACTATGCATGCGACCGAGTCCAAGCTGGCATTAATTAATTTTCTGTATTACGGGAAACACCTAACTTTTATCTCAACAAATCCTATTCATTCCATAATCTTGTGGCGCTACATCCACATTTGATTTTTCATGAATACCACAGTACAAGCGGTCTTTGTTGAATAAGTTATAGTACTTATGTAAAATGTTTATAATTTACGTGAATATGAACGGAAAGTTCGTTGTTACTAAGTTGAAAGAAAATGGCGCCAGCTTCACATTACAAGCCAGGTGGAGTCAATAACTCTGATCCTTTTTTTAGCCACGAGGCTCGTTCCTACGAAAGGTATACTATATACCGGTTTGGAACATCTCCTACGAAAGGTATCCTACATAACATATGTAACATACCGGTTGGGAAGTTAGTGGATCAATTAAGAGTTTTGACTAGGTACGTATTTCCGAGCGTCATTCTTTCCTACATAAGGTATACTACATACCGGTTTGGATCGAATCCTACATACGGTATCCTACGTAACTATGTCATATACCGGTTGGGAAGTTATTGGATCTATTAAGAATGTGACAGTGGTGCAAACAGGCGTGGTGGACCGGATGAACACCACAAGGATACACCACGATCATCCCCTGAAGAAAAGCGAGTGGTCCTTCTAAGGACCGTTACTAACCAACTAACATGAAACTCGCAATTACTTCATGATGATCAGTCAAGTCAGTCGTATTACAATAAAGACGAGACCATCAGTATTAATTCGCGATTCGGTGTTCGTTTTCAATTGGCGGCGTTTTTGCAGGCTAATTTAACATTACTAGCAATGGGCCGTGAAACATTTTTACCATTTATTTAATATCTTATAAAAATTACTCGAGATTTTATGTTTTCTAATACCTGGCGGGGTTATTCGACGCAAGTATTTTTTATGGCCTTAGTTTCATGAAAAATTTAAACATTGCGTTGCTATGGTATATCCTCGTTAGTGTGTCGTAAATTGGCAAATGTTGGACGATCTCGGAATGCCCGGATGTTCAAAATTACGATACTGATTCGAATCCTCGTAATCGTATAACCCTCTTTTGTTAGATAGGCTATTAAGCCTGTGCCAGATTATCAGGTTCACTTGATTTGTAAATCTAGCGAGAACTTGCGTTCACTTGATTTCTAAGTCTAGCGATAAAATTTATCATATATATTACTGCATGGTTATATTGTAATGTGAGTGACCAACATAAAATGATCTAAAACGTAATGCGATGTTCTAGAAAAATTGCATGAACGGCCGATAATTAAACTGGGTAGCCAGCGTCTATTGTTAGCGAGCCGGAAAGTGGCAAAGTAAATCTCCGTTTGGAGGCGCTGACGAGAAGCGTAGATCTCATTGCCGAATTTCCGATTCCAGGATATCTATATCCGAGTACTCGCTTAAGCTACTTCATTAAAATTTGCTTTAACCTAATCTGGTCAGATAATATCACGTGATTTATATATCATGTGATTATCACGTGATTCTGATTTATATATTATAAAGACGACATTTATGTCAAGTTAGGATTAATTTTGAGGGAAAAAACAATCTTTATTAAAGGATACGCAATATTTAGGCTGCTCAATTTAATAATTTCACTTCTGCGAATGATGTTTTGAGGTATACATTAAGCATAGCCGCGAGGTGACAAGATTTGTGAAGGGTTTTTTCGTGGTATCTTCAGACGTTAAGATATTTAAAAATTCAGAGGAAAATAAGTTTTATCCTTGTATATAGTGCGCGCAAATTTTTTAGAACATGTAAATTGAGCATAAATGTGCGACCTATTTATGGATTTTTAAGTAAATACGCCACTCCGATATTTGCTGGTACTCATTCAGATTCAACTTATTTCAGTTGCAACTTATGACTAATAACTTCGAGAGTTAAATGGTTGATATTTTGATAGTAAACGCTACAAACTTTGATGACCAAGTTTTACTATGTCAGAGATGTGTGTTGATCTCAGTGTTTTAGTAGCAAGCATAGCCTTTGGATCAGGAAAGTTCTTGACTATCAGCCACTTTTATTAGCCCTAAGATGGGGTTTTTCCCTACTTAATGTATAATCTAATCTCTCATCATTTTGTAAATTCTTTCTGCGGGTACTTAACTTGGGTGAAATTGGATATATAGAGCACGTACCCAGGCTATGAGGGATCATTCTATCGGCTCTCAATCGATTAATTGTTATAGTCAAATATAACATTCTGCTTGCAAACGGACTATTACTCGTGGAAATCATCTGAAAGTCTAGAAGAGGGGGAGAACTAACCTAGTTAGAAAAATTTTCTCTCTAAGGGGTGTGTAAACTGTGAAATGTTGGTCTGAACATGTTGTTTCCACACCATCTCTTAAAACATTCGAAAATGGTTTAGGTAGGCTTTGGCATAGTCAAGCCAATGTATGACTACACCGTACACGCAACCCATGACTAGAAGTGACGGCACAGGCATGGAGATAAATGAAGAAGAGATGACCATGAGGCCTAATTGTCCTGTGCTCAGTATTATTACCAAGATTATAACTCAATTTTTATGGCATAGCAACTGATTATAATTAAACTTCTGGTTTAGGTATGCCAAATCAAATCACTTCTGGTGTTTTGCTGGTATTGTTTGTTTCTAAATCACTTGACAGTTTAAATGCCCTATTTCAGGGGCTCTTATTTTTGATTCTTTAATTCTTTATTAGTTGCTCTTAGTGCAATGGCTGAACCATCCAATTATCCTCATCCTTCGAAACCTTGTGTACACCCAACTCTTCGCATTTATCTTCTAGGAATGATTTAATTTTTTTTTAAGATCCTAGCAGTGCTTTTGTCGTTTTGATTTCACTAGATTTCGTTTTGCTCCTGAATCTTCTCATGTATTACACTCTTCCTATCAGCCTCCATCTTTCGACCTGTTCTCTCAAAAAATTGGAATCAATCATCTTTCGATTCTCCTAATATCAATCTGCAAATAAGTGCGTCAGAGTTTATTATTTTAATTGTGAATAGTGGTTTGCTATCTTTTAGTATCATATCTGGCCTGATTTATTTTTAACATAGTTTTTCAGTCTTTCTTTTCTGTCAGTAGGATCCCTCGCCATGATGAAGCATATCTATGGGTGAATGTAAGCTTGTCACAATAACAAAATCTTTTTTGTCTTATCAAGATTTACACCGCTCCTTTCTCGAGTTCAGTAGAAATTTTGATCTTTTTATTTGTCTAGGGATATATCTATTTCTATTATTGTCATATGGAGAGGTCTTCTCAGCCTTATCTATTCAAGCCTATTTTTTATTCTTCTAAATTCTAACTTTCCCAGGCATTATTAAATAAATTCCTCAAGGGGGCCTAACCAAGATGATTGGATTATTGCCTTCGCATGGATTGTGGAATATGGTTTTTTCCTTTCACCCTTCTGTGTAGTTTCAGTCCTTTGTCCTTATCCATCATTGATCTGGTCACAGGTTTGATGGACTTCTTTCCTGTTTAATCATCTGATAAAGATATTAACAATTGGGCTCATATCATACTAGCTTTGTTTTAAAATTAGATTTGTAAAATAAGATTCTGCAGGTTTATTCTGGTCCTAGCTGTCATGCTTAAGCGCTTCTATATAATCTCTACTCTATCAGGGGTGGGATGGGTATAGCTAGCCACATGCATGTCTTAGGTAGCATATTTCCTACATATAAGGTACAATCAATGTAGTCATTGAATCCCCCTTTTTTCTATCAAACCATGTTGGTCTCCTTTGACATTAGTCCTGCTTCTGTTCCTGATCAATAATTTTCTGCTCTTTTCAAGTAGGATACAGTGGAGGAATGGCAGAATCCAGACTTTAAGGATTATGAGGTGCTGGCAGATCATCTTTTATAGGGTCTCGGCTCTTATCTTCAACTCATATATTTATCCTTTTCTGACAACTTCCAAAAAATTTACACTTCATGATTTAATACTAATTCTGTTGTATATTTTGGAATTATTTTGTCTGGAACCCATGGCTGCTTTGATACTGTTTGAGACAAAAATTACTTAGTCAATCGTTTTATATTCAACTCTTTTCCTACTATGTTGTCTCAGAAATGGAGTTCATCGATGAAAGGAATAATATTGACATGGAGTCATTTTGCCTAGTCATCACTGGTCTAGTCAAGGATAAGGGACAGTGTTTTCTGATATTTCTATGTATACAGAATTTGTCCTAACTGGATCTGGGTTCTTTTAATTACATCATAGCCAGTCTGGGATTCCTCTGGCTTGGAAGGTTGCTTAATTGTGTTAAAATTTGGGCCGAATGGAGTCAGTTTTGTGTACGAAGGTCAAGTCTGGTAATTCAGAATTTTGTCCCTCCCCACGACTGCATACACTGCATTTTCATTCGTTGGGTGTCATCGGTACCAATTCACCAGTTTATCCATCTGCAGGTCCAGTTTGATGTCTTGTTCTTACGTGTTTGTGAGAGGGGATCTCGTTCTTGTGTCTATGGAATCAGATAAAGTAGTCTTACTACTCTCTTCCTTTTCAGGAACTAGAACAGGAACTAATACTCTAGTATTCCTCTTCAATACTCAGGAATATTGGAGAATGAAGAGATATTGTCTCTTTCACAAGCACCTATCTGCTCATGCAGTCATTTCTATAGTAGTGACCTTCATCAACAAGCAGGGCAGTTGAGGTTATCATATTTTGTCTGGAGTCTTGGTCTTCCTCCTGCGGTGGAGATATCAGCAAAACTTTCAGCAGCTCACATTCCAGGTAGAATGATTTTCCTTGTAGCTCATTTATTACATCCCATTAAGTTTCTACTCAGTATAGTGTCCAGATTTGATGTTCATATTCTTCCTCCAGGCTAGGCTCTGGCGGTAGATGCTCTGGCCTAGTCATAGACTTCACATTTTTTTTTTTAAATTATCTTCAATTTAACTTTCTAGTGCCAATTGTATTTAAGAACTTTTGTCAGCGGTTTCTAGTACAATTGTCTTTAAGAACTTTTGTCAGCAGAATGTATTATCCCTTTAATCACTCCTGCTTGGCCCAATGAGAGTTATTCAGTGGATCTCGTAGTCCTCTTTGTGGAAATCCAAAGCGTCTTACCAATTTTGCTGATTTTCTATCTCGTTTAACAGCAGCTTTCAGTTCATCATTCCACAAATCTTCAATATGTATATATGGTATTTTCCAAGAGACCTGTTTTTCAGAAATTGATTTTTTGTCTGAACTTTAGTATTCTTAATCAATTCAAACTATCTGTTACAGGAGAATTTACCAGAGTATATTTAAGGTTTTCAAATGGTTGTTAGAACAGCACATTATCTCGCCCGATTCTGCATCCCATCATCAAGTCATAGATTCATGGCATATTTTTTGATGATTTAAATCCCTGTATGCTGGGGTGGTGTTATCGTTTTCACTAGCATCTATCCTTCTTTGTTTTCTAGAAGCCGGTTTGAGAGTTATTAAGTATTTACATCATTTATCCATGGTACCGGTATTTTTAGGGTATAGCACAAAGGCAAATACCTATAATAAATTCCTCTATTAATTCATTCTTGGGTCCATCTGTTTACTTGTATAACTCTGAAATCATTCTTTTTGTACTAGCGGCCGCGTTTGTTAGATGGCATTTTGATATTCATATTCTTTTTGTGAATGATCTTTTCTAGGTGGTAGGAGATCTGGCCTTATTCTTTGCCCTTGAAGAGATCTTATATATATAAAACCTAATTAATTGTTTTCAATCCTTTCCGAAAACTATGCCCAATTTAAAAGATCTTTTTGAAACACCGTTCAGGTTACTTATGCAAATTTGTTTAGTAAGCGCGCATCTCATCAACTGGATTACAGACACCATTAATCGACACTAGAATGTATCTCCAGGATACACTCAGTAAGTGTTAAGGCACACGATGTTCGTGGTATGGCCTTCTCCTTCGCATTCTATGCAGATCTACCGTTCAGATTACTTATGCGAATTTGTTTAGTAAGCGCGCATCTCATCAACTGGATTACAGACACCATTAATTGACACTAGAATGTATCTCCAGGAGACACTCAGTTTGTATTAAGGCACACGATGTTCGTGGTATGGCCTTCTCCTTCGCATTCTATGCAGATCTATCAGTGGACGACATTATGTAAGTTGCAGTATAAATGTCAGATTCTACATTATTTTTATCTGAAAGATCAGATTCAATTCACAATCTGACATTTCTCGTTTCGCCACTCAAACCTAGGCTCAATTGCCTAGATTCTTTAGTCAGCCGTCTTCTTCACCATCTCACGGCTGTTTTTAAATTCTCTTTGCTGAGATTTTCTAATTATCATTATATTATTGTATTTTATTTCGAACATTTGTTTGTTCGTGCTATTTCAGCACTTCAGCGATTTAGTTGGTTTTGGTATTTTTGGTGATTAACCTTTCATTCCTGATTTGCAATTTACCAACCCACCTAGTATTTGTGCTCTGACCAATTCTATGTTTTAGCAAACAGTGAATTGAGTGGCTTAGTATTTTTGTTGTGTTACAAAACGACCCAGACGTATATATACTGGTCTGGCGTTTTGTTAGCCTACTAAAATACTTACCACTCAATTCACTGGGGCCCACCTCAGCCACCCCGCATCGTTAAATTGCAAATCATTAAAAATTTGTGGAATTAATTAATGACGGCTTGGACTCGGTCGCATGCATAGTAGCATAAGTGCGCATGCTCACAGACTCGTTTATATGTTCTCTATAGGAATAGAGGAACCGGTTCCCTAGAGCAATGACTGCTTTAGAGTTAAAGAGATACTATCAAGACTACCCAATGGAGGGATGTATCTCTGCTAAACTTGTTTCAAGGGAACCTACACCATGGGAATGAATAGGTTAAAATTTTCTGAGATATCTAAATCAGGTGACTTTTAGTAAACAGTGAATTGAGTGGTAAGTATTTTAGTAAGCTAACAAAACGCCAGACCAGTATATATACGTCTGGGTCGTTTTGTGGCCCAGCATAGAACCATATAAGCTTATACATTAACCTATTCATGCTGCATGCATTAATCCTTGAATCCTCCAACTTATTCAAGATAATTTCAATTTATTCATAGAAAACATTGATTTGCAGACCACGAGAAGACTATTTTTGAAAATTTATCCCTGGAATGACTGGGTTGGTTATCTAGCCAGTCATTCCAGTGATAAATTTTCAAAAATTGTCTTCTCTTGGTCTGCCAATGGACATTTCCCAAGACCACTGCAGAAGTCGTTTTGGGACGTTTTGTGTGTTAAAAGGGTTAAGTAATGCGCTCTCTGAGTTGGAATGAGTTCTAATTTTGGATGATTATTTATAAACAATTTGACTGAATGTTATTACAGCATTAGTTAAGTGGCAGCAATTTTCAAACAAATTATTTTTTTACATAATCACCAGTTGTCTGTCTGTTGCATGTCGAAAATTGCATTTAAAAATAAAAATGGTAAATATATTTTGAAAAATGTGTCATAAAATGCTCATTTGTTACAACATTTATATTTGGCTTGACAAATAGGTTTGTATTTCAGAAAATTGCAATATAATATATTATTATTGTTATTATGCATATTGGATAAGAAATATCTCATCCCTCTTATAGTCTCTGGTCTTATTTTCGTGAAAAGATCTAAAGCCTTTCTGTCATCTAAGGCAATTTAAAAGTGTCAATTTCTCAACGCTTATGGGTCCAGCAGGAAGCGTTGAGTCTTACATCTCTGTATTGACCGGTTAATGAAATATCTTGTCCGCTTCTCCGGAGAAGCTCGGAACAAGGCAGGAAGGCTAGAGCGGTCATTACAAGCATAATAATAGTGAAGCTGTTGAATTGCTGGAAAGTTTACTCGGTCATTTGCTATACTACAGGACAGGTATTCTATTCAAGCGAGGATTCCAAAGAGATTAGCGCCGTGATTTGATTTTCCGCTAGCAGTCTGGAGAAAGGATTTGGTCAGGAAAATCTCATCGTGAGTGTTTAGGCATCTGAGAGATTTCTTTCGTGTTGTCACAGGAGTTTTAATTTAATTTGTGAATATTAACTCTTTAATCATTTCACCGACAAATTCTTGAAAAAGTATTCTTTATGATATAAAATTTATTCTGTTGAATCTTTTGAAATTAATTTGACTGAAAGTTGTTGCTTCCAGTCAAACTAATTTCAAAATATTCAACAGTTTTTCTGTATGGCTGCCTTGAAAATGAGATATCAGGAATTCATCAGCGAAAGGGTTAATCCTCCAGACAGCCAAAGCTGGCTTCTGCATGCAATAGAGAAGATAATTTTTGAAAATTTACCACTGAAAGGGCTGGCTCGATATCTTGTGGTAAAGTTTCAAAAATAGTCTTCTTGTTTTGCAAATGGATATTTTCTATGAGAAAATGTAAGTGTTTTTGAACAAACTCGAAGAAATTTGAGGATTAAAGGAGTTAAAGATTAATTAAAGTTTCATTTAACCCATTCAACCCTAGCAGCAAAAAGTCATTATTTACAGTACAAGAAAATAAGAAATATTTGGAAACTAATGTGATTATAAGTTGCTGATGCCTATGGGGCATCAACAGCTTGCAGTAAAGTTACTTTCAAAAATTATATTGACCAACCGGCAACCGCTAGTGTATTAATTGCTGGTCTTATAAAATTGAAATATTCGTACTTTAACAATGAAAGGCTTATTACGGATCTCAGGGGCCTTGTATCAAATGAACTATAAGTAGAATCTGCTGAATACGTTGATTTTGACTGTAATTGGTTGGGGGTTTTTCAGTCAAACTGTAATTAACCCTTAACCATTACCACGCTGATGTCAATGTTCTATCTTTTACTGTGTCAATAGGAAAGAAACTGGTATACATTTTTCAAAAAATTTTCAACATCTGGGTGGTAAGCATTAACACTACTGCTCTAGCCAGCCAAAAACTGCTTATGCAACCATCTTTATAAATGTCCATTTGCAGACCAAGAGATGACTATTATTGACAAATTTACCACTGGAATGACTGGAGCTTAAGCACTTAATCTACTTCATTTGAGAATAAAGTAATCCAAAGGTGTGTTGTTATTCAGTAACTTAGTTTTATGGTGATGTCAAAATGAAGATACAGGGACCCAAGGGCTGAAAGTATCGAATACATTTCATTCTGTTTGTCATACAGGACTGATATCTATTATTGGCTCTCATCCAGAAAAGTCTCAACAAACTGTCATTCAATTCAGGCTTTGATGAAGTCACTCAGGTTTAATGCTCAGTTTGCTTTGTTCTAAATCAAGATGTGTATGCTTACGTGTACATATACAGTCTGTAATAGCCACCAGGTTGGTCTTCAAAAGGTGGTGTCACAAGACAGGTGGATCACTTAACCCTTTAACCCTCGAATTTCTTCAAGAAAATTTCTGATAGAAAATGTCTATTTGCAGACCAAGAGAAGGGTATTTTTGAAAATTTACCACTGGAACGACTGGCTCACTTATCAAGCCAGTCATTCCAGTGGTAGTTTGTCAAAAATATTCTTCTCTTGGTCTGTAAATGTACATTTTTCAAGACCATTGCAGAAGCTGTTTTTGGCAGATATGAGTGTTGAAAGGTTAAATGCAATTTGCTGTGTTATATATCGTTTGGGTCATTAACCCTTTAATGGTAAAAGAGGTTTACCACTGGAATGACTTGCTCGGTTATGGGGCCAGGCATTCCAATGGTAAAGTTTCAAAAATAGTCTTCCCTTGGCTTGCAAATGGACATTCATCAAGACCATTGCAGAGACTGGTTTTGACCAGCATGACCATTAAGTCTTATGACCACCTGTCTTAAGAAAACATCGATTTTTTACCCTAAGATGCAGGTGTCCATTATAGGCAGGTTTAGTTGTACTTAACCCTTTGAACACAAATGTTCAAATTTGATGACTAATTTACAATATAAAATGTATTCTATTAAATATTTTGAAAGTAATTTGACTGGAAGCTTTTGCTATCTTTCATTTGAAATTAGATTTAAGATATGCAACAGATTACCCATAGTTACCTTGAAATTGAGAATCTGAGAATTCAGGATTCAAATGGTTAACCTCTACCACTCTGAAGTCAAAATTTGTAATTTTCAAATTAAATTAAAAGATGAACTGGTGTTTATTGTTCAACAAATTTGGCAGAAGATGTTGCTATCAACATCGTCCACCAAAATTGTTGAAAAATGTACACCAGTTTCTTTGCTATTGACACAGTGAAAGATAGAATATTGACAGCAGAGCGTTATGTGTTAAGCTAAACATTTTGCTATGTATGTCCACTTAAGCTTTATGACAGAATGCCAGTATTTGAGAGTAGTATTTGAGGTATATCAGCAGGCATTTGGAACCAGCTGCATTCATTACTAAAAAGCTTATATAATGTATTCATTTACCCATGTGTCTGTCTATCAACATGACATATACTATTGGAATAGGCAAAGATTTGTGTTAATATTGCTCAGTACAGATATTTCATTAACTACCTGCTAATATTACTTTTACCATAGCATTTTTTTATTATCTCTAGCAGATTAAGTAAATTGGGGTGTTCAGTTTATAAAGTTGAAATGGTTAGTACTTAAGTGTAAACACAATATTTATATAATTTGTAAATATCTACCTGTCCACCAATAATTTATTGGCATCATAAATGACAAAAAGATTACTGAAGGTTTCAAACCTTGTTGATTTCTAATCTTTTTTGCTCTAGAAACTGTTGCTGATATAAATACTCATGTGCCTGGTTTGACAAAGAAGCATAACTTATTCCCTGTCACAAAGTAGACAACACTCCAATCAGACTGCTGCACTAAATACTTACAACATACCAGTAGTACCTAAATTACTCGCTCTACTGAAGTAGTATTTGTGAAACTGGACCCTGGTGTTTGATTTATGTATGATTTTGTTTAAAATAAGTTGTTTTTGTCTTGCCTGCGAAGCAGGATCGAGACATAGGTATCACTTTTCCGGCGGTGGTGGCGTAAACTTTTAAGTCAAGTTTATATCTCAGCAATGCCTGATCCAATTGGAATCAAACTTGGGTGCATGGTAATGTACGTCAAAAGGAAGCAGCCCGCCGATGAAAAGGCCATGAGGTCAAGGTTACAGGGGTCAAAAGTTACAGTATAATCTTTGTTAATATTTTACGTTATGTTTTTGCGTTAAACAAAAGTTATTGCCTTATATCTCAGCAATGCCTGATCCAATTGGAACCAAACTTGGGTACATGGTGATATACATCAAAAGGAAGCAGCATGCTGATGCAGACATCATGCGGTCAAGGGTATGGGGTCAAAGGTCACGGTATAATCTTTGTTAATATTTTACGTTTTTAAGTTTTTGCATTAAACAAAAGTTATTGCCTTATATCTCAGTAATGCCTGATCCAATTGGAACCAAACCTGGGTACATGGTGATATACATTGAATGGAAGCAGCCCACTGATAAAGTGGTCATGATGTCAAGGTTATGGGGTCAAAGGTCACAGTATAATCTTTGTTAATATTTTACGTTACGTTTTTGCGTTAAACAAAAGTTTTTGTCTTATATCTCAGCAATGCCTGATCCAATTGGATACACGGTTACCTATAATGATAGGATGCAACATGATGATGTTGGGTTCAGACGGTCAAAGGTCAATATCACTGACCTTGATACAGAACTCTGCTTTTTCAGCTTATATTTCAGGATTGGTTAAGCCTATTGCAGGTAAACTTGGATACATGGTTACCTATAATGATAGGATACAGCATGATGATATTGGGATCACAAATTCAAAGGTCAAGGTCACTGTGACCTAGATATAGAACTGTACTATTTCAGCATTAAGTTTTTGCATTTAGAAAAACTTCTCAGCTTATATTTCAGGACTGATTAAGTCTATTGCAACTACACTTGTATACATGGTTACCTATAATGATTGGAAGCAGTGTGATGATGTTGGCGTCACAAGGTCAACGGTCAAGGTCAATGTGACATTGATACAGAACTGTTATTTCAAAATTAAGTTTTTGCATTTAGCAAAGCTTTTCAGCTTATATTGCAGGATTGGTTAAGCCTATTGCAACTAAACTTGGATACATGGTTAACTATAATGTTAGGAAGCAGCATGATGATGTTGGAGTCAGAAGGCCAAAGGTCAATATCACTGTGACTTTGATACAGAACTGCTTTTTCAATATTAAGTTTTTGCGTTTAGCAAAATGTCTCAGCTTATATTTCAGGATTGGTTAAGCCTATTGCATCTAAACTTGGATACACAGTTACCTATAATGATAGGATGCAACATGATAATGTTGGGATCACAAGGTCAAAGGTCAAGGTCACTGTGACCTTGATATAGAACTCTGCTATTTCAACGTTACGTTTTTGCATTTAGCAAAACTTTTCCGCTTCTATTTCAGGATTGGTTAAGGCTATTACAACTTGAAAACCTGGGATTCCTATAATGTTAGAAAGCAGCATGATAACATTGAGGGCAGAAGGACAAATGTCAAGGTAACTGTGACAAACAGGGGACAGACGAGACATTTAATTCTGCGGAATTCTTGTTAATCTTAGGCGGGAAGCAGTGTCTTAGCTGTACAATATGCATCTTGATATCTAGGATATTGTGGATATATCATTCCGTCTGATGGACATATTAGATTTTACATTCAGTCCAAATATGATGAATTATAAATGGTAAAGTTTGGTAAAAAATATTTAACATTTGGCTCAGTAAACTCTTTGAAAACTGACCACTAGAATACTTGACTCATTTCTAGAATGCCTAACCCATTTATCAGACCAGTCATTCCAGTATTAAATTCAAACATGTTCTCCAAGCCCATGATGTGTCCAGACCCACACTATTCCACCCACAAAAACATCTGTCATTTGCACACAATATGTCGATATATAACATTTTTATGCATGCTTATGTTAGGGTTCCCTGTTGCAAATAACCAATCCTCAATTCCAATGACCCTATGGCCCTATACAATATCTAACTACAAGTGTGTTGGCTCTATGAAGGCAATATAGGCAATTTGTATGAATTTCCACATGTTAGGCTTTACTGCCTAATTAGTAATCTATATTGCCATTGTCTCATGTAAATTATAATTCATGAGAGTCACTTCTAAAGTGTTATAATTTGGTGGTAGCATGTAAAGTCCTGATTCCCCTCAGTTTAGTTTCTGTCATCTTAAGTCCAGACATTTTGTTAATTAATGTGGCCACCCGGTCGTAGTTATCCAACCCACTGGACTTATTCTTCTCAAAATATTGCTCCATAATGGCCCTAATTGAGATGTTCGCGGGATCGGATATCTGAGGAATAGCCGCTTCAACTGGTGCCATAGAAGGAGAACTTGAAGTTCCCAGTACATCGATATCTCACTTCTCACCATCATGAGTGAAAAAGATGACCTAAATTCATCAGAAGACTCTCAATGTTGTTCGACAATGAAGCCTCCGAAACTTTCAGTTCATTAAATTCCTGATGGGAAATAGATTTTCCGCATGGTGTCTCCACAGTAGTGGTAACCCCACAAGATTTTATTGCTACCAGATTTTGAGGCAATCTTAGTAGGCAAAGGTTTGTTCGATTTTGCAGAGATTCAACCTCCGTATCTAGTTCTCGAGACAAACATTCCAAAATGGCAAGCAGTTGCACTATGCGAGTTATCCGCCATCGCATTTGAACCACAACTTTAAGAACCCCGGAGAGAATAAACACAACCGCAGAACACAATGAGTGTCAGCAGCATTGTAAGACAAAGCTCACTGACCTAGCATGCATTGACGTGCATTCTCACAGTAGACCAATGCATTCTGATTGGAAACTTGTTTGAAGAAAACTAATTTTTTTGACAAGTGAGGATGATAAATCTAATTAATATTTGTTCAGTATAACATGTTCGAGATGAAAATAATGTCAAGGGCACAAACTGATAGCAACTATTAGGCGTGGTGCTAGGAGGATCTCTCACAATTTATCAGGTTACAAAATCCTAAATGACTGCTGGAGCATATCTAGAAATTAAGTATTCATAAGATAACGCCAAACCTTTGACTATTGATTCAGACCGCTGGCAATCGATTGGGTGTAGCACAGTGTTTTACCTTGGGCCTCTTGTTTGTTTCATGTATTACCGATAATGTGCTTAATAGATGGCATCTCTATGCTGTAAGACTGTTATTAAATATTTAATACACACCCTGGTTCTGCATTAAAATTTATGCGTGTATTAAGGATTTAGGTCCATACTTAAAAGCAAATACATTTTTGAACAACAGGCCTAAAAGGTAAGAACATGTTTAAGGCGGTATTAGGGCTTTAGGTCCAGACTTAAAAGTTAATACACTTTCGAACAACCAGCCCATGCTCTTAAAGTGCTCAGATGAATTATTCTTTAAAGCTTTAGCAAACTGATTCAAACACTAGAAATTCACTTAATTTTGTGCGACAAGTAGTTGATAACCATTGGTCTAAATGTGAAATCCAATACGACCTCCATGCATCCATTTTAAAAATCAGTTTACATAAAATAACTCGCCAGTGCAACACAAAAATAACTGCATTTCCAAATCAAAATAAAATATAACTTGAATATTTTGAACCTAATTGGGTTGGAAGACATTGCTGCCTAAGGCAGCAATGCCTTCCAATCTAATTAGGTTCAAAATATACAACAGAACATTTCTTACATCATTTTCAAAATCGTATTCTAACCAACAGGTGTCTGTTCTTGTTTTGGAAGCATGTTAACTTATTTATTATCTGTACTGTATCTAAGTATGAGACAATTTGCCAATAATCATACTCTTTAGACAGATAAAATATGTATCTGAAATCAAAGCAATTATGAAAATATTTCATATTTTGCAAACTATAATCATTTCCATCATTTCAGTGAACCTTGGCAGGAGATAAAGACTGCTATAGAGGAAGCTTAATTATCAGATGATTTAAAGGCCACTTGTCCCTGGTTTACTATGGAGATGAGAGATTTATTTATTCTGTATTTTAATACCGTAACCTTTGCCATTTCAATGTGATCTAATAGATGAGTCCAGTTTTAGCTATTCCCCGCCCATCTTTAGCCTTGTCCATGTTGGGATCGATCAATCCCTGCACTCTATCAATTTCCAGAAATATATGCAGCTGGTAAACTGTTGAATATTTTGAAGCTAATTAGACCGGGTGCTGTTGCTGCCTATGGGTTGTTTATTAAATAGTAAAGGTATACAATTCGTACAAGAACGCTTAGTCCATCGTCAATTAAGCATTTATGACCAACTTATCTATGTGTAATTGATTATGATCTCGTCCTACACGTCACGTAGTTGTTTATGACGTCATATGATTGATGGATAAATTGGAATCCTCATTTCTCAGAGACTTAGTTTTAATCCTTTCACCCTCAAATTTGTTGAAGAAAATTTCAATATTTCTCGCTGAAAATGTCCATTTGCAATCCAAGATAAGATTATTTTTTTTAATTTTCAACTGGAATGACTGGCTCATATATCGAGTCAGTCAATCAAGTGTTAATTTTTTTCATGTAATTATCTTCCGGTCTGCAAATGGACCACTTCAGAGGCCCGTGTTGGCCAACTTGAGGGTTAAAGGGTTAACCATTGTAATTGCAGTGTCTCAATATCAGGATAACAGGAAAAGGGTTGATTATTTTGACTGTAACATGTTGCTGCCAATAGTCAAATTCATTTCCAATAATTCAACACAATGACATATCAAATAGAATTTCTCATTTTTGGTCTGTGCGGGTCAAAATCTTAATTATGAAACTTGATTGATGTTTAAAAAACACTTTGACTAAATGTTGTTGCTGCTGATGAAAACTCTACCACATTAACCATTTTACCATCACAGATCAGAAAAAGAAAAATTATTTGTGATAATGTGAGTATATGCTGTTGAATATTTTAATAATTTCACCGATGAGTTCTTATATCTAATTTTCAAGGCAACCATTATAGGAAGTCTGTGGATACTTTGAAATTAATTTAACAGAAAGCTACGAGTCAAATTAATTTCAAATTTTTCAACAGAATAAGCTGTATATAGTAAAATTAAAACACCAATTTTCTCCCGAAATTTGTCACTAATTTAATTTGGAGCTGTTTCATTCCATTGTTTCAAGCGATTTCCTGCATTAGTTGCTGTCTTTAAATTGAGACACTCGAATTCAATGGTTAACCCTTTAACACTTAAATTTGTTAAAAAAGAATACATTTTCTCTTTAAAAATGTTGATTTGCAGACCATGAGAAAACAATTTTTGAAAATTTACCACTGGAATGACTGGCTTGGTTAGTGATAAGTTTTCAAAAATAGTCTTCACTTGGTCTGCAAATCGACATTTCTCAAGACCATTGCAGAAGCCATTTTGGCTGATATGAAGGATAAATGGTTAAACACTCAATTGAAAAATCCATGTATAGTTAATAGTCTGAACACTGGACTTTCATCTATCAATCAACATAAAGTCGGTGTTACATATTACGTTTTTTCATTAAGATGTGGTCACGACCGGCCTCAGTAAGCAAAATCCTGGGAAAACACTAGACTGACTGTTTTGTGTATATGCCTCTACAGTACAATCACGGCATGATTTTGAAAGGCGCAAGCAAATCGGAATGACCATAACTAAATCAGGAAAGTTTTAACATGTCCAGATTTTGTTGCAGGGCTGTATTTAGCTATTAGAATTAGATCTGGATAACATCTTACTAAAGCGGTAATGAGATCGCACATGCGTATGTGTACATGGCTTATGACAATTACGGTCGGTCTGACCGACTCACCTTCAGGTTTGTGCATGCATATTAATTACCGGATGTTGATGTATATGCCTTTCAGTAGTCGCACGTAAATTATTTCAATTATTAAACGCTGCAAAACCATGATCTTATGATAGTCGTAATATGTACTGGGTTTCTGATTCTAAATAATGGTTAACCGCCATACCAAGTCTTGCCTACAGTTTTCTTAGAATTCTTTGGAGCCAGGAAGTGACTGCATCTTAGGAAAAAATCATGTCACCCCGTCTTTAGACTGGCATGGACGATTGTGATTCTAGAACCCTCCATTTAACCGTTACCACTCTGGTGTAAAAAAAATTTCAAATTAAATTAAAAGATGAACTGGTGTACATTTTTCAACAAATTTGGTGGGAGATGGTGCTGTCATAGACAGCAACATCTTCCAGTAAAATTGTTGAAAAATGTGCAAAGGTTTCTTGGATGTTGACAAAGTAAAATATAGAATATTGACATCAGAAGGGCTAAAGTCCAACAAATCGGAAAAACGATTTTAAAGCCACTTAATTCTGAAGAAAAATGGAGGAAACTTATATCCTTCTTACTTTTGAAATGAACCTCATTGACCAGAATCACACTATCCAAAAATTCTGAATGTGAAAAACCAATAACATTAGATCACTCACTGTCTGAAATCTGAATCAGATTGGTCATAACTGTCCAAAGCAAAATCATTGAACCATTCGCAATAATGATGCCATGATATAAAAAAGTGATTGATGATCACGCCCATCACTCGGACCCGAATGTGTGTTGAACCATTATCTGACATA
Source organism: Chaetoderma sp. LZ-2023a (assembly GCA_034401795.1). NCBI lineage: Eukaryota > Metazoa > Mollusca > Caudofoveata > Chaetodermatida > Chaetodermatidae > Chaetoderma > Chaetoderma sp. LZ-2023a. Next base: position 63,409,751 of record CM067369.1, on the reverse strand, counting down.
TCCTGGGAAAAGTATATTATTTACGATATAAAAAATATTCTGTAGCATATCAAATGAAAGCTTAGAATGTCACCTGTTCAATTAACGTAATCAAATTGATGATAAATGTGTTCCCATGAAATGTGTATATTAAAACTACTTTATAAAGGATTAATGAATATGCACCTTTAACTAACAATCTCTTTGATTAAAACCTTACATTATCAGCGATTATGCGTCGTTGAGATAACAAAATTCGCCAAAAGCAACAAACATCTAATGCTATGAATATTATTGTTCTGTCCACACATTTCCAGTCATACAAATCTTTGATATTACATATTGCCTATTGTATTATGACCTTTAGTGCTAAAGGATCAAAGCATCACACAGGAATGAATACCATCTGTCTGCTTATTGCCTGACTAAGGCAATTCTGTTGTATGAGATTTAACCCATTAAGAATGGTTGATGCAATAATTAGGCTGTAATGCCGTTAATACAGTTCCCAAAGGAAGCCATAAAGCAATCTTGGGGCATACCGATTAAAGCATTCCCGTCATTGCTGGCCTGTTTCAATAAATAACTTTTGGATATTGACTTGAAATATGAGTTTTCCTATTATCTTTATGCTGATGACAGTCAATGGCTGGCTTCATCCATGTCATGATCACTGATCATCTCACCCAACTCAACTACAAGGCCTGGTCAAAATGAGACCAGTTGATAATTGAGGGTCAAACAGCACATGGTCTTGTCACAACCAGAATTTCTATTTGCCGACCATACATCTTTTTGACAGTATAGCAGTATGTTGTCCATGAAAGGCTAAAATGTAAGGATGCAATTAATCCCTCTTGCAGTGGCCTTGAGGAATGTCATTTGTAGGCCAAGAGAATTATTTTGGAAATTACAGCACTGGAATTACTGGATCGATAACCACGCCAGTCAGTTCAGTGGTAAACTTTAAAAAGTAGTAAATTCCCTTGGCCTGTAGATGAACACTCTAGCTATGCAGAGACTTGAATTCTCATGTCCATTACAGCATTGATGGTCAAGTCGATCAAAAACTGTCTGCAGTGGTCTCAGGGAATTTTCTTTTGTCTGACAACAGAGAACTGTTTTTTGAAAATTTCAGTGGTAAATTTACAAAATGTAATGCAAAAATGTTCCAGAAGATAGTCTACTGCATAACTTACTGCCCTAGGTTTCTATGGCTATCCATTGTCACAGGATGAGGTATATATCCCTGTGGACATTTTGAATTTGGAGTTAATTTTAGAAAGACCTTTAAACCCTGAATTCCCAGAAATTCCAATTTCACGGTAATTAGTCAGGTACCCTGATGAATACTTGGAAACAAATTTGATAGGAAACTTACTGCTAGTGGAAGCAACAGCTCCTCTTCAAAATAGTTTCAAAATATTCGGTGGGATAATGGAGGAATCCAGTTTTAGCAATACCCTGCCCATCTCTAGCTGAGCTCTACCTACACTTTGCCCATGTTGTGATCGATCTGTCCCTGCACTCTATGAATCTCAATTTCTAGAAAAATGTACACGTAAGCTGTTTAATATTTTGAAACTAATTGGACAGCATCCAGTCAAATTAGTTTCAAAATATTCAACAGAATGTTTATTAAATAGCAAAGACAATTCGTACAACAACGCTTAGTTTGTCATCAGTTAAGTATTCATAACTACCTTTGTTAGTTGATTATGATATGATATGATTGATGGATAAATGCAAATTGCAAATAATTTTCCATGTTTGGTCTTTTAATGGTCAAAGAGTTAAAGATCTGCGAAACCTCATCTATAGTACAGCTCATAAATAAGTTTAAATGTTTCTTTAAACAGAATCATGTTAGTTAGTACAATGTTGAACACTGTAAGTAGCAATGTCTTCCAATGTTCTTAAGATCCTTGCTTAACATTTCCTCCTAATTCTCTTCCTAAGCCTTAGTTTTAACCATTTCACGGATGAATTCCCTATATCTCATTTGGAAAGCAACCATACAGGAAAACTCAAATATTTTGAAATTAATTTGACTGGAAGCCGTTACTGAATTAGGCAGCAACTGCTTCCAGTCAAATTAATTCCAAAATATTCATCCGAATAAGTTTAATTTGTAAAGAATTTTTTTTCCGCATCATTCTATTAATTCTTCTGTTAGTTTATTTGTTTATGTATCTATTTCTTTGTTACTATTTTTTATTTATAAGCTTATTAATCTTTTCCCCACCTATGGGAATATGAATGATCGATAACTCACTTGTGAAGATAGAGGGGAAATATGCGTAGTCTCTGATAATCATTATTCACGGGTGAACATTAACCCCGCACATTCATGATTCCAGCAAACCTGATTTAGAGTCAACCAATTCAACTAGCTATGAATCTTGATAACAATTTAGAAAATAAATAAACTAAATGTTATTCCCTCCATACTCTATAACTATTAATTCAAATTATTTTCTTAAATAATATATGCTCATCAATAATAGGATGAAGTTAATAATAGTGAGCAAATGCAATATGCCCTAACTTTGTAATGATTATGTAGGCTGGCTGTATGATAATGTGGGTGGTGTTGTTACTGAGGTAAAACCATTTCTTTACCAATGTTGCTTTGTCAGGTCAATATATCCTATTCCGCGATTTATAAAACGTGTCATGATTTATTTTGCGTTTTTATGTGTAGAATATTCTAAGGCAGATTTGTGCAGAGTTACAGATTCAGGGCTGTTTAAGACCTTGTCATCGTGTCTGATGAAGAATTACAAGGACTCACACTACCTAAAATATCAACGATTTATTAGTATCGTAAAGGACATTAACTTTGGCTTTCAGTTAAATCTTGACAATCGTATTAAATTCAAAAGAATTTGATCAGTTTTGTGAAAGGCTTTAACTTTGTATCATAGTAGTAGGCAGTAACTGTTGATAATCACTGAATATTAAAATAATAATATTTTGTCAATATCGTGTGGAACGAAAGACATTAACATTATCTCCAGTCAAGATGAATCCATCCAGTAAGCTAGTTCATATAGCTGGTGGAAGTTTAGAGATTCCAGCACGACTGGAAACCAGTGTCAGCAGCCCTTCACTGGATTATCCAGAAGAGTTTGAGGTTCTACCTGGCCCAACACCCATGCCATGGACAGAGCCAACCAATGTTGTGTCCCTTCTACACAGACCAATACGCCTGCGCAAATTTACAAGACTAACTAGGCAATCATGGCCCGTGGCTGGATTATGGTAAGTAATTGTAATAAGTACCTAATTTATACTCTTTCAACAGCACAGAGCAAGAATAGCTAATACTTAAGAATGGATGAAATATTCAACTCTTAGATGAAACCTGTTCTGCTAGTCCTTTAAGACTCAAGCCAGGAAAAACGGCTTCCGCAGTGGTCCATTTGCGGAACAAAAGAAAACTATTGCTTAGCTCACCTGGCCAGAATGGTCAAGTGAGCTTATGCCATGGCGACTGTCTGCCCTACTCATTAACTGCTTGTGGATTTCAAATTAATTTGGCATAAATGATCCTATGGCAGTAGGCTTTAGAACTTGTATACAGAATTTTGATTGGTCATCGGCGGCCATATTGAATTTTCCGAAAAATGGCAGCAACTAGTTTAAAACGCTACTCCTCATTAACTGCTTTGGCAATTTCAACCAGACTTAGATGGGAGGATAGTATGCTGGTATGTTTCAGAACTTGTACACAGAATTTTGATTGGTTAATTTTTCCAGCGGCCATCTTGGATTTTAAGAAAATTTCTAGAAATCACCTAAAAGCCTACTCGATAACCATTCGGCCGATTTCAATCAAACTCCAATGGAAGAACCCTAGTGCAGGATGCTTCAGAACGTATATACAGAATTTTGATTGGTCCATTTTTCCTACGGCCATCTTGAATTTTCCGAAAAATGTCTGGAAATTGTACAGAATTTTGATTAGTCAATTTTTCCAGCGGCCATCTTGGATTTTAAGAAAATTTCTATAAATCACCTAAAAGCCTACTCGATAACCACTCAGCCGATTTCAATCAAACTCCGATGGAAGAACCCTAGCGCAGGATGCTTCAGAACTTATACACAGAATTTTGATTGGTCCATTTTTCCTACGGCCATCTTGAATTTTCTGAAAAATGACAGCAAATAATTTAAAACGCTACTCCTCATTAACTGCTTGGGCAATTTCAACCAGACTTAGATGGGAGAATAGTATGCTGGTATGTTTCAGAACTCATACACAGAATTTTGATTGGTCCATTTTTCCTACGGCCATCTTGAATTTTCCGAAAAATTTCTGGAAATTGTTTAAAACGCTACTCATTAACTGCTTGAGCAATTTCAACCAAATTTTTTAATTTCGTGAAACCAGTTAAAACGCTACTCCTCATTAACCACTTGAACCAATTTAAGCAAACTTGGCTGGAATGACTAAAGTAGTATGCTTCAGAATTCTGATTGGTCAATTTGTTCAGTGGCCATCTTGAAATTTCTGAAAAATGGCTGAGAAATGTCTACTCATTAACTGTTTGGGAGATTTCAACCAGACTAGCTGGAACGAACCTAGGGCAGTAGGCTTCAGAAGTTGCATACAGAATTTTGATTGGTGAACTTTTCCATCTGGGATTTTCTGAACATTTTGGGAAATCAATTAAAAGGCTACTCATTAACCGCTGTGCTGATTTCAACCAAACTGTGCTGGAAGAACCCTAGGGCAGTACGCTTCAGAACATGTATACATAATTTTGACGGCTTGATTTTGATAGTGGCCATCTTGGATTTTCTGAAAATGGGAATTCATATAAAATGCTACTCCTCATTAATTGCTCGGGCATTTAAACAAAATTTGGCTGGAAGGATCCCATTGTCATAGCCCCTAAACAATCTATTCCGAATTTTGATAGGTCAGTGTTTTGGCAGCAATCTCTGATTTTCTGAAAGTTTTCCGGAACCATTTAAAAACGGTACTCCAATCAATGGCCTGATTTTAACAAAATTTGGATGGTACGATCCTATGACGGTAGACGTCTGCATATTAAATGAGAATCTTGATTGGTCAATTTTTTGGTGCCCATCTTGGATTTTCAGAAAATCATTTATTACCTCTATTTAAATTATAATGGTTTATATGCCAATGTTCCAAGTGAGCGCCACAGGCCCTTGGGCCTCTTGTTTAAATTTACCACTGGAATTACAGGTTCGATACCCGAGCCAGTCATTCCAGTAGTAAAATGTAAAACATAATCCTACTTTCTCTGTCAATATTTAACAGCTTACCTGTGTAGTTACCTTGAAATTGAGAGTATGTACATTCAGGGTCCAAAGGGTTAAGCCTTTAATGCTCTAACCAGCCAAAATCACCCTCCACCGTGGAGCAATCTAGTTTTAGCTATGCCCTGCCCATCTCAAGCCTAAGCTCCACCCACGCTTGGCCCGTGTCGGCATCAATCGATCACTGCGCACTCTGAAACTTAATTTCTAGAAACCTGTACAGGTAAGCTGTTGAATATTTTGAAACTAATTTGACTGGGTGGTGTTGCGCCCATTCAAATTAGTTTCAAAATATTCAACATAATGTTTATTAAATAGTAAATACATACAATTCGTACAACTTGTCAGACTATTAAGCATTTAAGACGGACTAAATCGAGTCATTCATAACGTAATTGATTATGACATCGGCCTACATGTGAATTAGTTGATTATAATGTCATATGAGTGACTGAGAAACTGGATTCCTCAATTATCTTGAGAACTGTCCATTAGTAGAGTAACAGATGACTATGCTTTAATCTACCACTGGAAAAGCTTACTTAGATAACTCAGTCAGTCATTCCAGCCTTTCCCTGTCCATCCATTTGTCCCTCCATCCATCTATGTATCAAGTTTAACTCTGCAATTTCATTCGCAATATTAACCATTTAATGATCAAATTTGATCCAGAAAATCTAAATGTTTGCTTACTGAATATAAATATTTCGGAGAAGAGAATATTTGTGAAAATTTCCTACTAGAATGGCTGGTTTGATAAGGTGATAAATTAAAAAAAAAGAGTAATTGTTTGGCCTGAAGAACGCCATTTCACAAGGCGTGGCGCAGAAACTGTTTTTTGACTGGTCGACCTTTAAAGTTTTCAACAATTTTTGCCATGCTTGACAATCAAAATGTTAACCCTTTCACTGATGAATTCCACATATCTCATTTTCAAGACAACCATGTACAAAAACTGTTGACTGGTTTTAAATTAATTTTTCCAGTCAAATTAATTTCAAAATAGTCAACAGACTAAGTTTTATATTGTAACGAATATACTTTTTCATGGATTTGTCAGTGAAATGGTTAAAGTAAAGGACTATAAAAAGCTACATACTATTGCTTGATAATGTTTCGACATAAAATAATAAATCGAAAATCTTGAATTTATTAAACTGTGCAAAAGACGCAAACTTGTTTATGTTCTGGTCCTTAACGGTTAAATTCCCAGAAGTCTTAGAATCAAATGAAGCTATATAATTTTATGCTGATGCATTTCCTGCTCTATTTATCGAATCCTTGTTAATCTCCCAGCTATATGTATTGTCAGCTTATCCCTTTTGAGTTTCCACTGCCTATAAATAACTAAAAGAATTTGATTGAAAGTAATTGCTGCCCTTAGCAGTGACAAATTTCAGTCAGATTGGTCTCATAAGATACAGCCGTTGTCACATTTTGATCTCGTGAAGCCCAGAACTAATATGAATACTGAAGGAAAGAGATTGAGATATATTCGGTATATGTTAATAATTGACTAATGTTGAATAATGTATATATTTGAATAATTCTGTTGCATGACATGTACTGGATTTTCGTCTCTCGCTATATGTGTGCCAGGTTATATCACGAGTTAGCACGTTAACCTTTTAATGGTCAAATTTGGTCACGGAAATCTAAGTATTTGCAGACTGAATGACCATTTAAAAGCCAAAAAAAGGTAATTTTTGGAAATTTACCACTTGAATAACTGACTGTTATTGAGCCAGTTATTCCAGTAATATATTTTTAGCTCACCTGGCCCAAAGGGCCAAATGAACTTATGCCATGGTGACCATCCATCCATCGTCCATCAACTTTTGCTTTAAAACACAACTCCTCATTAACCACTTGTCTGATTTCAACAAGATTTGGCTGAAAGTCATAGGCTCCAGAATTTCCATTCAGAATTTTGATTCATCAATTCTTTTGGGTGAAAATCTTACATTTTATGAAAAATATAGCGGAAATTGTTAAATTGCTTCTCCTCCTTACCATTCTGAACATTTTAAACCAAATTTGGCTGAGAGGATTCTATGGTGGTAGTCTCCAGAAGCTCCATTTGGATTTTTGAGACATCAATTTTTTGGGTGAAAATCTTAAATTTTATGAAAAATGTACCGGAAATTGTCAAATTGCTTCTCCTTAACATTCTGAGCGATTTCAACCAAATTTGACTGAAAGGATCCTGTGTTGATGGACTCAAGAAATTCCATTCAGAATTTTGATTCGTCAATTTTTTGGGTGAAAATCTGAGATTTTTATGAAAAATGTACCAGAAATGGTCAAAATTATGCTACTCCTCCATAGCTGCTTGACATATTTCAACTACATTTTATTAGATGGATTCTATGGTGGTAGGCTCCAGAACATCCATTCAGAATTTTGATCGAGCTATTTTTTGGGTGAAAATGTGTGAAACGATCTTATCGTGGTAAGCTTTACCATATCAAAGGAGATTGGTCAATTCTTTTGCCAAACTGTCATGTTAGAGAGATGAAGTGATCACTGCATCTGCCTGCCTGTATCTGTCTGTCTGTCTGTCTGTCAGGGCTGGTGTCAAATACAAATATACTTGTATTTGAAATAATTAAAATAAATCTTTCAGGTATTTAAAAGTATTTGTATTTGGAAAGTATATAAGGCAAAACTGTTTGAAAGTATTTGTGTTTAAATACATTGTCAATGTATTTGAGTATTTTTAAATACTTTTCAAAATACTTCTCTGTCTATTTCTAATAAAGTCTTACATTCAAAATGTACATGCACAGTGCAAATTAAAATTTAATACTCATCTCTCATATTTTCCATTCCTCTTTGCATAACATACTCTGTTGAATATTTAAAAATAAATTTGACTGGATGGAGTTGTATGAAATCTTTGTCAAAATAATTAACAGGATGGTTGTCTTGAAATATAGTTGCTATAGCCTCAGTGTTAAAAAATATATATGACCCAATCATTATATAATGATATTTTTATTATAAAAACCCTTTTCACAGTGAATTTTATATTCAAATCAATCATTTAAATGGTGTGTTTGGGATGGGGTTAATTACCCTTTCTTGCACTTATGACAAATGATTACAATTTGTAGAAGAAAGGCTCATGTTGGAAAGTGTAGTTTTTTTTAAATAGAAGCAGCCTACAAACAATGTTATTCAGTATGAAGACCAGTTATCATGTGAAAGTGAATGAAACATAGGAAGCTGAAATTTCAGGAACTTAGAAATAAAATAAAAGCTCTGAATATTTATGGGTGCAATTTGAATACAAGCTTTTTCCAAAAAACTGCTTTGAGTCAGATAGTTTTAGGACATCTAAATAAATAAATAAACTAATATATAAATAACGAGAGATGATAACAACGTAGTCAGTTATATCAGCTACTCATCGAAGGTTGTTAAGCCTAGCTCATATAACTGACTACGTTGTTATCATCTATCATTTCACAATTGATTCATCCAGCAAATTGTTGCCACAGGAAATGGAGATAGTCACAATACCTCCGCTGTCCACACTGAGTCTAAATTCAGTATGTTCTGATACGCAAGCCGCCAGGTCTACACAGACCTGAATGCCACCAAAACAAACTGGTAACAATTACAACCAGTGAAGTTCACCACAACCACCAAACAAAGATGGCAGAACCGGCAAGCGCAATGCATAAGTATGTAGGGGAAGCTATGCCCCTCTAAAATCAGAATCCAATGACATCTCAGATTGATATCAAACCGCCATAGGTATTCTCATCATCTCATCTTAATATATAAATAAACCCTGCTATCCCATTCATACCAACATTTTTTTTAAATCTGGTTTCAAAAGTTATAAATATATCCCATTCTGATTCTTGCCTATCATTATAACAATTCCACTGTAAAATGCTTATTACCATTTGCTAAACCTTCAGTGGTTAATATTTAGCCAAAGAATGTAAGATATCTGCTTTGTACATCTCCATTTACAGTCCAAGGGAAGACAATTTTTTTAATATAACACTGGAATGACAAGTTTGTCAAGCCAGTCATTCCAGGAGTAAAGTTTCAAAATAGTTTTCTCTTGGCCTGTAAATGTGCAATACTCAAGACCAATGCAGAGGCCAGTTTGGGATGGCTAGACCATTAAAGAGTTACCTGCATAAAACTGTGATAGATAGGTGAGTCTGAGTAAGAAACTTGTTTAGCTGGTCTAAATATGACAAGTCTTATCAGTAGTGGATTGGGAAATTATGTCCTTTCAAATCAACCTAGGTAGAGCAGGTCAGGGATTAACAACACCATTATACTAGCTTGCATGACTCTATACCTGAGTGTTAACCATTTTCATTAAGAATTTTATGCTCAAAGTATTCGTTTAGATTGGGTTTAGTATCCCTTATCATAATGATATCAAAAGATTAATTGTAGAAGAAATACTGGTGTACACTTTGGAAATATTTCTAGTTCTTAAAACAGTGATAGCTTATGCGTATAGATACCAATCCACTAAATTAAAAGTCAAGCACACTAAAAATTATGAAACGTGCCACCGAAGTACCTTTAATATCTCCACATTGGCTCACATACTGGCTCACATACTGCAGACACTTATCTATCACAGTTTATTTTGGTCTATAAGCCATGCAAGAAGTATTTGAGAAGTATTTCAAATACTTACCTTAAGTATTTGTATTTGTATTTAAATACTTTGCAAAAACCAAGTATTTGTATTTGAAGAATTTCAAAATATTTGTATTTGTATTTAAATACTTTTGAAAGTATTTGACAGCAGCAGCATACAGCATCTTTGGTTTTCAAATTAAATAAAAGATTGGAACAATTTGAATACAAGTCTTTGAATGAGATAGTCTTAAGAATAATCATCAAGGATCTAAATAAATAAATAAACAAAATCAATAAATAAACCTTGTTTAATGTTATCCCATTTCTGTCTGAACTTTAATAAATCTGGTTTCAAATGTAATATATATGAAATTAATACATATTTAAAAAATAATTTTTCAGTTACACTGAAACCCACAATCATGGAAGCGTCACCGGCGATGAAAGATTTAATGTGTCTTACAGCTTTGGTCTGGTGGGAGCATTTGTGGGATATAATGCTATGAAAATACGTGCTAAGCTGTCAAACAGTGTTCATTTGAGATAAAGTCGGAAGGGAATAGGCCTTGGGAACATTGACATACATTATGAAAGATCAAACTTCAATTAGATATTGAAATATTTACATGTTTATGTGCATTTAAACGTCGAGAGCGAAAGTTATCTGCCATTTTGAATTTGATGTAATTTTACATTAATCATTCAGGATGCTGGTTGACTAACTTTACTAGCTAGTTTACTATCTCAACTTTGGCTGGGATTTTGTCAACTATATTTAACTAGGGTTAGCCTGTTGGACTTGATTTCTTTTTGCACCGTTAGTTTTGTATCTGCGACTGCCTGTTTTCATGTAAATATGAGGGTACCATACTTTGGTCTATAAGCCATGCAAGAAGCGTTTGAGAAGTTTTTCAAATAATTACCGTAAAGTATTTGTATCTGTATTTAAATACTTTGCAAAAACCAAGTATTTGAGGAATTTCAAAGTATTTGTATTTGTATTTAAATACTTTTTAAAGTATTTGACACCACCCCTGCTGTCTGTTTGTCTGTCCATCCGTCCATCCATCCATTTGTCTGTCTGTCCGTCTGTGCATCATCAACAATAGTGGCATGTTTTGTTATTTGTCGAGAGATTTAGATCAAATTTGGCCAAAATGCTCCTGTTCATCTAACTTATCCATTATGAAAATGAGCCTGATTCAATGGCAAACAGCAGAGGTATCCCACTTGCAAATTTCCTGCAGTATGTGACCCACTGAGGAAAGAAATTCCTTCGGTGGCATGTTTCATAATTTTTAGAGTTCTTGGCTCCTAAGTTAGTGGATGGGTATCTATATAGGCTAAACTACCACCGGTTTAAGAACTAGATCAATTTGACATACTTTATTGATAATAAAGGTCAACAGTCAATTTTCCCACTGGAACCAATAGTAAAATATTTGGGCTATAGTTTAACAAGTTTTTCATATACAGTAATCAAACTTGGTGTATGGATGCATTGTAGGCTAATGACTTGTTAACTCAACTGTCTAGAATGACCAAGTGAGGTCAAGACATAGCAACCATCCATTGTCCATCCGTCGTCTGTCTGTCAACCTTTTCCTTAAACAATGTCTTCTCAAGAACCACTGGGCTGATTTCACTTATATTTGGCAGGAATTGAGCGAACAAGGAAACTTAGGCCACAAACCAAGATGACCGCAATAATCCAAATACATAGGAAAAGAGGAAACCCCCGAATGGAAGCTATAAAAAGCTAACTTATCAAACTTCTGGTTTAATCAGCACCAATGTGGTTAATTCCAGTTAAAATACAGCCAACTTCATTAACAATGGTTAAAAAACTTGTTTAACACTACCATTTAAGGCGATATCAGTTAGTCTCAGTTGAACTTGATTAATCACTTAACCAACCCAGTTAACCAGCAGATACTTAACCGGACGAAAATCCCTATAAATATGAGAGACCTGCTCAGAACTGGCAATCCAGACTCTGCACTATAGCAGGCGTCAGACCTACAAAAAGTCACCAAGAAGCAGATAGCAATTGGATATATTAGCATATATCAAAGAGTCGTCATGATTGTAAGTATTAACTCTCTCATGACAAAAGAAATCCTAGATTTTGTTTATTCTGTGGGAAACCATTGACTCAACACCTTTAAAAATCACTGGGTGTGATATGCATATGATATTTTTCATAATTCTTTTGGATGCAGTTGGCCGTTTTGAAAATTGCTTTTGTGAAATAACTCTGTATTTGTGAGCTATTCATTCACAACTCTGATTAATGACTGGAAATCCATTGGCTGGGTTGTAGTATGGTGGCGATCCCTATAACATTTCAGGGCTTTAAATTACTACTTGGCTATGACTTTACAAGTCATGCCCAAGTGAAATCTGCCCATATTAATGAGCCCAAATTAAAATTCTACTGGCTGCTATGAACACTAATTAACTGATTTACAGTCAATTAAATACTCAGAGATGGATGTTGTGGCATTTTATGGCCATTCAGAGGTCTTATTGTGCTATTAAAACTAAAACAGTGGGAAAAATTAGTCTCTCAGATTTTGAAATTCTCTAGTTTCTATGAGCATTGATAGATCCCGAACCAGATAGGTGTTCCCAAATGAGGTAGATCTAAAGCCCTGCATTTATTGAAGTGTGAAATTCAAAATGGTTGGCTTAAATGGTTTTTTGCACAATAACTCTCAGTACTTTTGAGCGTTTGGATATGAAGGGAAATGTACTTTTTGAACTTTTTTAATGGCTAGTCATTAAACTTTTAAAAAGTTTAAGTTCTCTTGCACACAGATTCTTATCTTCTGCGATTAAGTATTATCATTCTTCATACACGTGGTCCATAAAAGAGTGCAACTTTGCCAATTTAGTCCGAATTTTAGAACAATAAAAGACTATTTTCACTTCACACTTGACATTGAATGCCATTCTGGCGTGCATACTCAAAGTAAAATGCATTACATCTGAAAAAGTTTGAAACATGACCTATTGCTCGCAATTTACAGTTGATTGTAATTGTATTATTTCCAGTGAGAGACTATTATTTCCTGGCTGATATTGATCTTAAAATTAGATAGGGATGATTTGGCTGTGGTTATTTTAACAAACATCGAATGCGCACAGCATGATCGATAGACGCGGTTGTGCAGTTGTTTTTTAACTGAAATCAGCCTATTAACTGAGTGAGGTTTGTGTAGTGAGTAATGCCCCCTAGCATCTGTTCTACAAGGTCGCCCATGCTACTGATGTTGCGAGAAATTTAACCCTTTGGCCATCAATTTCGTTCCAAAAAATATAAATTTTCTCATAGAAAATGTCCATTTGCAGTCAGAGATTATTTTTTGAAGATTTACCGCTGAAATGACTGGCTCGGTTATTGAGTCAATCATTCCAGTATTACATTTTCAAAAATAGTTTTCTCTTGGTCTGCAAATAGACATTTCTCAAGACCAATATAGAAGCCCTTTTTGGCTGACTTGAGTTTAGAAGGATTCATACCTGTGCTAGTAGAACCTTTATAGGCTTAGTAAATGATGATGTACGTCCAGGTTTACCTCGATCGTTAACCCATACATTTTTTATGTCAATATTTTAAAATTTCAAATTAATTTGAAAGATGAACTGGTGTTCACTTTCAAACATATTTGGTGGAAGATGTTGCTGTCATAGTCGGCGATGATCATCCACCAAAATTGTTGAAAAATGTACACCAGCTTCTTTGCAGTAGACACAATAAAAGATAGAATATTAACATCAGAGTGGTAAGGGTTAAACGAAAAAACAATTAACGTTGTTAGATAGTGCCAAATAATGATGCCATAAATGCACAATTATGATGAAATAAAAGCAAACAACGTACAATGACGTCGGACGTAACAAGCCGAAGCCGAATGGTACTGGGAAGAAGGGCACGGTCCTACATTATAGACACCATATCCTCTCCTACTCCAGTCATGTTAAATAATCGTCCTTTCACATAGCTAAAGCAACCCTCTTACCTGAAGATAACCAATCAAATACTGCACAAGCGGGAAGATGGCAACTATATCCCTGCACATCCACGATGGTAAGCCCACCTGCTATAATCCTCGAGCCAAATGGAGGTGTCGTGACTGCAATCTCCCAGTTCTGATCCAAGACCTTTATCGGCATGGATACAGTTAAAATAATGGACGATTCTAGGGCCAGTGGTTTTCCGTGATACCGGAAAATGAATGGAATTCACGGAATTGGTAATTTGAAACGGAAAAGTAATTTTCAAATGGAAATGAAAGGAAGATCAAATTTTTCTGCAAAGCATTTTGTAAATTGAAACAGAAACATGATATTCAAGCAGAAATTACCCGGTTATAAAGGCATTTTCCTCCAAAACAAGAGACATTCTCGTGTAAAATTGTAAATTTTTACCCACACATATCTTCACCACCATAACTTTGTACTGTCTGGGCATACTACTAACACAATGTACAACACAAATTTGACTGTTTTATTTTAGGGGTGGGGGGGCATTGGGGGTGGAGTGGGATTGCGTACTAACAATGTACTGACGGTGCGGCCTGTGGAGGGGGGCCTCTAGCTGGACTGTTTAGTGCCTATGGCTATGTTCTTGAATGCACAATTTAAATGGGTGTGGTGTTCCTGCTATGTACTGTTTGTCGCATTAGGTGCATGTGAGTAGAGATACAGGCTTCCTTGTTTGGCAGTTGCCAATCGTTTTGACATCTTCGACAGCATCATCTTCCACCAAATTTGTTGAAAAATGTACACACCAGTTCATCTTTTGATTTAATTTGAAAAATTAAAAATCTGACATCAGTGTGGTAAGGGTTAAGTATACATGCAGCTTAGAAGAGGTAAGTTTGTGAAATGGAAGGGAAACCTGAATCAGCAATTTTTTCAAATATAAACTGGTAAATGTTGAAGCAGAAAACCACTGTCTCTAGTTATCTAACCTTTCACTCAAGGATATGATGTCATAATCAACTATGTCACTAGTTAGTTGACGTCACAATCATAATGAGGTATATCCGTGTCATGAAAATTGGAAAATCTGTTACTAGTGTACAAATTCACCTTTCCAGTTTATTCTTCCATCATATGATGTCATAATCAACTAAGTGACGTGTATACTGATGTCATAATCATGACACGAGTGATTCAATATAGTCCGTCTTTAACGCTTAATAGTCTGACACGTACGAATTGTATGTCTACTATTTAATAAACATTCTGTCAATTATTTTCAAAGCATTCAACAGCTTACATGTATAGTTTTCTGGAAATTGATAGTCAGGGAGTTCAGAGATCGATCAATCCCAACATGGACGTGGTGTGGGTGGAGCTTAGATTGAGATGGGTGGGGCATAGCTAAAAGTGGAAATGTCGCAACGGCACCCAGTCAAATTAGTTTCAAAATATTCAACAGCTTACATGTATAGTTTTCTGGAAATTGATAGTCAGGGAGTTCAGAGATCGATCGATCCCACCATGGACGTGGTGTGGGTGGAGCTTAGATTGAGATGGGTGGGGCATAGCCAAAAGTGGAAAAGTCCATTGTACAGTATTCCACCTAATAGCAGTCTAGGCTTCTATTAGGACAAGAGGTGTTAAATTTGCAAACCAACATCCCTGCAGATTAAGAAAGGGATGGGCTTATATTGGATACATTTCAAGAAAAAGTTGAAATCCATTCTCTAAAATGGTTAAAACTGATAGACAATAACACTAAAATTGATTACAATTTCATGGTACAAATCTCTCGCCGCTTAACAAATGTGTTTAATTTATACCTCAAAAACATCATCGCAGAAGTGAAATTATTAAATGGGCCCACCTAAATATTCCATATCCTTTAATAAAGATCCTTTACTACCATACTAGGTTCTACTGCGAGGGCACAGTAAGTGCCTAACATAGTTTGATATCAGTTGTACCGTTTTCCTCTTATTAGAGGCCTATGCATTAATAGAAGCCTACCCCTAAACTCAGCAATGTCAGTCTCTAGATTTTCTTAGCACTTTGAAAATGGGAAAAAACCCTAATACAAGCCTACCCCCCAAACTCGGCATCTTGGTCCGATAAACTTTTTCCAAATATCAACATTAATAAATAATTTGTCGTGACATTAATAAATAATTTGTCGTTTCCCTAATAACATGTAGACATTGGGCCAACATTGGCAACAGGTTGGCAGATCGCAGTTGGCATTACAACATTGGCCCAACATTGGCTGTGTCACTTGTTTGCCAATGTTGGGCCAGCATTGGAAATTTCACATTAAATCAAACAAAACATAATATTCAAATTTTAATTTTAAGTTGTTAAATTATGCTCTCTGGTGTGCTATTTGAAACATGTTCATAGATTTATGCCCGTTGGCCCTATAATGTATTGCCAACATTGGGCTGATGAGCAAAACTATGTTGGCCCAACATAGTGGTAAACGTTGGACCAACGTTTGCTTGCTATCAGGGTTATTACTTCAAAATTCATCATAAAAGTTGAAATCCAGTCAGGCCAGGTGAGCTAAAAACGAACTTGAATAGCACGAAAATAGAAAACATTTCACGCTAGAGATTAGGTCCGTCAGACAACTACGTTTAATGTATACTATGCCAATAACCGCTGGAGTGAAACTATTATATAGGGCCACATAAAAAGTATGTTCACTGTAATAACTATCGTTTATTACATCAAAATTCTTCATCAAATTGAACAAAATGGCGCCATGAAAAAATGCAAATCATGTGATATCAGGAAGCTGTGTACAGATTTAATATTTAGAGCGAGTACTCGGCAGATTCACAAACCTGTGGTTTTGGACTCGGAACTCGGAAATTACTATATTGTGTGATGGTAACTCAGAACTGTACGTTAAATGAGATCGGGATAATGGGTACCCGTTTGATAACTGCGCATTGATATGAATCCTGTCATACAAGGAAGCTGAGATTGCTTTACAGTGTTTTAAATTTGTGTCTCGAGTGATTCCCTTCGAAACAGGATCGAGAATGAATGATGCCAGGCCTCTCGTTTTAGTTTTGTGTGTTTTATATTGTGAATAGTCAACGGAATATGATTAAATTCAATGGCTAATCAAACGATATATCTCAGAATTCTTTTCTAAATAGATGATTGTGTGAAGAACTTGTGACTCACTACCTACAATTAGTCTGCTACACGCATGTGCTGGTTTTCTGATGTAATTCCATGGAATCCAGTAAATACATGTAGACGATTAACATGAGCTTGTTTGGGGGTTAACTAAACATTGTTTGGGGAAAAATCCCTAATAGACGCCTACCCACTTTCTCGGACATTCTGCTGGTGAAATCTCTTCATCACTATCCTAATGAAACCAGGCTTCTAATAGGAGGAATACTGTTCATCAAAATTAATCCTGAATTTGACATAAAATGTCCCGAAAATATATAAATCATATGCTAGTAGAAATCTACTACGGTTAAATCAAGTTAAGATGTATCAACAATATTTACAGCGAGTCCTCGTATATAATTATCCTGGACTCGGAAATTTATATGTATATATATATATTATTAGGCTATTTTACATTGTTGAGTCCAATATGGATTGTGGTTGTACGAGTCCATGTTGTGTTGAAATTGGTATTCAATGAGACACCACATCGAGTCCAATACAGATTTTTCAACACAACGTGGATGAGTACAATAACAATCTATATCGGACTCAACAATGTAAAATTACCTATTTATTATGCACCTATTACAATTATCAGCAAATAAACACACACAAAATCTACAGAAATTTACTTTAATATCAGAAATACAACAAACTGAGCTCGTTGTTGTTGTTTTGGTTTAACACCTAGATGTATTTGAGTCATGACTCACTCTGAGATGTGCTTCCCCGAAGGGTTGCTATAAATAAAAGTCAAAACTGAAAAAACAAAAAAATTAAGATGTTACTAGGTACATGTTGCCTGTTGCTTGATTTAGCTGCTGTGGACAACAAACGTCTGAACAAATGCACATCATTTTCTGTCTTCTTTTTTTTATTTTCTGGCACTTGCTGATCAATAAAGTTATCGATTTCTTCTTCGGATAGCATCGTTAATATTAATAGCGAAAACTTCTACTCGCAGTAGACGAACTTTAACGAACACAATAGAAGTTACCTCCCTTAACCCTCTGGGCCCTACCAAGAATTTACAAAAAAGTGCTAGAAATCCTACAGCAAAAAGCTAGAAACTTGCTTAGAAACCTAGCCTGTTAGCGGTAGTGGAGTGATAGCGGCGTAGTGCTACAATGCCAACTATATTAACTATTTTTGGCAAAGTAACAGATCACTATATATAAAACTATATATCATTAGAAAGGGCAATAAAGTACATATAAAATTTGTATGAATAAAATATATTTTAGTTAGTCAACGTGCCTCTCAAAATGGCCACACCTTATAGGATAAATACATTGGTCTATTTTTGCAAAGTTTATCGAAGTTTTTTTTTAA
This sequence comes from Chaetoderma sp. LZ-2023a, assembly GCA_034401795.1. Taxonomy (NCBI): domain Eukaryota; kingdom Metazoa; phylum Mollusca; class Caudofoveata; order Chaetodermatida; family Chaetodermatidae; genus Chaetoderma; species Chaetoderma sp. LZ-2023a. The sequence continues at coordinate 63,391,337 of CM067369.1, read as the reverse complement.
TTTTACAAATGCCATTGATAAATTTAATCACAATGGTATTAAAACTAACAGATACCAAAGTTTCATGAAGGTTTTCATCCGATAAGATGTGAAAATGACAATTATATTATGTCATGGTACCGTAAAATTTCGAGAAATTCCGGTCATGATTTTGGGGGGAGGACTCATTCAATGTTGAATACTTCCTTTATACATAATCAAACACATACCAGGGTTTCTCAGCGTTGACAGCGAATAAATGGCAAATTTTATGCTATGTATCATTGCTGGGTGCACTCAGCCGTTTAAAAAGCGAACGCAAATGTTTTACACTAGATTCTATAGCATCGGACATTTTTTCGTAGCGGCATCCCAAATAGGAATCGTTTATCGTGAAAGATCGCGCGAGAACGACAGGAATTTGTAGAATTGTACCCGTATCTAATATACGAGTACCAAGCTCATTACCCGTTATTGGCAACACTGTATCACGTGCTATAAGATTGATGCGTCTGATTGGTCGGAATACATGAATATTAATTTTTCCGGCAAGATGCAAAATAGTTGTGTGCAAATATGTCAATCTATGCATATTTCTTGTACACCACAAACTAAAAAGTAGACAGATGACTAGATTAACGATATTGCCAATCGGGAAGTGGGATGCCGATATATTTGACAACGTTTGCATCTCAACTCGGCCTAATTAATGCTAGTAATTTGAAGAGTAAGTTATCTCGGTAATTGTAAACAAAGACATGCATCGATGATTGAGATTATCGGATTGTTTATCTATAACCTTATTGTGATTTCACAACCAGAGGTAAACGAAATTGATTTATATATTATTGGTTCAGCTGCTCTCTTAACACAATCTATAGCTTTCTCGGTTAAATTAGTCATTGAGTAACTGAAAACTTACAAGTAACAGCAATTTACTAATAATCATTGATGACTGGAACTTACTAATAATTCCTTAGAAAACAAATATTTCACTATTGCCCTGGTTACAAACATTCTATCACCATTCACTGTGTGGCCAGTATCCTCTGATCAAAGACATAGAGAACCGGGCCCTGAAATAAACTTGTGTGCCCAAAATCAAAAATAATTGTCACATTTGAAACTGAAATTCCAGAACTCCACATTTACAGTCATTATAAATGTAAGATGTTGAATATTTTGAATCCAATGTGAAGCTGGTGCTGCCTTAGCCAGTTTAATTAGTTTCAAAATATTCAACAGAATTTTGAAACATTCGTAGCAAATTTATTATTCGCTCTTGTCGATTGAAAAGGTTAATCCAGTAACTAGTAGTCATACTCCCTCCTTGGACGATATATGCCCACCATTTATTATATTATTCATTTCATTTATGCGCTAAAATCTGAGAGTGGTGTATTACCATAACACCCCTTTTCGGGTCATAATGTTTACCAGTATATCCCTTAGTCTGAGTCTGCTCTGACTCAACCTGCCCCTGTGACAGATATTTGGACAGACTGTCTGTCTGTGACAGTCTGTCCAAATATCTGTCACTGGGATGGGTTGAGTCAGAGCAGACTCGGACTATACATCCCTATGACCTTGCGCCGTACATGTATATTGTTAACCATTTAACATTTGAGTCAGACCAAAACTGCTGCAGTTGTCGAGGAAAATGGAAATTTTCCGACCAAAGTAAGATTATTTTTGAAAATGTATCACTGGAATGACTTGCTCTTGGTCTGCATATGGGCATTGTCTATGAGAAAATTTAAATTTTCATGAAAAATATGATTATTAAAGTCTTAATATAACACTTCTAGAATTGGGATATTTCTAACTTATCCTTCCTATTTTTTGCAGGTGACTGATGGGCGATGGCCTCTAAGCTCTAAACAGACTCAGTTTTTCCTGCTACGCCTAATGGATTTACTAACATGGATTTTATAAAAATAAAAATTTGATGACATGTGTTACTCTATAATCTAATTTTAGTATGGAAACAGTATATTTGAACTAAAACATGATGATGTACGTTCGAAACATGATCAGCTACTACACACATCAATGGCTGACAGCTATGCCGGCGGCTGTTCTGGATCGACTGCCGACTGTTATCAACCGTATTCCTGAGGGCTCAGCTAATGTGCATCTCACATAAGCTCTATGTATCATTTGAGATTGGGTGGGATTTGAATTAAATATCAATAAATTAGATTTAATCTCTTAATTATACCCACACGTTTTGAAAAAACTGCAGGGATATTACAATCGCCTCCATCTGTCTGTCTGTCCATCCATCTCCTCAGAAAGCTTTTGGTAGAATTCAATCAAAATTATTGTGTAAATTACCGATATGCTTGTGGATTGGGAGACACCATTTACACTAGGCTCCATTCCCAGTGGGGTGGGGGTGGGGCCCGGGAGGGGGTGGGGGGGAAAGACTAATCAAAGTTAAAGGAATATAACCAAATCTGGTGATTTACCATATCATGGCCCTATGGGTGTAGAATGTGAGACAACCTAATACATTAGGCTGTGACACTGCTCGGGTCGGAAGAGGCTGATGGGGGAGGGGCAAAACGTCAACTGAATTTGTTATGTGAGTAGCGGTGACATCAGAGTGAAATCTACACAATGTAAGAGATGAATTGCCCATATCTCATTTTAATGGGAAAAAATTAAAATTTATAAAGGAAAGCTGGTGAATATTTTAGAATTAGTTTGTCTTTGCTGACCTGGTGAGTTGGGCAGCAACAGCTTTCAGTCAAATCAAAGTACTTGAAATTGGTTTCAAAATATTCACCAAGTTAGCGGTATCTATGGTTACCATGAAATTTGGAATTCAGGATTCAAAGTATATAAACTGATCCCAACACGCGCAAATCATCGATGGAGCTTATGTAGAAATGGGCGGGGCATAGCTAAAAAATGATCCATTAGAAAATCAAAATTTCTGCTCTTTCCTTCCTTTTGACAATTCCAGTTTTTACTATGTTTAACCCTTTCGTGACAAGTCCTGAAAACAATGTGGCATGGCAAATGATGGTTGTAGCCTAATTTCTCAATCCGAAAGAAAATTACATTTTAGTATGATGACTGAATTAATTATACCTATCAACCTTGTCTCTTTGAGTCCATTCATTATCCCCATACCTACCTTGTCTCCTTGAGTCCATTCATTATCTCCATGTTTTGAAAAAATGTGGATATAATTGCCTCCATCCACTTATCTGTATGTCCATCATGCTAGCTCCTCCCAAACAGTTGGGTCGATTTCAACCAAATTTGGTATGATTGCGCTTTGCAAGACAACATTTAGATTTGGCCCTGCCCACTGGAGGTCAGGGGGTGGGGTCCAAAGTTCAAATATCCAAAAAAAATGTCTCATACTTTACTCCCAAACTGTTGTGTGGAATTCAAAGAAATTTGGTGTGTGGGTTGCCCATATAATTGTGGATTGCCTGACATTTATTTCTTTGGGTTGGAGAAGGGGTTAAAAGGTCAAGAAATTTATTGTAAGCAGAGATTGGAGTCTTCCAGATTTATCTAGATTTCTGGATTTTTCATAGACCACTCTCGCACACCAGTTAACACCCTCTCCATGAATTGAAATTAAGCCAAATGAGCCACTACGTTCAGATAGGACTAGTGATTACTAGATTCTACTTTAGCCCTTCAAATTTTCTATACAGACCAAGGGAAGACTATTTTTGAAATTTTACAACTGGAATGACTGGCTCAATTACCGAGCATTCTAGTGGTAAATTTTCAAAAAGGCTTGCTCTGCTAATCAACATTTCTTAAGATCACAGCAGAGGCATCCATTGGCCACCATGACCATTAAAGGGTTGACAAATGAAATTGTTACCATTGGGCTGGTCATTGTATTAACCCTGGTCAATTTCTACTAGCCTCTGGCTCATGTTAATTTTAACTCCTGCTCTCACAGATCACTTCCTCTGATGACATCCAGATTTTTCACAACAATCCACTCCAGTCTCTGTGTAATGAAACTAATTCAAACAAATTTGGTATGTGATTATGGAGTGCAGAGGATACGCCCCCGGGGATGGGATGGGTAAAGAGGTCAAAGTGGTGAGCATGGGGATTTGCTATAATGCGTCATCGACCAAGCAATCTAGTTATCACTCACTTACCATCATTGTCGAAGACTTGATGCTTGATAAATAACATTATGAACAGGAGTAATCAGAGATTGTAAACCACCGCCGAGACCACCCTACCGTTTTTGTCATATCCAAATTTGTTAAATCTTTATGTATGATCACACAGATCACAGCCAAAGTCTGGAAACCCTTGTTTAGGTTATGTTGGTTTGTTGTGTTAAAATTTTAAACGAATCGGATCAGCAGTTTTTTAGATGCAATACTGGACGCATGCACACACATAATACCCTCTTTCCCCTTAGGGCAAGGGTAATAATCCAGGAATGAATAGCAATAAAGATCAAAAGTACCTGCAATCTAAAGAAACAATCTGTTGAGTATATTTTGACAAATTTAATTGGAATCTATTGTTGTCCAAAACAACACCAGTTTCCAATCAAATTGGACTCGATATATTCAACAAATCTACTATACATAGTCCAGTCTGATTACCTAAGATGAGATTCTCTCTCTCCCTCTCACTTCGAGTAAACTTTATTTAATATTTACACTGATAGCTTACAAATAATACAGTATTCAACCCTTTAATATGCAAGCTTTACCACTGGAACATGTTGTCACCTAATGCAGCAACATCTTCCAGTCCAATCGATCTCAAAATATTCAACAATTTAATCACCAGTCCTACTAAGTAATATGACACTCTTACATAGAAGAAACTGTATTTGACATACACGTAGTTTACAATGGCAGCTTATACAATAAGTGATTCGAAATAAAATGGTACAGTAGATTTACATCAAGCGCATCAGATTTAACCCTTACCACTCTTTTGTCAATATTCTATTTTTTAATGTGCCAATAGCCTGGAAAACTGGTACTGTTCTACTTCTACTAATAGAAACTGGTGTACATTTTTTAACAACTTTGGTTTGATAGATGATGTTGCTATCTACAACAGCAACATCTTCCACCAAATCTGTTGAGACAAGAACACCAGTTCTTTTAATTTAATTCGAAAATTTAAAATTTTGACAGAATGGTAGGGGTTAATAAAATAGTGCAGAAGATAGAATTACAGAATCATCATTTTCATGAAATCTCAACCAGATAACTGTCCTATTCGCCATATGATCCTGAAGAAAAAAAGAGGAGAAACATTTACAAGATGAAAGAACAATAGAAAACGGAAATAAAACTGGAACAGTCAACAAAGGTGATTTCAAAGGGCAATAGCAAGCTAATATGTCTCATGACTGGCATTACTTTAATAATGCATGTTACGGGCCCGTATTGACCCAGTAGCGGCCCCGTAACATGCGGTATCATGATAGATGATTGAGGAATAGAAATTATACCGTAGACGCACGCCAATATCTCCCTAGAAGCTAAATGACGGGTGTGATATAATGGTATTAATGGGCAAGCTATGTAAGGATGCACTTTAAATCTTGTAGGCGTCAGTGTAGCTATTCAGCTGTATGTAATATTTTACCGAACGCAATTATAAATTAGGTTAGACATTCTCACTAAGCGATTCTGGCCATCAGGGAATCGAGTACTCGGTTAAATAAAGGAATCGACACGCTATCGTTGACGATTTTACGCTAGGAATTTCATTCACAGAAAACTATTTATATTTTCCCATAGAAATTTGTAAACAAACTGAATTGACCAATCAACAGTGGGTTTATAAAATTCAATCATCTGACGTAATGTAACGCTAAGTTTGATTGGATAAAACGCCCATAATGCTTGCGTATTTAGTGATCGAAAACTGGTGCTCTTAAAGCCGTCCAGACGGCGCGTAGGCCACCACATCCAATTATTGAAAACCGTCCAGACGGCTCGTAGGTTTATTTGTACGCTTTTTGCGCACCGTCTAGATGGCTCGTAGGTTCCTTAGGGTTAACAACGCAATATGAAGAAATAAATGCGGAATAAGTCCAATACGGATTTTACCGTTCAATACAGGTTTCGCATCATCCAATATGGAAAAAAAATTATTGGATGGTCACGTGGTACAATTGGAAGCATTTCATTGGATAAACACACACAGGTGTATGATAAATATCATTATTGCATGATGGTGACTAAGTATTTTAATTTAGATCCTATCTGAATAATGGGTACCCGTTTGTTAACTTATTTTACATTGACAGGAGTGACAATGTGATCTGACCATTTCCTGTCTCAAACTCCCATTAGCATGTGAGATCATATCACAAAAGAGCCAGCAACTCGCCACCATAAGAAGTGATCTATCTAATTTTAATTCTCTGGGTTTCAAGCAATTTTTCTCCGACATCTTGATTCTGTTTTGGATCATTTTATGTTGGTCGCTAGAACTTTAAAACGTAAATGCGCAAAATGGGCCATTTGGTTGTTACATAAATTTGGTCTTTAAAATATTTTTAAAAGGAAGGTATTAATCACACCAATATTATTTTACCTGTATTTTTTCCACAAAAGTGTGCAATAAACTTTATTATATCTTGAACATACGTGGCCTGCTACTATAGTAATAAACTAATAGGAGGCTGAGATCTACAAATCCGAGTCCGGTATTGATTTCTACGGGGTCCAGACATTTATCAAGGCTGAGATTTGTGTAGAGCAATTCCGTAACACGATTGCTATTATTATCTCACCTGGCCAGAATGGCCAAGTGAGTTTATGACATGGCGACTATTCATTGTCTGTTTGGCGTCTGTCCAACTTTTGCTATAAATTAAATTGCTACTCCTCATTAACTTCTTGGTGGCTTTCAACCTAATTGGGCTGGAAGGATACTATGGGGTAGGCTTTAGAACTTCAAATTGGTAAATTTCTTCAGCGTCCATCTTGAATTTTCCGAAAAAATGCCGGGAAATTGTTTAAAATACTACTCATTAACCGCTTGGCCGAATTCAACCGGACTTGGCTGGAAGGACCCTAGGTTAGTACGCTTCAGACCATTATACATAATTTTGATTGGGCAATTTTTCCAGCGGTGATCTTGGATATTTGTCAGAAATCCTTTAAAACGCTACTTCTTAATTAATGGCCCGATTTTAGCAAAACTCAGTTGAAGCGGTCCTATGGCAGCAGGCTTCAACATCTTGAGTGAGAATTTTGATTGGTCATTTTAGATTTTCCAAAAAACATCCATCAGAAACATTGAAATGCAAATGGTTCAAATGCTAATGGTCCAGGTGAGCATCACAGGCCCTTGGGCTTCATGTTATCCAACTACATACTGGGATTCTAGAAATTCAGGGTCCAAAGTGTATAAATCGATGCCAACATGGGTAAAAAGGGGAAGTCTCCAATTTCCAAAAGCTTACTTGTATAAATACCTTGAAACTGGGATTCTAGGAATTCAGGATCCAAAATATATAAATGCCAATATGGGTAAAAAGGGGATAGAGCTGAGCTAGAAATGTATCTGTCCATTATGTCAGGCATAAAAGAACATTTACTACAGTCACTGGCTAAAATTATTTGCCACCAAATTCTTGAAGTCAAGATATTTTCAAACATTTGTCAGCTCTTCTCTAACTGGCTTGAGGACAGGTTGCATAAAAGTCTGGTTAAAATTTGGTTTACCATTTGAATCCAAAAATTTCAATAACTTTGTCTACGATGAACCTGTCAATCTTAAATTTTTTAGAATTAAAAAAGATTTGAATGTGTATATCAGCACAAGCGTAGGCGTGTGTATAGTCAAGATTAATTTCAAAATATTTAGCAAAATATTTATTATCAGTATATTATTAAACAATTTTTACTAATTGGCTTACCGGGCTGAAAGAGTTAATTTAGTGAACTTGAGTAAATCTGATAAGTGTGTTTGTATAGGACATGTAAAGTTTATTAATTTATGATAGCTGATATGGTCTGTTGTTTGAAGACTATATTTTAACTCTAACATTCAAGTCAGGCAAAAATTTCTGCTGTAGTGGTCTTGAGAAATGTCCGTTTGCAGGCCAAGAGAAGACTATTTTTTGAAAATTTGCCATTAGAATGACTGGCTCGATAAACGAGCCAGTCATTCGAGTGGTAAATTTAAAAAAAGGCTTCTCTTGGTCTGGAAATGGACATTTTCAGTGAGAAAATTTAATTAAAAAAAATGAAATTGGAGGGTTATATGGTATTGCAATAAGAGATACAGCTTTTATAGCTGTTGTCATTGATCTGATTATTGATATGAAGAGCATTGCTATGTGTGACTGCTTGTCTATGTTACAATGAAGGGATCCATCCAATCTGTTACCCAAGTATCTGACGGCATGATCAAATACATCACATGTTAGACGATGTCACAATCAAAATACAATTTCATAAACATTCTGGTGAATATTTTGAAAATAATTTATCTATGACTGCCTTTGGAGCTGCCTATGTTGTCTAGTTGTACAGCATAGGCTTGTGCAATTATTCAATTAATATGCCTTGGCAGCCAGCCATCATCCATCCATCCATCAAATTGCATCTCCTCATTTATGCTTTGACCGATTTCAACCAAATTTGGCTGAAAGGATCAGATGGTGGTAGGCTTCGGAACTTCTATCAAGAATTTTGATTGGTCATCTTCTCTGGCCACCATCTTGAATACAGGAAATCATTTAAAATGCTACTCTAATATAAACTGCCCGATTTTAACGAAACTTGTGTGATCTAATTCTATACTGGTAGGCTTCATTCAACACTTCTAACCAGAATTTTGATTGGTCAATATTGGATTTTCCGAAGATTTCTGTAAATTGGTTAAAAACCTACTCATTAACCACTTGATCGATTTAAAAAAAACTTGTTTTGGAAGCCTCTAGAATGCCATGCTTCAGAACATGTATACAGCATTTTGAATGGGCTATTCTTTTGGTGGTCATCTTGAAATTTCTGAAAAAAAGGTGGGAAATAGTTTAATGCACTACTTATGAACTGCTAGGCAATTTCCACCAGACTTGGCTGGAAGGATACTAAGGTGATAAGTTTCAGCACCTGTATACAGAATTTTTATTGGTCTATTTTTCCGTTAACCATCTTGGATTTTCTGAAGATTTTGGGAAATCAGTTAAAAGGCTACTCTTCATTAACCGCTTGGCCAATTTCAAGCAAACTCAGCTGGAATGACCCTAGAGTGGTCTGCTTCAGAACATGTATACAGAATTTTGATTGGTTACTTTTTGTGGTGGCCATCTTGGATTTTCCAAAAGATTTAGAAACTCAGTTAAACGGCTACTCATTAATCGCTTGGCCAATTTAAACCAAACTCAGCTGTAACGACCCTAAGCTGGGAGGCTTCAGAATTGGTATACAAAATTTGACTGCTTCATTCATTTCTTGGTAGCCATCTTGGATTTTCCAAAAAATAACAGGAAATCGTTTGCAATGCTACTCATTAACTGCTTATTCCAGTGACTGTCTTGTTCTCGAAACTGACACCTCAGGAATTGCTGTACGGATCAGGCTGAAACTCATTACATTTAATTTCATCGATACCTAAGGATGACTAAAGTTTGTTCAAGAGTATTTGTTCATTGATAGAACATGGTTGTCATGGAACAATCAAAATCTAAGGTTCAATCTGATTGTGTGGTCTGAGCATCCATCATTAATTTCCCACTAAATATCATTTCTACTGAATTCCAATTTTTTATTTTATGCTTTGTTACTGCTAAATTTAAAGTATTATGTCTGTTCAAATGCTTTGGAGCAAATTCTAATGGTCCACGTGAGCTTTACGGCCCTTCGGCCTCTTGTTTAAAATATGATCGAGGATGATAACAAAACTAAATAATCGAATAATCGAAGACTTTCAATCTCCTAGATAATTGTTTTCAAAATGTAACGTCCTGTATATCGCCTATTAGTCGCCTAGGTTTCTATTAAGACAAGAGGTGTTCAATTTCCATACCAACATCTCTGAGAAAGGGGGTGGGCATATATTAGGTATATTTCAAGAAAAAGTTGAAATCTATTCTCTAAAACTGATAGACAATGTCACGGAAATTTTACAATTTTCCAGAACAAATTTTTCTCCTTACGACTATGTTTAATGTACACATCAAAAACATCATTGTGGCACAGAAATTATTAAATGACATGAATGGGACTGTCTAAAGATTGTTTATTACATCCAAATTAATCCTAAATTTGACATAAAATGTCATATTGAAAAAAGTATAAATCATGTGTGCAAATATGTTGTTGCCCAGCTCAGGATTCATAATTAGATATTTTTAAGCGACAAAGCTAATTTACTACCTCAGTTGGAATATTTTGCTCAGCTTCATCAGTCACAATCATCTCCGGTGGATCTCGATCGTTCCTAGACTCTGTAAGATCTCACGGGATCAGGTGAGTCATAAATCGGTTGGAGTTCTAGTCCCTCAGGTCTCTGTTCATGATTGACTTAAGCTGTTTGATCCATATGGCCTCGTGAACCTTTCATTTAACCCAACGTTCTTGTGGTGTTAGTATGTTGATGGTATCCATGCTAATTTATGTGTGGTCACAGCAGTGTTGGTATTTTGCAGATGAGGCTCGGGTCAGGTGCTCTTTAACCCTGACCCCTAATGCTCTACCAGTCTGACCAATGTAGGCATGACCTGGTAGACCACTCCACACATCTTTCTTTTTTAGTCTTACCTGTCAGTTTGTCTTGGCTTCATTCATGAAAAGATTCTCATTCTTCAACTGTTCAGCTTCTATACAGAGAAGGTCATCTAGATGCTACTTTTCGTCATCTATGAAGTCTAGGTTGTGTGTGTACTCCCTCTAGTGGGAGGTCCGGTTAGGCTTGCGCGATTATTGCGTTGAGTGATCGCGATCGATTATTTATAAATAATCATGATTACTCGATTAATTCAGCTTGGGTACAAATTACCAAGAGACAACAAACGAAAGCTGCAATGGTGTTGAGAAAAGTTCATTTGCAGGGCAAGAGAAGACTATTTTTGAAAATGTATGACTGGAATGGCAGTCATACATTTTCAAAAATAGGCTTCTCTTGCCCTGCAAATGGACATACATTCACTAAGAAAAATCACATTTTTCATGAATGAACGATTGCATTAAAAAGGAATTAAAAGTTAGGTTTTGAAATATTTCATGCAATAGAAAATATTCACGATTATTTGATTATTTAATTTTTAATCATATAAATTCATGATTTAAAACATAAATGCGATTTTCGATTTAATCGCGCAAGCCTAGGCCCAGTGTAGATACTAGGGGGTTTGTTCATGATGATCTATTGTATTTGTACTATATTATGTTGAAATGCTACAAATCTCGAAGCAGATGTCACTGCACACACCTGCTAAGTGTGCTTGGTAATATTGTACCGATCTAAAAAAAGCTGAACTGAGTACACTGGTGACCAAGAAGAACCTGAGGGAGCTGAGGACAAGAAAAAGTGGTTAAAGAATAAGGATTGATTTCAGCTGCAGGATGCTTATAATGTCTAACAGAGGGATCTATTCCTAGCTATGTCCCGCCCACTTTTAGGTAATCTCTGCCCGCCTTTTTGTGCACTGACCACTTTTTGGAATCCATTTGAAAGATGAATTCATAGAATCTAAATTTCATGGTAAATATACCGTTAAGCTATTGAATATTTTGAACCTAATGTGACTGGGTGCTATTGATGCTTAGGGTAGAAGCAGATCCCAGTCAAATTAGTTTCAAAATATTCAACCAAATTTTTGTTAATTTCAAAGTTCCTCAAACACATGCAATTCTTACTCTTTAGTGACAGACATTTCAATGTTCATGCCGGAGTTAGATAGGTCATTTTGATTGTGGCATTATATACTTGAGTGACAGATAAGATCTCTTTATTCCTGCAAAGATTATTAGCAGAATGATCGGTGGTGACTGTTATGTAATAAGCATTATTGAAAAGGCGAATATATAGTGAAGCTGCTGAGAGATATATTTATTGAAAATATGACAGATCTTTTCTGTAGCCAATTTAGGAACACTTATTTAAAGCCTTTCAGGAGGGACAGTTTGCATGAAAGCACTCTGTAATAATACAGACTTTCTGTGACTGAGGATGTGGTTTGTCACGCATACCAGACATTGATTTACATCAGATCAATACTTAACTAGAACTCTCTACACGACGTCTTTGATGAAGACACTGGGTTGCGCAAAGGCATGTTTCCTGATAAGATTTCCATTTAAAGCACATCGATTGTATTTGAAGATCTTTCAGGTCTGCCTTTCTTCATATAACTATCGATTCTATTTTGGGAAAATACTTTCAGAAAGAATTTCCTGATTACAATCTAATTAGTGTTTTTAAAAATAGCCAGATTCAAACTTTCTAAAGTATTTCCTCAGGATGTAATACTTATACTGAGTAGTACTCTCTATGTAAATAACATAACAATATCGTTGATATATTTTTCATCGGGATGCCGTGAGGTCAAAAGTGTCTGTGTTTGAAACAATGTCTAAAAGTTGTTGCTGTTGTGTTTTAGCCTTTGACCCCAAAATTGGCACATCTTCGGGTGCCATGACCACCATCCACCCAAGTTTGGAGAAGATCACCCCAGTAGAACCAGCATTATTAGAAATGTGTCAAAAGTGTCCATTTAAAAAGAACAATGTTGCTGAAAGCTGTTGCTATTTCATTTTAGCTTTTGACACCATTCTCAAGCTTCCAAACAAGATTGGAGATGATCCCTCCTGTAGAACCAGTTATTGAAAAATGTCTTATGGCCAAACTAGTTTTACATGCACTTGTTGGCTAACAAAGCAGAAAGGCCCAATGATTATTCTGAGAAACAGTTGACAGTGCTGTTGCTGCCTTAGTCAGAAATGACTATCAATAAAGTTGCTCAAAATATCTTCAGTAAGTCTTGCAACATTGACTGCCCTGCTGATTATTTTGAGAACAATTTGAAAATTGTTGAGTCAATGATTTTCAGCCAAATTGTTATCAAATCATTACCTAGTGACAATTGTATTATCAGCTGATTATTTTTACAACAATTTGACGGAAAGCTGTTGCTGATATAGGCAGCTGGAAAGTAGTTGCTGATATAGGCAGCAACAGTTTTCAGTAAACTTGTTATAAATATATTTGTCACTTGTACAATAGCAAACATACAACTGATATCGAACTATGTTAGGCACTTACTGTGCATTCATAGTATAACCTAGTAGAAGAATGATTTAGCATTAGCATTGTGAGAACGGTTGTTATTACACCACAAAAACATCCATTACCGTTCAATCACTACTTGCTAAATCAATTATCTGCATTTTGCTATCAGAATAAGATTTTTATGCCTGCATACACACCTCCCCATGCCTAATCCTATTCCTATGGACCCTCAACCAGGCTACTGGTTGAGTCCCACCTCCAGCCTACCATCAGGTATAGACTGGCACCAGTCTATACTCACCTCGTAGTGAGGCTTGTCGCTAAGCGCGCTTGTGCATGCGCATTAGAGCCCGAATAGGAAACAGATTCACTTTTCAATTATTCTGCATGCAGAATAGTTGTCTAAAAATATTTGTATACGTTTTGTGTTTTGCGCTGTGTCAGTGATACCTTTGACTTTATATCTGGGGAAAACATGTCCAATATGAAGTCAATCCTCTCTAAGTTACGTCTAGGAAGTATAAGGGTGTTTATACGGTATCTTATAGACGATTTTTATATATTACCGGTTTTCGTGAAGATCGTTTTGCTTCGTGGTATCTTGATTATTATGCCTATCCTTAATTCATCATCATCATTAATAATGTCCAGTCCATATCTAGAGCCTGTAACGAAGTTATTTCTAGTGCATTATAAGGATTATCATAAAATATCCCTTGAAGTTTCTTGTCAGGAAATTTGAACTTTCCCGCCGTTAGGAACTGAATTTAGGGTGTCTCTTGCTTTCGAGTTTGAGCGGTATGCTTCATTGTTACGTTTTTTCGTTTTTAGGAGTCAGTGAAATTGTCAGATAAGGCAAAATGTTCATCATCAAAATGTGATCGTCATCACTCGATCGAGTTCGCCGGGCACGTCTGTGCGAAGTGTACATCCTGTACACCCAATGCTATGTGTGGAATTTGTAAAGGGTGGCCGGTTTCGGTAGCGAAAGCATGTTTTAAAGATTTGTCTGTCAAACAATCGCTGCCCTCTGGTCGTCCTTCCCCTTCCTCTGTTGCTAGCAAGGCAAAGGCTGTTTCCTTTGCTCAATCCTCTGTTCCGTTATCGGTAGCAACTGAGGGTGGAAACTCGTCGAGAAATTTGGACGCCGTGATGGCGCTTTTTGCGAGTTTCGAATCTTTTGCCTCAGTGCTGACTAAATCTCTCGATGAGCGAATATCTTCTGCTATTAAGAAGGCCAAAAAGCCAGAAAGTTCTTCGAGTTCGGAGGATAGCCCGAAGGCTAGCGGGCGTTCCCGCAAATGGGGGAAGCCGGTCCCTCTAACCTCTAGGCAGGTTTTAGTGTCACCAAAGCAGAAGTCAAGAGCATCCAAGCTCTTGAAGGTGTGCTCGAGCAGTGCACCAGATAAAATCCACATAAGACTTGAGGGTGACGGGCATAACCCTCAAGCGGTGGTGGCATCGGCTGAAACCGACGTCCATAAGGCCAGACCTTATGAGAATGCCAGTTTGACGGTGGTTCCGGTCGTTAAGGTTGTGTCTAGATCGCCCGTTTCTAAGAGTTCGATCCCTAGTCTTGCTAGTTCCGGTTCCGTTGTGGTGGACTCGGGTCCTTTGGACTCGGGTTTACTTCCGTTTTCCGCATCTCAGTCTTTTTCCGTCCGAACTTCCGGGCTAGCAAGACATCCGGGTCTTCAAGATCCGGTTCCTGCTTCGGTGACTTCCGTTTCCGGTAGGACTTCCGGTTTAGGTGGTAATCCAGGTCGGCAAGATCCGGTTACCACTTCCATTTCGGCCACTTCCGGTCTGTCTTCCGTTTATGTAGGACATCCGGGTCCTAGAGATCTGGTACCTACTTCTGTTTCCGGGTCTATTAGCGCTTCTGGCCATTCCGGATATCCGGAGTCTGAGGACTCCTTTTATTTTCCGAATTCCGGTAGAGGCGGTTCCGTTTCCGGTTTGGACGCTAGTCAGTACACTTCCGCTTTTCGGTCTTAGGAGTGTACTTCCGGGTCATCCAGACCTGGATAGACTCCCGATTTCCGTTTCCGGTTGGGAGGCAGCTTCCGGTTTAGCGAGAGAACAGAATTCTCTAGGTCCATCTAGGTTTTTGGATGATAGGAGATTTGATTCTGGTCCAGAAATTTCTCAAAGGTTTTCTCAGAATTCTGTAGCTTCTAATTATGAATTTTTCCTTCCTTCCAAGGTCATTGATGTTGATTTATCTTCTCATTCTGCTCCTTCCTTTCGTGATGCTGTGGTTAATCCAGTTTTTTCTAGGTCTTCTTCCTTTTCCTCTTCTTCTCTCTCGTCGAAAGACTTCTCTTCTCATGTTTCTAACTCTTCCCCTCTTTTTAAATCTTCCATTCCTCCTCCTCCGGGTTTTTCTCGTCTTCCTTCTGCTCTTCATTCTTCTTCTTCCTCTCATGATCAGTTGGATCATTCTTTTGCTTATTCTCAATCAGCTTCATCTCCTCCTTCCTCAGTTGCTTCTTGTCCATCTTTTGATCATCTTGATCCGATTGTTTCTGTGGTTCTGTCTCCTGAGCTGGAATTTCAAATTGTCGATTCAGGGTTAGATTTTTCTTTGTTTTCCGTGGTTAGAGATTCTTCATTAGATCGTTCTTTTGTTTCGGATACTTCGTTGGTTCTTCCTTCTTCATCTGCTAGTCAGGATCTGGGTAGAGATTCTTTTTCCTCCTCTCATGTTTCCTCCTTTCATGATTCGTTCAGTAGGCCTTCCTCTCCTGTGTTTTCGAGGGCAGGTGATTCTTTAGTATCAGGAGACTCCTCAATTCTTCTTTCCTCTTCACCTCCTCTTCCTTCTCTTCCTTCTGCTCCTAAGTCAGTCAGGGCCAGGGATCTGAAGAGGTTTTGCCCAGTCAGAGCCTCTTCGGAAGACTGGTCCATGGCTCACCGATGGATTGCTTCTTCGCTTTCTCTTCCTCTTAAGGAGGAATTCGCTTTGGATCCTCCTTCTTTCGGATCCGCTCTTTCTACTGCTGATCCTTCTTCATCTTCTCAAGTTCTTCCTATTGACAATTTAGTGGTCGGCATGCTAGATTTCTTCGTTAATGACACGTTTAACTCTGAATTTTTGCTTGTTTCCAAGTATGACTCACCTGTTCAAATTCCTAAGGAGGACTTTTTGAAGGTTGCTTCTGCTCAGTCTCTGTCTGGTCCTGCTTGGGAGGTTCTGTCGTCTCAGTTGAAGGATGCTTCTAAGTCGGATTTTTCTTCTGATCTGTTCAAATGGGAGTCTGTTTGTAGGTCTCAGATTAAGTTGTCTAATTATCTTGCTCTGCTGTCTGAGGCCATTCTTAAGGCTGAAGAACGGGGTGAACAGATTCCTTTGGCTGTCTTTCGTTCTTTGGCTGATTTATCCCGTGGTTCTCTTAACTCTGTTTGTAAGTCTTTGGGATATATTACTTCCAAACGCCAGTCTAGGAAACTCTGAGGTTAGGATTTCTGAGGTGTTGAAACAGAATCTTGTGGTTGCGTCCCCTTTCGGTACTGATCTTTTTGGAGAGTCAGCTCCTAATTTAATTAGGGCGGAATCTGAGCGCTTGAAGGCCTCTAGGGAGCTTCAAGCTCAGATTTTGTGTTCCAAATCTTCCTTGAAAAGAGATGTCTCTTCTGTTAGAAGCCCTAATTCTTCCCCTAGAAGAAAGAGTCTCAAACCTGATCAGTTTGGAGCTTATCCTTCTAGGGTCTTTCATAACTCGAATTTGTCTTCGTCTGATCATCGGGGTCGATCTTTGGAGGAGGATCAGTTCGATTCCATTTCCTCTCATCGTTCGAGGTCTGTAGGGAGGCAGTCTCCTTCGTCTTGGGCGAGGAGGGGTCAGACTGAGTATCCCAGGACCTTCTATCTCAAGTAAGAGGTCGTTGTGTACATCCAAATCCAGAAATCTTCAATCTGTGCGTTTGGAGAATCTCGAGTCTGAAAGCCTCCAGGATAAGGTTTCTTCAAGATCTCAGGAAATTATTGACTCTGCCAGAAGGGAATTGACCCGTTGAGTTTACAAGGGTCGTCTTAAAATCTTTGGTGAATGGTGTTCAGACCAAGGTTTCGTGCCCGATTCTGTTTCTATACCACAAGTTTTAGATTTTTTATCTTATCTGTTTGACTCTTTACATTTGTCTGCTAATACGGTCAGGGGATATAGATTTTCTCTTGCATCTTCCCTTCCTTGTCTTCTGAATGCCGATGTCAAGGATACTAAGACTTAATAGCTTTATTAGAGGTCTAGGTAATATTCGCCCTCCGACTGCTAAGCCTTTACCTTTCTGGAATTTGGCTTTGGTTCTTCAAGTTTTGGCAGGTCGCCATTTTGAACCTATTTCTTCTATCAGTCTTAAGCTTTTAACCCTTAAAGCGTTTTTTCTTGTTGCTGCTGCCTCTGCTAGAAGACGTTCAGAGATTCATGCTCTTTCTGCAGAAAGGGATAGATTTATAGTTTCAGGTGACGGTTTGGTTTTATATCCAAGAAGGGACTTTTTATCTAAAACTCAGTCTAACCGTTTTCCTGCTAGTCCTTTTTTTTTAAAATCTTTGTCGTCTTTTTCGCCTTCCGACAAATGTTGGTGTCCGGTTAGGGCTTTAAGAACTTATAAACAGCGAACCGATTTTAAAAGAGATCTTTCCCATTTATGGGTTTCCTACGCGGAAGAGTTATCCAAGCCGGTATCAAAAGCTACGATTGCCAGATGGCTTTGTGAGACGATTAAGCTTTGCTACGAAATAGCGTCTCCAGATCAAATTAATCTCGCCCATATTAAAGCCCATGACGTTAGGGGCATGTCTACTTCTTTCACTGTTTTTGCCGGTTCATATTTAGATGAGGTCATGCAGGTGGCAGGCTGGAAATCTGAATCTACTTTTACGTCATTTTATCTTAAAGACCAGAGTGCAGCAGCCTCCTTCTTTCGTAATATTACGATTTTAACTAAAAAAAGCTGAAGACCATATACCCAGCACTTCCCACAATTTTCGTTAGGACTGTGCGTCTTTAAAGAATGGTGAGGGTCTTCTTTGGTTTTTATTTATTTCTTTAAGTTCTAGTTATCCTCATTTGTTAAATCACGGTGTGATTGAGTTATATGCACTATTATGTTATATTATTAACATTTGGATAAGATTGGATTGATTTTTATCCTGGTTTATTGATTCTCTAATCTCCTCCCACCTTATGTTGACATGGGGCACTGACCAAATCTACGGGTTTAGCAAGTAGTGATTGAACGGTAATGGATGTTTTTGTGGTGTAATAACAACCCCCCACAGACCCCCCTTGCGGGTTGGTCTGTTGTTTTATTAACCACTATGAAAACATACTTACCGTTCAATCACTACGACCCGGTCTCAGCCACCCCGCGTGGTAAGATTTGAGAATCAGAGTTTAAATATTTTGCACTTAAATTTAGAAAAGTGAATCTGTTTCCTATTCGGGCTCTAATGCGCATGCGCAAGCGCGCTTAGCGACAAGCGTCACTATGAGGTGAGTATAGACTGGTGCCAGTCTATACCTGATGGTAGGCTGGAGAGGGGACTCAACCAGTAGCCTGGTTGAGGGTCCATAGGAATAGGATTAGGCATGGGGAGGTGTGTATGCAGGCATAAAAATCTTATTCTGATAGCAAAATGCAGATAATTGATTTAGCAAGTAGTGATTGAACGGTAAGTATGTTTTTATAGTGGTTAATAAAACAACAGACCAACCCGCAAGGGTGGTCTGTGGGGTTTTTTATACCAACAATTGCGCACAGGCGAAGACAATAGAGTCTGAAATAATGGCACCAGCAAATATCTATCTAAAATGGTGGTTACAGCTCTTGTTAGTTAAAGTGTCCATTAAGTAACAAATAGTCCTAAATTTAGCTAGAATATGTATCGTTTATCAATAGATGAGAACTTTAAGAGCAAGAAGAAGTCAATGCTCACAGTAACCCTTGAATCTACAGACATGGGCATAAAGTACGAAAGCCAAGACTCATTCAAAATGTTACGCTCAAAGTCTACGTTAAAATTCAAAACTCGACTTAGAAATTCCATCTCGACCTCAAAATTAAAATCTTAAATCAGCCAATCAGAGTATGGTTGTTCAGTCTTGAATGATCATGGCCAATGAAAGGCCGATGACGATTTTGTCTATACTGTGCACAGTGAATCCCAGGGAATAGATCACATGTGAGAATTGAGTCTACTCCAATTGCTGATTTGTATTCCCTATATGGGCCGCAATGGTAATGGTCAACATGTATTCGATACTGATTGGCTATACACTGCACCTGCATCCTAAGCTACCTTAATTACCTATCAGACTTTGAAAAATTGAGAATTTTAGATTCTTTCAGTTATCACTGCTTTTCAATGTTGGCATTTCTAATTTTCCTTTGTTTTTCACAATGTAGGTAATTGCTACTGAAATATGTATAGATGATGCTAAAACAGAACAATGCAAATGCATTTTTACTATATATATTTTTATAACTTGTATTTATCAGTAAAAACACCAGATTCAATGACAGCAAGCATCCACTATCATCCTAGATTAATTATGGTGGGCATGTACATGATGGTAAATGAATCGTGGGTGGGGCAAGACTGACATGTAAGAGGCGCCTGTATGACTATATAAGTATGTATGCTGCACCTTTTGAAATGCTACCCCAACATCCATAGTTACAGCACCAATGTATCCATACCTACCCATGCCATTATACACCTATTGATATCTATACCAATAGCTATGCCCTACATATACACCCATTGGGACTCTACTCATGCACCATTACCATACCATTAATCTCTCCTTAACCCTCTGGGCCATACCAAAAATTTACAAAAAGGTGCTACAAACCCTACAGCCAAAAGCTGGAAACTTGCTTAGAACCCTAGCCTATAAGCGGTAGTGGCTTGATAGCGGCGTAGTGCTACCATGTCAATTATATTAACTATTTTTTGGCAAAGTAACAGCTCACTATATATATAAAACTATATATCATTAGAAAGGGCAATAAAATTCCTTTAAGTACATATAAAGTTTGCATGAATAAAATATATTTTAGTTAGTCAATGTGCCTCTCAAAATGGCCACACCTTGTAGGATAAATACATTGGTCTATTTTTGCAAAGTTTATCGAGTTTTTTTTATATTTTACAAATGCCATTGATAAATTTAATCACAATGGTATTAAAACTAACAGATACCAAAGTTTCGTGAAGGATTTCATCCGATAAGATGTGAAAATGGCAATTATATTATGTCGGAGGGCCGTAAAATTTTGAGAAATTCTGGTCATGATTTTGGGGGGGAGGCCTCATTCAATGTTGAATAATTCCTTTATACATAACCGAACACATACCAGGGTTTCTCAGCGTTGACAACGAATAAATGGCAAATTTTATGCTATGTAGCATTGCTGGTTGCAATCAGCAATTTAAGAAGCGAACGCGAATCAACGTGCCTCTCAAAATGGCCACACCTTGTAGGATAAATACATTGGTCTATTTTTGCAAAGTTTATCGAATTTTTTTAATATTTTACAAATGCCATGGATAAATTTAATCACAATGGTATTAAAACTAACAGATACCAAAGTTTCGTGAAGGATTTCATCCGATAAGATGTGAAAATGGCAATTATATTATGTCGGAGGGCCGTAAAATTTTGAGAAATTCTGGTCATGATTTTGGGGGGAGGCCTCATTCAATGTTGAATAATTCCTTTATACATAACCGACCACATACCAGGGTTTCTCAGCGTTGACAACGAATAAATGGCAAATTTTATGCTATGTAGCATTGCTGGTTGCAATCAGCAATTTAAGAAGCGAACGCGAATGTTTTACACTAAGATTCTATAGCATCAGACATTCTTTCGTAGCGGCGTCTCCAATAGGAAGCGTTTATCGTGAAAGATTGTGAGAGAACGAGAGGAATTTGTAGAATCGTACCCGTATCGAATATACGAGTACCAAGCTCATTGCCCGTTATTGGCATTATTGTATCACACGCTATAAGATTGACGCGTCTGATTGGTTGGGAAATCATGAATATTAATTTTTCTGGCAAGATGGCAACACGATCAGCTGTTTTGCAAAATGGTTGTGTGTTCAAATATGTCAATCTATGCATATTTCTTGTACGCCACTAACTAAAAAGTAGACAGATGACTAGATTAACCATATTGCCAATCGGGAAGTGGGATGCCGATATATTTGACAGCTTTCGCATCTCAACTTGGCCTAATTAATGCTAGTAATTTGAAGAGTAAGTTTTCTCGGAAATTGTAAACAAAGACACGCATCGATGATTGAGATTATCGGATTGTTTGTCTATAACCTTATTGTTATTTCGCGACCAGAGGTAAACGAATGGGTTTATATATTATTGGTTCTGCTGCTTTCTTACCACAATCTATAACTTTCTTGGTTAAATTAGTCATTGAGTAACTGAAAACTTGGGAAGTAACACCACATTGACTAACAATCATGATTGGAACTTACTAATTATTCCTTAGAAAACAAATATTTCACTATTGCCCTAGTTACAAACATTCTATCACCATTTACTGTGTGGCCAGTATCCTCTGATCAAAGATATAGAGAACCGGGGCCCTGAAATAAACTTGCACTATCATGGAAGTATGCCCAAAATTAAAAACAATTATCACATTTGAACCTGAAATTCCAGAATTTCACGTTTGCAGTCATTATAAAGGTAAGATGTTGAATATTTTGAATCCAGTTTGAAGCTGGTGCTGCCTTAGCCAGCTTCCAGTCAAATTAGTTTCAAAATATTCAACAGAATTTAGAAACATTTGTAACAAATTTTTTATTCACTCTTGACGATTGAAAAGGTTAATCCAGTAACTAGTAGTCTTACTCCCTTTTTGTACTATATATGCCCACCATTTATTCTATTATTCATTTCTGCACTAAAATCTGAGGCGGTGTATGACCATAACAGCCGTTGTCGGGTCATAGTGCTTACCAGTATATCCCTATGACCCTGCGCCGTACATGTATATTGTTAACCATCTAACATTTGAGTCAAACCAAAACTGCTGCAGTTGTCTAGGAAAATGTAAATTTTCCGACCAAAGTAACATTATTTTTGAAAATGTATCACTGGAATGAATGGCTCTTGGTCTGCATATGGGCATTGTCTATGAGAAAATGGACATTTTCATGAAAAAAGTTTGATTGTTAAAGTCTTAATATAACTCTTAGAATTTGCCTATTTCTAACTTATTGTTCCTATTTTTTTCAGGTGAGCGGACAATGGCTTAAAAACATCAGAGACTTTCTTCTGCTAAGTGGGCTGATGGATTTACTAACATGGATTTTATAAAGAGAAAAATTTGTTGATCTGTGTAAAATAAGACTGCTGGGATATTGCAATTGCCTCCACTCATCTGTCTATCCATCCATCTCCAAAAGCTTTTGGTTGAATTCAATCAAAATTGTTAATGTAAATTACTGATATGATTATGAATTCGGAGACACCGTATACACTAGGCGCCATCGCAATGAATCAGCCAAGAACGACGCAAATATGATTCTACGGCAGTGAAATATACAACATAAATCTGCACACGAGCAAGGTAAGATTAACCCTTTTTCCGATGAATTCCCCATACCTCATTTTGATGATACCATAAAGGAAAACTGGTGAATATTTTAAAATTAGTTTGACTGCAAACTGCCTTAGGCAGCAATGGCTTTCAGTCAAATTAATTTCAAAATATTCAATAGAATAAATTTTATACTGTAAGCATCATACTTTTTCAGGGATTTGTCGGTGAAAATGAGAAAGGGTTAAATAATAGATGAATCCAATCTGTCACCCAAGTATATGACATCATAATGAATTACATCACATGTAGGCTGAAGTCACAATCAAAATATCTATTGGATGACGTAGCTAAGTCCATCATGCACTTTTGAAAGTCTGTCAGTTGTACGAATTGTATGCCATTTACTAAACATTATGTTGAATAATTGAACAGACCCCAGTCAGATTAGTTTCAAAATATTGACCAGGTTAGCTGTATCTATAGTTATCATGGAATTGGGAATTTAGGATTCAAAGTGTATAAACTGAACCCAACACACGCAAATCATGGATGGAGCTTACTTAGAGATGGGGCAGAGCTAAAAGTGGATTCATCTATTAGAAAATTTTAATTTCTGCCATGTCCACTTGTCAATTCCAGTCTTTGCTATGTTTAACCCTTTCACCGACAAATCCTGGAAACAATGTGCCGTGGCCAATGATGGTGGTAGCCTAATTTCTCAATCCAAAAGAAATTTACATTTTTGTATAAAGAATTAATTACCTACCTGTATCTTATCGCCTTGGGTCCTTTCATGATCCCCATGTTTTGATATTATAATCACCTCCATCTACCCGTCTGTCGGTCCATCATGCTATCCCCTCCCAAACAGATGGGTGAAATTCAACCAAATTTGGTATGTGGGTTACCCATGATTGAGCTTTGTAAGACCATATTTAGATTTGGTTGCGCCCCCTGTGGGTCAGGGGATGGGGTCCAAAGGACAAATATCCGAAAAACTGTCCATCACGCTAGCTCCTCCCAAACTGTTGTGTGGAATTCAAAGGAATTTGATATGGGTTACCATACAATTGTGAATTTCCTCCCCCCCCCACCCCCCTCCCCCTAGGGTGTTCAAAAGATCGCTCTCACACACCCGCTCCATGAATTGAAATTAAGGCCAAATGAGCCACTACATGTCTCTAGCAGGATTACTAGGTTCTACTTTAGCCAATGAAATTTTCTTTGGTGACCAAGGGAAGACTATCTTTGAAATTTTAACACTGGAATGACTGGTTCGGTTATCGAGCCAGTCATTCTAGTGGTACATTTTTACACATAGTCTTCTCTTGCTCTGAATATCTAAATTTCTGAAGGTCACAGCAATGACATTTTTTGGTCACCTTGACCATTGACATATCAAATTGTTACCATCAGGCTGGTCGGTTACAAATTGTATTAGTCATAGTCAATTTCTACTAGCCTCTGGCTCATGTTAATTTTTAACTCCTGCTTTCACAGATCATTTCCCCTTATGACATCCAGATTTTCCACAACGGTCCACTCCAGTCTCTGTGTAATGCAACTCTTCCAAAATCAGTGGTTGGAATTCAAACAAATTTGGTATGTGATTATGGAGTGCAAGGCAGCAAGAGGGCATTTACATTTGGCTCCACCACCAGGGATTGGATGGGGTAACGAGGTCAAAGTGGTGAACATGGGTTCTGCTATAATGCATCATCGACCAAGCAATCTAGTTATCACTTAGATTCCAGTGACGGGTAGATTCAATTTTTAAAGCACAACAGTGTTGTCGGGGACTTGATGCTTGATAGATAACATTATGAACAACAGTAATCAGAGATTGTAAACCACTGCCGAGACTACCCTACCATTTTTCTCACAATGTACATAGCGGTTTTTAGCACATCCAAATTTGTTAAATCATAGTGTATGGCCCTCTACTTTGTTAAAATTACTGCAAAATCTAACCAGTAGTTTCCGAGATGTCCATAGATTAAAATGTGTATCCAATCTGGATCCTGGGTTTTTGTCCATATCACAGACAACTTCTGGAAATCCTTGTTTAGGTTATGTTGCTTTGTTGTGTTAAAATTTGAAACCAGTAGGATCAATATTTTAGATGCAATACCGGACACACACAAATATAATAAATACCCCCTTCCCCTTGCAGGACAAGGGTAAAGATCCTGAAGTCTAAAAAAGTAATCGGTTAAGTATATTTTGATATATTTAATTGGAGTCTATTGTTGCCTAAAGCAGCAGCAGCTTCCAATCAAATTGGACTCAATATATTCAACAAATCTACTATACATAGTCCAGTCTGATTGCCTAATATGAGATTCTCTCTCCCTCTCACTTCGAGAAAACTTTATTTGATATTTGTACTGGTAGTTTACACAATACAGTATTTAAATATTATTAACCCTATAACACACAAGCCAGCCAAAGACGGCTACAGCAGTGACCTTGCAAAATGGCCATTTGCAGATCATGAGAATATTTTTGAAAAAGTACGACTGGAATGTCTGGCGCAATAACCGAGTGGTAAATTTTCAAACAGATTCTCTTTGTCTGGAAATGGATATTTACTATGAGATGTAATTTTTTAAAGCAAATTTCAGTGTTACAGTGCATCAAGTTTAAATTTGCTTTCATTTTTCTCTCAAATGGTGTTTCAAGCTGAAAAATAAAAGGATAGATACATTAATAACATTGCAACATGAACAGCAGCAAACCGCAGTAAGATTGACAAAAATGAACAGGGCAATCAAGCGCAATAACTGGGGTGTCAGAATGTGTTTTGACCTGGGTGGGGTGGGTCTAAACTGTGGGAGAGGAAAAAAGGGGGCCAGGGCATCTCCCAATTCCCCCCCCCTCATTTTGTCCCCATGTGAACCATATCTCCACAGTGGTCAATATCTTTTAAAACAATTGTATTGTCTGTGCTGATATGTCCTTCAAGGTTCCAGACCACAGGCCTTTGGATTTTCATCCATGCATGCCACTACCCCATATCCCCCTACTATATATATATTATAGTAGGGGGATATGTGGTAGTGGCATGCATGGATGAAAATTCAAAGGCCTGTGGTCTGGAACCTTGAAGGACATATCAGCATAGATATATTATAGTAGGGGGATATGTGATGTTTTTTCAAATTATTGGCAAGTGTCTCTCAATACCTAAACCCCACACACGACCATTGATTTTAAATAATTTCACCATGATGGATGTTCAGTAATTTTTTAGAGGCTTTCAGTTATTCAGTAATGGCAAATTGTCATTATAAAATAATTTAAAAGCGTGGAAACTAAAGTTTCATTAAAATTAAACTAGCTGTCATAATCTGTAACATCATATCATGTGACAAAGATAACAAACGAAATTTGCGATCTTCTTAACTACCGAGAGCGGGTTGCATTCGCATTTCCGTATTATATATGACACTGCTAGTATAGGATGCCATTTGGAAAGATTTTCCAGCTTGCCCAATCGTTGAGCAGCTCTATAATGATAATGTTATTTATAATAATAATAATACCCGATTCCATCTATCCGGATAATCGTTTTTTTTGCTTCGTCATCTTCGACATTTTTACTCAAACTATTTCATTCACAAAGATTTATTTATGTTTTCCCGCATAAATTTGTAAACAAACTCAATTGACCAATTGACAGTGGATTTAGCCTGACGTAATGTAACGCTAAGTTTGATTGGATAAAACGCCAGAAATGCTTGCGTAATTAGCGATCGAAAACTGGTGGTAGCTTGAGCCGATAATACGTCCCATCGCTCCCGGCATCTAATTGTCTCTTGTCGATAATATGTCCCGTCGGACTGGGAACATAATTATTTCAAGCCGATAATACGTCCCGTCACTGCCACAGGGTTAAAACCACCCATACATATAGCCACCAATGCACCCATGCTATTGTACATCCACCTACAGCCATGGCTACCGTATTACAGCATAGCCACAGCTACCATATTACACCATAGCTGCTTCTACCCATACAGCCATAGCTAGTCCATCCTGTATACACATAGATACCTAAACCCATGTTTACCCATACCAATACACCCATATCCCTATTACTCATACACCCATCACTAACATACTATATCGATATACAACCACTACCAATACCAGTATGCCCACCACTACTTTAACCTAACCTATTGTCCTAGCCTACTGGCCTACTAACCTAGGTTACTTGGATAGCCTACAAGCATAGCCTGCTAGCATAGCTTACTAGTATAGCTGACTAGCATATAGCCTGGCCTACTAGACGACTAGCTTAGCTTACCACTCTAGCATGACCTACCTACTAGCGTAGTCTACTAGTCTAACATACAACTGTGCTCTCCAAGTAGACCTCTCCCATCTCCTGACCTAACCTACTGGTCTAGCATAGCAGCCTAATAAACTAACTTATTGACCTAGTGAACTAGCATATTCTACAGAACTAACCAACTGGCCTAGACTACAATGTTTCTGGTCTAAGCCCACTTCTAGCGTGACCTACTGGGCTAGCGTGCTAGTCTAGCTTGCTAGCCTATCCTTCTAAACTAATGGCCTCATGTAGTAAACTACTGGCTTAGTCTACTAATTAGTGGGTTTGTCTAGTACACTGGCCTGGTAGTCTAGCCTACTAACCAACTACCCTACAGACCTAGCCTAATCGACTAACCCACTGGCCTAGCCTTTTTTTGCTGAATCAACTGGCCTATTGGTCTAACCTGGCCAAACATACTAACCTAGTGTCCTTGCATACTGGTCTGGCATCATAGCCTAATGGCATATCCTACTAGGTTAACCTATCCAACTGAGTTAACCTTCTGGCATAGTCTACAAACAAAGTTTACTAGGACTAGAATGCACTTGAAGGAGATACTGACTCACACCTTTACATTCTCGCTTGCCAATGCACTTAGTGACACCATCACCTAGATAGTTGACCCATTTACCTCAAAAGCAATCATAAACTGTTGCAATATGAATCGGTGTGCTAAATCTGGTGATTCTACCTTCTTGCATTCCAGAGTTATGGCCAAAAATGTGTATTCCAGTATGCACTTTGTGACCCTATGACCTAGATATTGATGCTTTGTCCTGGAACTCAGAGAATTTCTAGTCACCTTTAATATGAAAGTATGTGCCAAATGGGAAATTCTACCTACTTGAGTTCCCGATTTATCATTATAGCTAAAAATGTGTATTTCGGGATGCGCTTGTGACCCTGAGATCTAAATATTTGAACATTTGACCTGAAAGTAATTTTTAGTGCTAACCAACTGCAATATGAATGTATGTTACCGATATCGTGATTCTACCTTCTTGCATTAGAGTTACTGACAAAGATGTGTATCCCGGTATACACTAAGTGAGCCTATCACCGATTTTTTACTTTTGGGGTCACCAAACTAAAATTTTCCAGCCAGACACACGCACACACTCAACGGCACCAACCGCAATACTCACACCGGCCTTCGGTGGCATTAGTAATAACCTGATATATTGGCCTTACGTACTAGCCTATTCGCTTAGCCTACTAAACTAACGTAGCATATTGAGTTAAGTCTACTGGTCTACTCTATGAACCTAGCCTGATAACTTTCAGTTGCTAACCTGTGCCTACCCTGACCGACTACCTACTGGCATATCCTACTGGCAGACTACTTGCCTACTGGTCTAACCGACTGATCTTGTCTACTTGTCTAACCTATAATCCTACTGACCTAACCTAGACTCCTGATTTATCCCACTGGTCTATCCCAATGGACAAATCTACTGGCCTGGCCTGGTACGCTTAACTGGTCTTTCTCACTGCTCTAACCTACTAGCTTATTGTTATATCCTAGTCTTACTGGCATAGCCTACTAAGCTAAGCTACTGACTTAGCCTACTAAAATACCAGTGCAGATCTATGTGGTAGGGGTAGCTATGGAGAAGGTTTGGGATATGTGTATGGTTAGCTATGTGGTCATCAATAGGGTAGCTACAGGTTTGTCATAGTTATGGTGAAGGGTATCTATGGGAGTAATAACAACGTATGTAAATAACAGGAAAATTGCCTGACACTTGGTGGGTGTAGGTCAGATCCAAAAGACTAAATAATCTGAGCTGAGTTTGTCTTCCTCTGTTTATACTTTTTGGTGGGGTGTCCGGATGTAGTCACATGACTAACCAAATATGAGCATTATTGATGTCCGATGGTCACGTGACAAGGGTGGTGCAGGGTGAGATTGGCGGTGTGGGTGGGTGATTGGTGGTGATTGTTGAGTGGCGGTATTAGTTGTCAGAGGGTACCGGCGGTATGGTTAGGGAAGTGTTTTTACTACATTACAACCTACCTTCTTGCATTATTATTGCTCTTTCCATCTCTGAATTTTTTACAGCCACTGTCTGCTGGGTACTGTGGTTACAGAGTGACTGAAGGCTCTCAGGCATCTCCATACTCTCTCTAATGATGAGATCCATAGTAATTTGCTTGAATGCTATTTCTCAGAATGAGGCAAGAAGAGGGTTAATCCAATACCCAATACCACTGAGGAGATCATTAAGCATAATGACAACCTCATTGGCTGATAGTTATCACATGACCTTGTTGATAGCAACCAAGACATTCATTTTCCTACTTCTGAAGTGGAAGGTGAATAAACTTTTCAAGCCTTAAAAGTTGGTTCAGCTTTTTTGTTTTGCTGTGGTAAAGTACAGAATGTTACAAGATTTCATCAAGGATGTCAGACAAACATAGGAAACCCCCAAGATAAGTGGCTTGTCGCTTCTAGTCACCTAGTTAATGATTTTAAGATCATTTCTAATTTCGTGGTAGGCTCGTTACCAGTTTTGGTGCTTGCACCCAGAGTGATTTATGTACTATGTTATGACCATTTTGCTCCTTCATTATTATTGGTAGCATGTATAAGCTTCCGAATTGTCATGCTTGCTGTATTTGTGCATTATCTCACGTCAACATACTCTCTCAAAAGGAAAAAATATAAATCAAAGATTTCTCAGAGATTGGTAGGGTCTCTATTATTATTATCTTGGGCTTAGCGTTGTCTAATCTTGAGTCACTCATCGGAGCTTTGCTCTATCAGTCTCTGTTTATTTACAATTCAGATTTGAGAAAATCTCCAAAGAAAGACAAGGAGAAGGTCAAAGATAAGAGCCATTCAACAAGATGAAAGGCCAAACCCGTGGCCACGGCTGATTTAGCCAATCTTGAGAGAATCATGCAATCCATGAAGTGCCTTCAGAAACAAGTCCATAATATTGACTCCTATATTGATAGCAGAATTAGTAAGATTATCTCGGATCAGTCATTTATCGGTCCGAATCCGAGTTTTTGTCCGGGTCCGGCCTCAAGTGAGGTTTTGGGTTTAGAGTTCTTGTCGGCCCCGGTTTTTGTTCCGGCTTCAGGGGTTGGTCCACACCTCTCAGGTCCGGCCTATGGCTTCCCGGCTTTGGCTTCGTACTGGGGCAGTGCCACGCCTTCTGGCGTGTCAGATTCAATTTGATTTTTTTCAACTAATTTTGGCCAGTATTCCTGTGAGTTTCCCTTTTTCACCGGTCACAGGGCCCAGTTGGTCTCCGGAGCTGGGTGCCTTGCAAAATTCTCCATCCTCTTCCATCCTTTTCACTAGAGATTTGAGGTCCCCGGCTTTGGCCCGAGGCGGAAACCGGACCCCCGGAGTGTCAGAATTTAATTTTATTTAAATTTTTTCCACAATTTTGCCATTATTCACCTTTGTCCCTGGTCCTAAGCGGCTTACGGTTCGGGACCAGGGTTAATGGAGCCGTGCCCTGGTCCCTTTTGTTCTTTGTATTGGGGATCGGGCCCACTATCATCTTTTTTTTTGTTTCGAATATTAATATTTCTTAGCCAGATAAAAATTTTCCAATGGGATCTTTTTCACTGTATTACAAATGTACATATGATTATCTTATCTAGCAGTACTCTCTCCTGTGATATCTTAGTGGCTCAGGCTGCGTTTCCCCATTTGTTATGCATGTTGTCTCTCCTTGCCTTCTCCCAATTTATGTTATGTTGATTATTATTCGTTCTCGGGTTTTTCTCCTTGCACTCTTTCCTATGTTGATTACTTCACAATTCTAATTAGTTATGTATTGGTCATTATTTGTCCCACGTTAGAGGGACAGTTCTATTTTTTATATAGTACTTTTATGTTGGCAGGTTGACATACTTTCATAACTTTATGAAAATTTACTTGTTATGATATCTTTATCGTGACTATTTTGCTCATTTAAGGCTATTTCTCCCTATTTATCATCCTTTTGTTTTAAATATTAATTTCCTAAAGTCAGATTACACTTGGCCTCATGGTGTATTGTGATTTTCTTTACTAGAAGTATCGTTCCAAAATTTTTTCCGTTTTGTCAGTGTCTGTCAGTTTTATCGTCAGCCCTCGTAATTATGGTAGTCAATTCATCCTAGTCTCATTTCGTCTTGGTGACATTATCGCGTGTTTCTCCACTATTTGCTCGTTTTTCAAGGCTATTTACATGTTTTTAGCTAAAACCTTTTATTTAGAGTCATGTTCTTTCCTGCCATCGTGGGATTGGTAGTTTTGGGCTCAAAATTTATCCTTTTCATTCCTTTCTTATCTACTTCTGGTAGCTGTCAGATTGACATCATCATTCCTGTCATTTTTTATATACGTCCACAATTCGTTCCGTATATATTTCGTTCCCTTTTTGTTTACATAGAGTGTATCTTTTGGATATGATATAGATCCTAAATATAGATGAGTATTGTTTTAGCTAATTTTATCTTTCGCGTTTCATGATTCTTGTTTTAGTTTATCTGTTCACATTAAGCAATTCAATAGCAAAAGGACATACATATAACTAAGAATCATTGCCTTTTACACAATTTCAGGAAACAGTATTTTTCCGATAGAATAAATCGATGGCTAGAAGTCACTATCTGATTACATTGTAACATCCTAAATAATTTCAACAGGTTCAAGAGCAGTTTGGACTATTACTGAGCTAATCAAGAAAAACACTTAACTATCTAACAGATTAAGTATTTATCAGCCTAGCCCTAATTGGAATATTGAGGCTTGTTAGCCTTTATTCTGCATTTATATCTTTCTTTCTTCAGATATTAGGTATCATACACTCATATCTTCTGTTGGTAGGCTTCTTTTTAGGTCCTCTTGATTTATTTTTACAGTGTTATGTATATTACTGATGTGTACATTTCATTTGTAATCAGGATTGATTTATAATCATCCTTAAAGGGTGGTCTTTCCATATTTTGTCTTATTTGTTGCAAGAGATTGTTTTTTTATGCAATGATATCATATTATGGAAAGGGTCCTCTGGTCTGTGCATCTCGGTGAGATTGAGATTTTTCTAATATCCAAGTTTGATTTGGAGGTGGATTTCCTACAATCTTTACCGTAGTTATAGATTTCTCTTTACCAATGCTCTCAGATTTGCCTGTTATCCCTGGAGGAAGTTGGTTATCCCTCTTCTAGGACCATTGGGCTTCTTTGATTTTGAGCAAAGGTATTGTTAATAAATCTTTTCACAGTTGTTACCCTCTTTGTCAGAGGATCCACCCTCTTTTTTCTCTTATTCCTCTTTTGATCACACTTCCATCATTCCCAGTGAATCTTCAGGCATGGAATTCAGATTCCTCAAAACACTGACCCTATTCATCTTGGCTTCCGATTTCAAAATGGTTTGGTCCAGTTTCTAATTCTTTCTTTTCAGGTAAGCTTATGCACCTTTCTCTAGTCCTGAAGGACTCTTATTTCAAGTCCCCTTTTTCACACTTCCTATCAAGTAAGCGCTACTTACTAACTGTCATCCTCTCCTTTTCCCCTTTTGTCTTCACCCATATCTTCCTTAATTTTTAGCCCCCCCCCCCTCTTCAGTTCAGGTCTACATTGATAAGTAACTCTTCAAGGCTTCATTCCCTATGTCTCTGTTCATGGACGTCTCTGTAGCTATCCGAATATGTCTTCATCTAGGCTGAATTGTCAACATAGAAAATTGTATCAATCTCCAAATCAGATATTCACTCACTTAGGGATCCTTTTCGATCTTGTCCAAGGGAAGATTTTTCTTTCCCTCCCGATTGTTACGGTTCTTATATCTACAATCCAGTGTTTTCAGTGTGGGCCATTTCATTTCGGCTAGGTCTTTCTTCATATTATAGACCCAATGGTGTCAGTGGTAAAGGTGTTTTATTGGGCCTATTTCAGGAGAAGGCCTTTCAGCTTTACTTCATGTCCCTTGGGATCCATTATCGGGACACTAGTTTCTTGTTTCCTCATAAAATTCCAATCTTCTGAGTATTAGTTTTGGAAAGACATCTCTGCTATGACCATATTTCGCTTAATTGAAGCCTAGGCTTCTATTAGGACAAGATGTGTTCAATTACCAACCCAACATCTCTGAGAAAGGGGGTGGGCTTATATTAGAGTTTTCCCAAAAAAGTTTTCTAAAACTGATAGCATGGAAATTCAATGCATTTTCTCCAGTAAAAATTCCCACCGCCTATGCCTATGTTTAATTTATACCTTAAAACATCACCGGGGAAGTGAAATTATTTGATTTGAGCGCCTAAATATTGCGTATCTTTTAATAAAGGTTGTTTATTACATCAAAATTAATCCACAATTTGATATAGAATGGTGTCGCAAAAAAAAATACAAATCACGTGATTCACCTCTACTTGTAGAGTTTATTTTAGAGCGAGTACTCGAATATAAATATTCTGGAATCGGGGACTCGGAACCTCTATATATTATCATTGCGTGATAGGAACTGCGTATCATACTGAACTGAATAATGGGTACCCAGGTATAATATCTCACGAGAACACGCCGTCTCCGATCGCAAAAGAGCTGGCTCGCCAACTTAAGAAGCCGGCTATATTGTCATTCGTAATTATAGATTTTGGATCATTTAATGGTGATTGCCAGTACAAAATTGAGGCGCAATACGGTGTGTTTGGTACATAAATTTGGTCTTAAAATATAGTTATAGAGAAGGTATTTAATTATGCCAAGACTGTTTTACGCGCAATTTTGACTACAAAAGTGTGGAATAAACTTTATTATATCTTGAACATACGTGGCCCACTGTTAGTATTAATCTAATGGGTGGTTGAGATTTACTAATCCGAGGCCTGTATTGACTTCTAGAGGGGCCGGAAATGTATCAGGGCAGAGATCGGTGTGAAGTAGACACACCCTGTGACACAGTTGTTATTATTATATCTGCTGAATTAGGGGTGGGCTTCTAATACAGAGTTTTGCTGTTTTGAAACTGCTAAGAAATCATTGAAGCTCATATGTCAAAGTTAGGGGGTGGGCTTCTATTAGAGCATAGGCTTCAATTAAGCGAAACACGGTAGGTGATCCAATTCATCCCCCCTTTCATCTGGTTATTTGTTTTACACAGACTCATCCATGGAAGTATGGGGTTAGATTTGGAACTCCAGAAAGTTTTCATGTCTTTGGTCCTTTCAGGTACCCTCTCAGAAAATGGAAGAGGATTCTTAGAGAAGATGAGAATTTCCCATACCCTTAATAAGATCATGAAATGCTTTGATCTTGAACTGAAGGATTATGGAGGCATTAAACGAAGGAATTCAGACCAAAGAAGATAGAACCT
Organism: Chaetoderma sp. LZ-2023a; assembly: GCA_034401795.1. NCBI lineage: Eukaryota > Metazoa > Mollusca > Caudofoveata > Chaetodermatida > Chaetodermatidae > Chaetoderma > Chaetoderma sp. LZ-2023a. The sequence continues at coordinate 63,356,889 of CM067369.1, read as the reverse complement.
AACTGAGTCTGGGATCATAGAGACAAGAAATTGGTCAGTCAGAAATTTGAGCGTGTCTGAATATGTGCTGCGTAGTCTTCTTTTTACTAGCAGTGGCTTCAGCTAGTCGCCGTTCAGAAATTCATTCTTTTTCTGCTGAATCTGATAGATTCCAGATCTCAGGAAATAGTCGTATTCTTTACCGTAGATCAGAATGTCTGTCTAAGACTCAGTCGTTTAATTTCTTAGAACAATTTTTTGTCATCTATAAGCTTACTGCATTGTCAACAGATGTTTCTGTCTGGTATCCTGTAAGGGCGCTCAATATCTATAAACTTTGTACAGCTTGCAAAGGTATTGATGGCGGGCATCTTTGAGTTACTTTGTGGATGGTGTTGATTTCCCTGCTTCTTTTACTAGTATTTCTTGTTGGATTGTTGATACTATGAAAACTTATCACGAATTAGCTTCTCCTGGGATGAATTCTTTGGTTGGTGTCAAGGTCCATGATGTTGTGGGCCTTGCCAATTCTTGTGCTCTGTTTAATGGTTCTTATCTTGAAGATATCATGCAAGTAGCTAAGTAGAAGTCAGAGAATACCTTTATTAATTTCTATCTCAAAGAATCTGGTCTGTCCTCCCTTTTCTATAAGAATATTCAGAAGGTTGCTTGGGGGGACCATGACTTATATCCCCTCTTCATCTTCTCACTCTTCATCATCTTCATTCTCATAAGATCACTATCTGGGGTGAGTGTACGCTCATTACTTCTTTCTCATGTGTGTATTTCACTTCATTTCATCTTATCTCTTACATCATTTTTCATAATTAATTATTTCATTCTTGCATGTTCATATCTTCCTTTCTTCTTAGGGTCAATAATGACCCTTTTTCTACTCTCTCCTTGCTACCCTTCTTGAATCCCTTTTAAGTGGATTCTTTATGGTAGTAATTCTGCAGATCTATTGTCATTCGTAGTCTTTTTTCTCACCTTGTCATTACTAACTTTGTGTTCAACCTTTTATCTATTTTTACATCACTTCTGCGCAAAAATTTGCCTCCCTCTGGGTGTTTTTTCAATGTTGAAATTTGTTTTTGAGCAATAGTAATGCTACAATAGTAAGTAGTAGGAGGAAGGTTGTGATGTAGTAGCAATTACCAGAAGACCCGTAGGGTCTGGTCTTATATTTTACTAATTACATATACCTACCTCCTTGCATTACCTCAAGCCTCCCCTCTGTAAAATTTTTGTGGTGGTGGTTTGAGGCATCATTTAAATTGTCATATCGTGTTAGAATAGGTCTATTCAAGGAAGATATTCATTGTTTATTTCAGCCTATCCGTTATACCCAGATATGTCAGAATGCTACATATTTGGGTATGTTTGAAAGAAATTTTAGTCACAATCTAGGAAAATTAGGATAATTTCACTTTGAGATTTAGTCAGATATTCAGAGTCAAGTCATCATAGGATCAACTGCCTCTTCATGGATCTGCTACAAGCTGTATTGTGACTGGATTTCGTCAAATTAATTACGTCTTGGTTGCTATCAATAAGGTCATGTGATAGCTATCAGCTAATGAGCTTGTCATTGTGCTTAATGACCTACTCAGTGGCATTGGGTATTAGATTAACCCTCTTCTTGCCTCATTCTGAGATATAGCATTCAAGCGAATTACTATGGCGGTTCCGGTGGTTGGCGGTATTAGTGGTACTGGCGGTATGGTTGTGCCGGCTGAGGGTGGTACTGATGACATGTTAAATAGGCTAAACACAGGAGGAGGGGTTTAAAGTTCAAATTCTGCCAAGTTACATCAAAGTTATCCTGAGTTATTTGCCCTTGAATGTTTGAAATTCGGGAGGGGGGAGTTGGTGGTGGGGCCTGGGGAAATCCATTTCTCGGGACAATAACGTGTTTGCCGGTACTGATTTGAACCAGCTTTGGCATACTGCTTAGTAATACGAATACGGACCCTTACAGAAATTTAAGCATGCGGCGAGCATGCGCCAAATGTGTGGTAAGAATTTTAGATTGCGTGAGCGGGAGCTAACCACTATTTTTTTGCGAGCTCGCCCAAGCAAATGTCATTTTAATGTTAGGTCACGCAAGTTCGCCCAAACTTGCGCGAGCTTGCACAAACTTGTGCAAACTCACGCGAGCTTATGCAACCTCGCACGAGCTTACGCAACCTCGCACAAACTAACATCATTTTCTCGTTCAGTCAGTGCATGCATATATAAAGAAAGACAATAACACTGGTTCTAAGTAATATAACTGAGTCGAGTTGACCTGCCCATGACCTGCTAAAATCGGCGGGAAATTTAAGTCTTTGTCTGAAGAAATCCAGTGTGCTGACTATTAGTATATGCATGGGTTATGAGCTATGGATACAGAATTTACTATTTTGAAAAGTCTGACATAACTGTTAAATCGAATGCTTAACACTAGTAACCTTAAAATGGAAATAGCTGTCTTGGGCGGTATGTATCTTGTTGATTTGTTGCAATTTATTTACAGATACCAGTTTTGGTACAACTTCTTAAGCTCTATACTCTATAGTAATGCAGTGACCGCTCTGGCCTTCTATTAATACATGCATGTAATATGTTAACAATCTCTGGTTAACTGTTTATTGGTTATATTTGGTCAATAAAATGTAAATGCGTGCCGATTAAATGTACATATACAGGCCAACTCACTAAAATGAGTGACTGGCTGGGTTATCGAGCCACTCAGTGAGTAACATTCCAGTGGTAAATTTTCAAAAAATGTATTCCCCTGTCCTGTCAATGGACATTCCACAAGACCATAGCAGAGGCTGGTTTTGGCCGTTTTGTCCATTAATAGCAAACATATCAAACAGGGTATCGTACACCATTAATGCATTGCTGAAATTATAAATTTGATATCCATTATTAGCTCACCTGGAGCCTGTCAAAATGATGACTAGCTCTAATTAAGGTTAAGCGCGCGAGTTTGCGGGAGCACATGCTTAAGCGTGCATGAGGTTGCAGGAGCTCGCGTTTAAACATGTGCAAGGTTGCGGGAGCGCACGGTTAAGCTTGTGCGAGGTTGCGGGAGCGTGCGGTTAAGCATGCACAAGGTTGTGGGAGCATGCACAAGGTTGCGGGAGCACGTAGTCAAGCGTGCGCGAGGTTGCGAGAACACGCAGTCAAGCGTGTGCAAGGTTGCAGGAGTGCGCGGTTCAGCGTGTGCGAGGTTGTGGGAGTGCACGGTTAAGTGTGCGAAGTTGTGGGAGCGTCCGGTTAAGCATGCCCGAGGTTGCGGGAGCATGCGGTTAAGCGTGTGTGAGGTTGCGGGAGCGCGAAGTTAAGCGTGCACGAGGTTGCGGGAGCACGCACTAAAGCGTGCGCGAGGCTGTGGGAGCGCATGCTTAAAGTTGCGGGAGCACGCGGGTAGGCAAATGTTATGTTTGTGCAACCTTGCGATGTTTCAAATACGAGCTTATTGTGTGCTTGCGCAAGCTAATGCTGTGTGCTAATGGATAGCTTGCGCGGACTAACACTGCGAGCTAACATCATTCGCTTATCCCACGCTTAAATTTCTGTAAGGGGAGGACAAGTTAAGTTCAAATTCTATCAAGTTACGCTAGATGGTTAACAATATACATGTACGGCGCAGGGTCATAGGGATATACTGGTAAGCACTATGACCCGACAACGGCTGTTATGGTCATACACCGCCCTCAGATTTTAGTGCAGAAATGAATAATATAATAAATGTTGGGCATATATAGTCCAAAAAGGGAGTATGACTACTAGTTACTGGATTAACCTTTTCAATCGACAAGAGTGAATACAAAATTTGTTACAAATGTTTCTAAATTCTGTTGAATATTTTGAAACTAATTTGACTGGAAGTTGGCTAAGGCAGCACCAGCTTCAAACTGGATTCAAAATATTCAACATCTTACCTTTATAATGACTGTGAATGTGAAATTCTGGAATTTCAGGTTCAAATGTGATAATTGTTTTTAATTTTGGGCACGCTTCCATGATAGTGCAGGTTTGTTTCAGGGCCCCGGTTCTCTATATCTTTGATCAGAGGATACTGGCCACACAGTAAATGTTGATAGAATGTTTGTAACCAGGGCAATAGTGAAATATTTGTTTTCTAAGGAATTATTAGTAAGTTCCAGTCATCAATGATTATTAGTAAATGTGCTGTTACTTGTAAGTTTTCAGTTACTCAATGACTAATTTAACCGAGAAAGTTATAGATTGTGGTAAGAGAGCAGCAGAACCAATAATATATAAATCAATTTCGTTTACCTTTGGTTGCGAAATAACAATAAGGTTATAGATAAACAATCCGATCAGCTCAATCATCGATGCGTGTCTTTGTTTACAATTACCGAGAAAATGTACTCTTCAAATTACCGTCGGTAATTAGGGCGAGCTGAGATGCGAAAGCTGTCAAATATATCGGCATCCCACTTCCCGATTGGCAATATCGTTAATCTAGTCATATGTCTACTTTTTAGTGTGTGGCGTACAAGAAATATGCATAGATTGACATATTTGAACATACAAATATTTAACAAAACAAGTGTCTCCATCTTGCCGGAAAAATTAATATTCATGAATTCCCGACCAATCAGACGCGTCAATCTTATAGTGCGTGATACGGTGATGCCAATAACGGGTAATGAGCTTAGTACTCGTATATTAGATACGGGTACGATTCTACAAATTCCTCTCGTTCTCTTACTATCTTTCACGATAAACGATTCCTATTGGGGACGCCGCTACAAAAAAATGTCTGATGCTATAGAATCTTAGTGTAAAACATTCGCGTTCGCTTCTTAAATTGCTGAGTGTAACCAGCAATGCTACATAGCATAAAATTTGCCATTTATTCGTTGTCAACGCTGAGAAACCCGGGTATGTGTTCGGTTATGTATAAAAGAATTAGTCAACATTGAATGAGGCCTCCCCCCAAAATCATGACCGGAATTTCTCAAAATTTTTCCCTACCACTACATAATATAATTGCCATTTTTACATCTAATCGGATGAAAACCTTCACAAAACTTTGGTATCTGTTAGTTTTAATACCATTGTGATTAAATTTATCAATGGCATTTGTAAAATTAAAAAAAAATCGATAAACTTTGCAAAAATAGACCAATGTATTTATCCTACAAGGTGTGGCCATTTTGAGTGGTACTTTGACTAACTAAAATATATTTTATTCATACAAATTTTATATGTACTTAAAGGAATTTTATTGCCCTTTCTAATGATATATAGTTTTATATATAGTGAGCTGTTACTTTGCCAAAAATAGTTAATATAATTGGCATGGTAGCACTACGCCGCTATCACGCCACTACCGCTTATAGGCTAGGTTTCTAAGCAAGTTTCTAGCTTTTGGCTGTAGGGTTTGTAGCACTTTTTTGTAAATTCTTGGTAGGGCCCAGAGGGTTAAACTGCCTTTTACTCATATAAGTCACCCTCGATAAATTGAGAGTTCTCCATTTGAATGTTGTGGGTACCTAAATAACTTAATGCACATAGGCTGACCCAGATTCCCCTCAAAACCTGTATTTAGGCACCAAAATCATTATTCTATCTGTTCTAGGAAGTAAAATATAGCTGGTCATGTATTTTGGTAGTCATCTTGGCAATTTCTAAATTAAGAGTTATCTCCCTTGGTGTATGAACTATCCAAACTAGTTGTATTGTACATAATCTGAATCAGTGAGCGTGAAAATCTACTTTTGGACACCAATATTATTATTCTAGCTGTTCAGCAAAGCAAGATATAGCTGATTGTGTATTTTGGTGGCCATCTTAAATTTTTCAAATTCCTCAAGGATGCCAGAGGGGCATCATGCAGGTTCTTAATCAGTAAGGGCTCAAGATTTTAAAAAAACAAAAAAGCATTGAGTCCAAAAAAGTTGGGTCACATTAGAAATCCAGGTTTGGCAACCAGACTATATAGCAGTGAAGAGGATAATGAATAGTATTGTTTTAATGTAGACTGCTTTATTTTGCCAGAAAATATGATCAACAAGTATCCTTGTTTCCTGGATATCTTCAGAAAATTGTTAAGATAAAAACACATTTTCCATTTTGTGACGTCGAGTATCGATCTAAACATCTAGTTTTGATGTCTTCATTTGCCATACATAGCGTGTGCTCACAGTGCACTCATTTATCTTCTGTACTGTTAGTGTTGTGATGTATTCAGATGTAATAGTTTATAGAAGGAAAGAAAACTTACTAAGTGTTATACTTAGCTGCCATAGCGAAAATGTTCTAAGAATGCTAAGTGAACACGGGGGTTACTGTCCTTTAGTGTGAAGCTAATACACCAGGAACAGTTCTCTCCCTTGACTTTATCACAAGTTTCTTCATCCTGATCACTGCCAGGGAGGCGAGAAATCAGCTCTGCAGTGATACGTGAACAATGTCCCTTTGCAGACCAACAGCAGAATATTTTAGAAGATTTAACATTGGATTGACTAGCTCACAAAGTCAGTCATTCCAGTGGAAAATTTTCTAAAATATCTTGGCCTGCAAATGAACACTGTCGGTCAGTTTGTCTGTCAAGTTTTCTTTGTCCCATGATGTATTTTATGTCATTTGATGAATTATATGTTGCTATTATTAGCTCACCTGGCCTGAAATGCCAAGTGAGCTTATGCCATGATGACCGTCCGTCGTCCGTCAACTTTTCCTTTAAATGACTTCTCAAGAACCGCTGGGCCGATTTTTATTATATTTAGCAGGAAGTATCCTTAGGGCATAGGGATCCAAGTTTGTTCAAATGAAGCCGATTGGCCAATATGGTCGCCGGCCATCTTGGATTTCGGCCGATTTTAGGAAACGTCTTTAAAAATCTTCCCTGAAACCGCTCGGGGTATCAATTCAAAACTCATAAAACATCAACTAGGGCAAGAGGTAAGCCAAGTTTGTACAAAAGGACTTGATTGACCAAATGTTTTTGTGACCATCTTGGATGACCTATGGTTTTCCTGAAAATGACTTCTCCAGAACCGCTGAAGGGATCAGGCCAAAATATGGGATATGATTAGGGACTAAGCACCATTAAAGTTTGTTCAAGGGGAGTTGATCTGTCAAAAAACATAGCTGCCTGGGCCAATCAAAATGTAGCGTGTTTGGCGGCCATATTGGATTTTTTTGTTTGATGGATTTTGAGGCCAAAGTTGGTTTTATATATGTTTTTGGTTATTTTGAGCTCAAATTTGCCATTTTCGAAACTGTCGGGTAAACGGCTTGGTGGCCATCTTGGATTATTTTCCCACCAAAGGCTCCAATGCTAAGGCAATGGGAAATTTATGTCTTCTCGAGAACTGCTAGGCCAATTTAAATTATATTTGGCCGGAAACATCCTTATGGCATAGGGATTCAAGTTTGTTCATATGAACACAATTGGCCAATTTGGCAGACGACCATCTTGGATTTAAACCAATTTTAAACATGTTTAAAAATCTCCGAAACCACTTGGGGAAGCGATTCAAATTTCATGAAACATCATCTATGGCAAGAGCTAAGCCAAGTTTGTTCAAGAGGACTTGATTGATCAAATGGTTCGGCGGCCATCTTGGATGACCTGGTTTTCCCGAAAACGACTTCTCCAGAACTGCTAAAGGGATCAGGCCCAAATTTGGGAGATATGCTTAGGGACTAAGGGCCTTTAAAGTTTGTTCAAGTGATGTTAAAAAACATGGCCGCCATTGGCCAATCAAAATGTACCGTCTTTAGCCGGTCTTTTCAAAACTGTCAGGTAAACGGTTTGGCGGCCATCTTGGATCTTTTTCCTGCCAAAAACTCTCATACTAAAGCAATGGGAAAAAAGTCCCTTCTCAAATTTGCCATTTTCGAAACTGTCGGGTAACGGTTTGGCGGCCATCTTGGATCTTTTTCCAGCCAAAAACTCCCATACTATTAAACAATGGGAAATTTAAAGTGTCTTCTCGAGAACAACTGGACTGATTTCAAGTATATTTGGCAGGAAGCATTCTTAGGGCATAGAGGTCCATGCTTGTTCAAACAAAGCCAATTGGCCAATTTGGTTGGTGGCCATCTTGGATTTTTGTTGATTTTTAGAAATGTCTAAAAATCTTCACCAAAACTGTTTGAGCGATTGATTCAAAACTCATAAAATATCACTTAGGGCACAGGCTGAACCAAGTTTGTTCAAGGGAACTTGATTTGCCAAATTGTTGGGTGGCCATCTTGAATGGCTTGGTTTTCATGAAAGCAACTTCATCTCCAGAGCCACTGAATGGATTGGGCCGAAATTTGGGAGAGTTGATATTGATGACTAAGGGCCATAAAAGTTTGTTCAATAAAAATTAATACATAAAGAAACATGGCCTCTGTTTTCTTGTTACAAGTTTGCTCAACTCATTAGAGTTCTACTTATGGACAATGACCATTCTAGTTGAAATGCCTATGGCCCAGGTGAGCGATACAGGCCCCTTGGGCCTCTTGTTTTTAATAGAATCAAAGAGAAAACATCCATTTACAGAGTTTCTTCTAATGGCAGTCAACATTACTCATTATCACCATATATGTTTGCAAATCTCCTAGTCAAAACAAGCACTAGCATTCGCCATGCAGTAATTTTTTTGTTAGCTCACCTGGCCCGAAGGGCCAAGTGAACTTATACCGTGGTGATTATCAAATTGCTTCTTACCAATCTGAGCGATTTCAGCCAAATTTGGCTGAATGAATCCTATGGCCATCGGAATATTGATTCATCAATTTATTGGGTGATAATCTTAGATTTTGTGAAAAATGTACTGAAAATTGTCAAAATAATTTTTCTCTTTACCATTTGGACCAATTTCAACACATTTAGTTGAAAGAATTTGATGGTGATAGGCTCTAGATCGTCCATACAGACGAGAGTTCACAGAGAGTGAAAATTAGATTTTATGAAAATTTACCGGAAATTGTCAAATGGCTTCTCCTTAACAGCTCGAGCGATTTCAACAAATTTCACTGGAAGGATGCTATGTTAATACCCTCTAGAATTTGTATGTACAATTCTGATTCATCAAATCTTTGGGTGAAAATCTTAGATTTTATTAAATTTTACCGGAAATTGTCAAATTGCATCTTCTTAACATTTTGACCGATTCCAACCAAATTTGATTCGATGCTGATAGGCTCTAGAACTTGTATTAAAAATTTTGATTTGTAAATTTTTTGCTTGAAAATGGTAGATTTTATGATAAATTTACCGGAAATTGTAAAAAAAAAAACCACGTCTTAACTGCATGCATTTTAACCAAATTTGGCTGTACGGATCTATAGTCATATGCTTTAAAACCTTTATTCTGTGGAACCATTAAAAATGCTACTCCTCCTTAATTAATGTCCCGATTTCAATGAATCTTAGTGAAATGTTCCTATAGCAGTAAATCCTTTTTGGTGGCCATCTTGGATTGTCTGAAAATTATCCATCATGTCTATTTAATTAGAAATTCTTCAAATGCTAATGGTCCAGCTGAGCATCAGAAGCTCTTGGGAAGGTGGACAAGTGATTCCTACTGCCGATACATTAAGACACCATAATCTATCCTTAAGCAAGCTCAGAATTCCATGACTACTATGAAGTCCAATATTCCCAATCTCGCTAGTATATAGTATACTCGTTACTTTACTTACATGGTATCTGGATGCGTGGCTTGGTACTTGCCCCGTATTAGGCCAATCCGCACCCATGTTGTTTGTTTACCTGCCAGCAACCACACTCGAACCCTCCTCGTGTAGGGAAGGGTTCCATATTCGAATCAATCCTATATGTCACAGGTCCATGATGTCATAATCAATTGCTTAAAATGTAGGCTGATGTCACAATACCTATGACATCATTTAGGTTGTCATGATCAACAATACTCCATCTCCATGTATGTATTAAAGATAGTATATGAGGTGGTTAACTAGAAACCAACTGTGTTAAGATTTGTATTAAGAAGACAACAACAACTTGAGTTTAGGTGGTAACGGCGTGGCCATTAATACCAGGTTAAGCACCGGATGATGGGTATTTTTCAAGCATTGTTTTTATTGATTATTGTTCATATTCATGAGTATCACAATCTATTTTTACTGGTATATACATTGTATAAACAGAGTACAATTGTACAAGGTGCGGACAGGTATCCTGACCATCATTTGACACTTGACAGAAGTTATTGTAAAATTCTGTATATATGGTTTATATCGGAACACAGCTTGTCCAAATTACAGGAGTCCTTGTTATAGCTGTCACGTAGGCTTGATAAATTTGACCGGCTACCAATGAGGATGCCATAAATTTGACTCAAATTGCAGGTGATGACACATCACAGCAATCAATACTTTCACCAGCACGGATGCTTCCCCTTCACCCAACCCTGGTCCGCATCATAATATAAGCAATCTCGCAATCTTATGGTAACTACATACCATCATAGCCTGTGACTCGCGCCACCCCCACTCCCACCCACCCACACCATCACCTCCCTAGGGTAGAGTTTTGGGAATATTGTCTTGCAGTCCGCTGGCATATGAGTGATCCACACGTGCATTTCCACCAACATCTCAATGGCATATTTAACAAACCAAAATGACAGCTGGTCTCCAGTACAATTTATATATACTAAATGATACAAACAATGATGCATGGATTATCAGGCCATGTACATTGTATGCAGGGTAATGGTAACTTTTTTAGTTTGCTGAGCAGTACAGTTATATTGCTTAATTTATTATGGCTAGAAAAAATGTTGTAGTCAGATTTGTGTAGACGTGCTCTCTAAGAGCAAAAGTGGTCCTTACAGACTAGCATTCTCATACAGTTTTCATCATACTCATTCCTTTACAGCCAGGATATGGTGATTAACTCAGACATGTATTCTAATGAATATGTGTCTCAAACTCTCAAGCAAGCAACATATTCTGGTTGTATAGAATAGAGGGCCATCTGAACAAGTCAATCTGTATGTGTTGTGTTAGGTGACAGGTAGTTTTATGAGCTATGTTCAATATGGATAGTGGCATAGGGGTACCGTCATATATATGGCAACATAATCTGAATATGAGGTGTGAATGACTCTGTCGGGATCATAGTGCTGATGTTATACAATGCATAGTTTTATTCTGTCTATAATTAAGATATGAACCAGCCGTGCATTCGGTAGGGAGAGCGCCTAAAATGCTTTGCTAAAATCTGTGAACTAGAGCAATCTCGTGTTTTCGGATTAATTACACCATACAATATACAATCATATGTGCAGAGCGATCTATAAGATTTCCCTGTGGAACGCAAGGCAAGTCATGTACAATCGGCACAGATTAATAGTCCAGTGTTTTAGCTTGATAGGCACTCCTCCCAGCCCTAATTATTCAGCACCATGCCTAAAACTTGAGTTATTTAATTTTGACAGCAAATGCCCTAATTTACAGCAATCCTGTTCAGATGCTGTTTAACCTCCTGTAAGGGCCTTTCCTTTGGTCAATCAAGGTATAACACTGTAGTCACTCAGCAGGCAATAGCAGAACATTCAGACTGTTTGAACTTATTAAGGATATAAATTTAAAGATTAGCATCCTTCTATTAATACAGGTTCATCATATCAATTCCTTTACAGCCAGGAGATGGTGGTTCATTCAGCCATGTATTTAAGGAATACAAGTCTGAAGTAAGCAACATATCCGGTTGTACAGATCAGCTGGATATATTAGTTGGGTTACATACAATTTATGTAATGCATTGTATTCTAGTCCATACATGGACACTAGGACTAAATGGTGACCATTGATATTCAATATTTACAAACAGCTAGTGTAACCTCATGACAGTGACCCTTTCTAGATGAAGACTACAGATACTTTACATAATGTATTAAATATTTGAACTGTCTCTTGAAATCAGGTAGAATATGCGGATGATATGCGATTTTTCTTTGTGCCACCATCTCACTGTTAATTGGATCCATAGTTTATGCAGCAGATCTATAGCAATAAGACAGTTAGATATCGAGTATCGGGAGTAAATAACAATAACATAGTTTAGTAGAAATGTCACATGCACATTGTAGTGTTAACATCTTCTTTTCGATCGCTGGTATCACACTTGGAGAGCCGTTCTCAAGATGAAATCTGTGGTTTTCTGCAGTTCTTCCACAGGCCCATACAGCTTTTCAAGAAAAGAGGTTGACTAAGGCCAGCTCTCTTCTCTCAGCAGCTGAATACGTACTGCAACATTGAAGTATGTGCTCTGTGGTCTGTTCTGCTTCTCTACAAGGACAAGCGGGCTATGTCGTACGGTGGAACCGCCTGTACATGTGTTGGTTTAGTCTGTTATGTCGAGTTCTGAGACGAAAAATGGTCACTTGCTCTGGCCTCGAGAGATGATGGTAGGCATCTTCTGATTGAGGTCTTCTATAGAGTGACTTGATGCTAGTCTTCATCTTTGTATGTGTAACCATGTTTTCTGTCTGATTCTCTTCTGCACCCACCCCTGCCATCTTGTCTGCTTCCTCACTTCCCTGGACTCCACAGTGTGAGGGGATCCATTGCAATGCTATCCGAAAGCATTTGATGGTTTGTAGTGCTTCTTCAAGTTGTGGCAGCTTACCTTTGGTGATAGCCTCAAGGACGGAGCGGGTATCAGATAAAAAGACAATCTGTGCAATAGGGTCTGATGTTCTGCTGATGGTATTAGCTGCATGGACCAGTGCTTCGACTTCAGCTCTGTAGTTTGTGCAGTGTTTGCCTGTCGGTATTGCAGCTGACTCATGTTGTCCGTTTGGATACTGTATGTGCAGTCCGGCACCTCCGCTCCTAATTGCATCTTTGGCTGATCCATCTGTGTAGATCCTTATCCATGTCTCCTGAGGGTACATTTCTTCCAGCATGGCTAGGGTCAGGGCCTTCTTGCTCACATCACTGTGTTCATATTTGGTTGTGAGATGAGGTACTGTGGTGCGAATAGCTATGCTCTCTAGTTTGTTTTCCCAGGGTGGAGGATCAAGGGTGTGGTTTGGGTCTTCTATTTGTGCTGGCAACATTTCTTGGTGTTTCCTTTGAAGTGCTTTTGTCTTTTTCACAAAACTTGATCTTTTAAGTCTTCCTGATGACAGCTGTGCTTGCCTGATCTTCATCGGGTGGTTGTTGAACGATTTGAACTTTGCAGCTTGGATCAGTGCTTTGCATTTCCTTCCTTTACTAAGTGGGGGGATACCTGCTGTCTGCTCCATTTTTTCTATTGGTGTTGATCTCATTCCACCAGTGATGATGCGCAGTGCCTGTTTTTGTGCTCTGTCGAGGTTCTGTTGCTGAGATTTAGCTGCTGTCATCCATGAGCTGGATCCATACTCACGGTGTGGTCGTACGGCACCTAGGTAAATGGTCTTGAGGATCCTTTCATTGGCACGCCACTTTGTTCCTGCCAGCTTCATGATGTTAGCTTTCTTCTGGCCTTTGCCTCTGCATTCTGGATGTGCTCCTTCCATGTTAATCTTCTGTCATAGGTGACTCCCAGGTATGTCTGCTGGTCCTCGTACTCGAGTGGAGTACCGCCCAGTGTCAGATTGCCAACCTTGGTTTTGGTGGACAGTGAGAATAGCATGGCTGGTGATTTTTCTTTGTTGATGGTAATACACCAGTGATTGGCCGAAGCTGTAATTCTGTCCAAGGCGAGCTGCATTCTGTACGTGGCAGTCATTGTGTACTCATCGGTGCACCAGAGTACAAGGTCATCTGCATAGAGGGCTGCTTGGATCCCATTGGGCAGCTCTGCTACAATGTCATTAATGAAGAGTATGAACAGAGTTGGTGATAATACTCCGCCTTGTGGTACCCCTTGTCTCAGCAATACATTCTGTCCAGATTGTCCATCCACCAGCACCATAGCTCTGTGATTGTGTAGGTATGACTTGGTCCATCGGAACATGTTGCCACCGATGCCTGTGCGCCGGAGTTTCATGAGGAGGCCATCCTTCCACACCTTGTCAAATGCCTTCTGCAGATCGATAAAGGCAGCTAGCATCACCTTCTTGGCTTGAAAAGTGTCCTCTATGACCTGTGCAAGATGTGTTGTTTGATCTTCTGTGCTCCTGTATCTTCTGAAGCCAGCCTGCTCTGAAACTATAATGTTCTCCGACTCCAGGTACCACTGCAACCGCTGGTTGACGATGCGCTCCATGGTCTTGCATATGCAGCTTGTAAGACTGATAGGATGGTAGCTCAGCATTTTCGTCTTGTTCTTCCCTTTTTTCAGAATAGGAGTCATTCTGGTTTCCTTCCAGCACTGAGGAACCTCTCCATTGGTCCAACTGAGATTAAAGATGTCTAGCAACTTGCGGAGAGATGCATTACTAAGGTGTTGGATCATTTCATTCGTAATGCCATCTGGCCCGGGAGATTTCTTCTTCAATTGGCGGATAGACTTCTTCAGTTCTGCTAAACTAATGTCAACTTTCATTGCATCGTGAGTGTTGGTGTCTGTTCTTTCCTTTTGCTCTTTTCTAACCTTTTTGACGCATTCGTGGTATAGAAATGTTGCTTTCTTTTGCATATGCCTTCGGAAAGGCATCTGCAGCCATTTTTCCTGACAGTGTTTGTCCATCTTCTTCAAGAGTAATCTTCTCTCCCCCGACACCCTCATCATTCAGTGCTTTAGTCAGTCTCCATAGCTTTGTTGTGTCTCTCTATAAATTAAACCCTGCCGTCTTTTCCCTCCAGCTTCTTCTTTTGGCCTCCAGCTTGGTCTTTAGATACCCGGCTTTAGTTTGTTGTAGTGTGAAGTGGTTTTCATGACAGGGATTACCCTCTGCATCTTCTCTGGCCTTGTCTAGTTTATCATGTGCTGCTTGCAGTTCTGTTGTCCAGTAGGGGCGGTAGTTTTTCCTGAACCCTCGAGGAATCGCTTCGTTGGCAGCCTTGAGGATACTTGAATTAAATTCCTTGACCGCATTGTTGATGTTTCTCCCTTCTACTGCTATATTTTGGGTAAGCTCATTGGAACAAATGCTTAACAGACTCCAATTTGCCTTTTTGTAGTTACACCTTGGATGTTGAGGTCCAGAAAGAGAGAGGAGGACTGGGCGGTGGTCGCTTCCTCCTAACTGCGATCCGACCACTCTACTGAGGTTTCTGTGAATGTCTTCTGTACAAAATGCCACGTCCGGCGTTGTTGTCGAGTGCCACCGGCGTGAGTAGAAGGTAGGCTGATCTGTGGGATCGTTGACAAGTAAAAGGTGCTTTTCATCTTGCCATGCTTCAATGTCTTCTCCTCAATTATCAAGTGTTCTGTATCCCCAGCTCTGAGACTGGCTATTAAAGTCTCCCACAATGAGGAAGTGGCAGTCCGGGACCTGGATTGTGTCAAGTGAGAGGTTCTTGTCATTAGGGCAGTAATAATTGACAATGTCAATCACAGAGTTGCTGGTTGTTACCTTGATCTTGATATATTCTGCCTCTTCCATAAAGGTTTTGATCTGGCTGGCGTTCACGCTGTTTCGGACCAAGGTGATCACCCGCCTTTCTTTCTTCCTCTTCGATCACGGCGGAAAATCTGGTAACCTCTGATCTTAAATGGTTTTCCTTCTTGCAGGTGTGTCTCTTGGATGCAGCAGATATCAATGTTGTTTTCGTACAGGAACTGTTCGAGCTCTGATTTCTTGTTGGTAAACCCCTCTGCGTTCCAGTGCATGATGTTGATACTGGGGTTCTCTTTGGGGTTGGTCTTCTCTTTTGGTTGGCCAGTAGCTCTCCATCCTCATCCCCTGGCTCCACAAGACGAGTTGATGGGACCTCCAGTAGCTGAGGGTGGGCTCCTTCGAGGCGTGGAGCCCGTCGCTGCACCTGCCTGGCGGATCCTCACAGGGCGAGCACCATTTTGGTTGATTCGATCTCCAAGTGTCATTCATTTGCGTTGTGCATAATGCTCTGGTTAGCCCCTCCAAATGTCTGGATTGACACCCAGTGGGTTATACCCCTGCGCCATGTTGAGGCCGAGCATATAGTCTTAAACAGGGGTAGTGTTAACATTAAGCCTGTTTCAATATTATACCGGTAATATATGGGGCTCTTCACTATTTGCCAAAATAAGCTGATGATATATATAGAGTGCAAGGGAGATAAACAGGAAAAGCTGTTTAGAGGAATGATTAAGGATCCTCAAGGGTTTACCTCCCTTATTCCACAGATTGATATCTATAGATTTGATCTGGGCTAGTGGATATACATAGGGAGGTTACAGGGCAGGCTATTGTTAAGGGCAATACTGTAATATCACTTCATACATTAGTAGTAGTATTGTAGGTGCAATAGAGATATAATGGTAGTAAACACTAGCCACTGTCCAATGCAAGGGAGATAATTCATTCACAGTTTCAGGTATCAATGAATGACATTATCAGAGTTACCTCCCTTGTCACACTTGATCTATTTAGGATTATTCCAGAAACTAAGCCTGTGATTGACATTTTGTAGAAGTTAATATATCTTTGGACGACTCTTTACCGGTACACTGTATCATTTGACAGTGCTAGCATATAGGCATGAAATTATGATTCTTTTCTTCATTTATGAGTATTCATATTTTTAGCTCACCTTGGCCTGAAAGGCCATGGCGACCATCCGTCGTCCGTCCGTCCGTCAACTTTTCCTTTAAACGACTTCCTCTCAAGAACCACGGGGCTGATTTCAATTATATTTGGCAGGAAGCATCCTTATGGCATAGGGATCCAAGTTTGGTCAAATGAACCCGATCGGCCAATTTGGCCGGTGGCCATCTTGGATTTAGGCCGATTTTAGGAAATGTCTTTAAAAAATCTCCGAAACCGCTTAGGGGATTGATGCAAATCTCATGAAATATGATCTAGGGCAAGAGCTGAACCAAGTTTGTTCAAGGGAACTTAATTGTTCAAATGGTTTGGCGCCCATCTTGGTTGACCTAGTTGTAGCGAAAATTACTTCTCCAGAACCGCTGAAGGGATCGGGCTGAAATTTGGCAGATATGATTAGTGCGTAAGGGCCATTAAAATTTGTTCAAGAGAAGTTGATCCATCAAAAAAACATGGCCACCATGGGCCAATCAAAATATAGCATGTTTGGCGGCTTGGCTATATTTTATTTTTTTATTTGATGGATTTTGAGGCCGAAATTGGTTTTGTATGTGTTTTGGGGTATTCTGAGCTCAGATTTGAAACTGTCGGATAAACGGTTTGGTGGTTATCTTGGATCATTTTCTCGCCAAAAGCTCCCATACTAAAGCAATGGGAAATTTGTAATGTTTTCTTCTCGAGAACTACCTGACCGATTTCAATTATATTTGGCCGGAAGCATCCTTAGGGTGTAGAGATTCAAGTTTGTTCAAACGAAGCCGATCTGCCAATTGGGCCGGTGGCCATCTTGGATTTTGCCCGTTTTTAGAAACGTCTAAAAATCTCTGAAACCGCTTATGGGATTGATGCAAACCTGATGAAATATGATTTAGGGCAAGAGCTGAACCAAGTTTATTCAAGGGAATTTGATTTGTCAAATGGTTTGGCAGCCATCTTGGTTGACCTAGTTGTAGCAAAAACGCCTTCTTCAGAACTGCTGAATGGATCTGGCCGAAATTTGGAAGATATGATTAGGGACCAAGGGCCATTAAAGTTTGTTCAAGGAAGTTGATCCGTCAAAAACATGGACACCATGGGACAATTAAAATATAGCAAGTTTAGCATCCATATTAGATTTTTTTATTTGATGGATTTTGAGGCCAAAATAGGCGTTATATGTGTTTCTGGGTATTCTGATCTCAAACAATATAGGCTGAGTTGCTGAGTCTGCCCTTTCCCCCAATGTTTAAAATAAATAGACAGTATGTACATTATTGAAGCCTTGTCTTTATTTGTTTGTCAGGATAAACTGATTGAATATACTTATTATGCAGAAATTTGATTGTTAAATCTTCCCCACAGCCCTCTCCAATTTCCGAATGTGTCCATGACATTGGTTAAATGAGTACTCCTCATTAACCGTTGGAACGCTTTCGTACTGACATGTACCGGCTCTGAAGCAACAGAATTCTGATGATTTCTGCAGAAATCTAATTGATCAACATTTGTTGGAGCCATCATGCAGTTCTGAAAATGTCCATGAAATTGGTTACAGGACGATTCCTCATTAATCGATGTGCCAATTTCATTAAAACTGCTCGAAGCACCCTGTTATAGAAGGATTCAGTTGTTCTATGCAGAAATTTGATTTGTGTATTTCCACGGCAACTGTCTTAGATTTTCCAGATAGTTTCAGGAAATCACTTGAAAGGAAGGTTAAAAGAAAACTTGCCTCTAACAACCATAAGGCAGTAGACTTCAGAAAACCTAGGCAGGAATTTGATTGGTCTATGTTTCTGGTGCCTATCTTGGATTTTCAATATATTTCCATGAAATCGCCATTAAATATTAGCATAAGAAGGTATCCTAGGGCGTTAGAACGATACACAAATTTGTTAGGTTAACTTTTTCAGCGACCATCATGGATTTCCGAAAATATCCATGATATTGGTTAAAAGACAAATACTTATTAACTGCTTGGCAGATTTCAACCAAACTTGGCTGGAAAGACCCTAGTGTAGTACACTTGAGAAATCTGATTGATCAATTTTTTGGTGGCCATCTTGGATTTTCCATAAAATTCCAGTAAATTGATTAAAAGACAACTCATCAGTAACTGCTGTGCCAAATTTCAATCTAACTGTGCTGGAATGACCCTTTGATGATAAACTACGGAATAACTATGCTGAAAATTTGCCCACCATCTTGAATTCCAAAATATCTCTACGACATCGAAAATGACCCATAAAATTCTTGGCCACAATTTGTACTCTAACACATGTAAAACATGGCCTGACTAATTCCCAGTACATGAAAAAGGGGGCCCCGTACCTCTTGCTGATATGACTGAATACAGCTATTAGAAAGTCCTCAGTATGAAGTTACTTTCAAAATATTTAAAGCCATTGCTTGTATGGTGGCTTTGAAAATGATATGTTCGGATCTCACTTTGCAAAAATTATATGAAAATAATTTATAATTCGCCATGAAAATAATCAACTGATTCATTATACAGTATAGAGACATCATCAATAGAAGCTGTGATTTAACAGAATTATCTCCCCTGATTATGACTAAGATATGTCTGTGAGTGGTTACCTCCCTTGTTGTATAGATTTTTGTCATTCAGGGGCCATGCTGTCCACTAGGTATCATGACTGCTTTACCGTTTAACATTTTAACCAGTAATAACAAAATCTTTATGATTTACCAATTATTGTGTTGAATATTTCGAAACAAATTTAACTGGGAGCTGTTGCTGCATGCCTGTGAAAGAAAGAGATTCCAGTGAAATTAGTTTCAAAATACTCAACATCTTTTCTGTATAGTTGTTTTGAAATTGGGGCACTGACATTTCAAGAGTTAACATGTTAAATATTGCATTCAGCATGTATTGGATGATAGTTGCAGCAAGTACAATCCTAACACTACTGTATTTCAAAACACATTGACTCAACCATTGTTGCCGTAGTCAAATTCTTTTCACGCTTTCCAATGCGTGACATAATTAGGCACATTCCTTGGATCATAGATGGTTAATCTTAATGCGTTTAATTAACCATTTAATGACTAAATTTTTCAAAAGATAAAAAAATTTACTTATTAAATGTCCATTTGCAGGCCAAGAGAAGACCACCCTTGGAAATTTAACGCTTGAATGACTGGCTCAGTTATCGAGCCAGTCATTCCGGTGTTAAACCTCCAAAAGTAGTCCTCTCTTCGCTTGCAAATGGGCATTCCTCAAGACCACTGCAGAGGCCGGTTCTGGCCGGCTTCGGCGTGAAAGGGTTAACCTGAAGTCTGATTTTATTTTAACCCCCAGATCATTGATTTCATTCTGTGTTATGGGATAGTTTGTGTTCATTTTGAAGGAACTTTGTTTCTGTACCCTATTATTGTTTTTGTTGTTGTCTCTGACAGCAAAATGTTTCAGCAATATTTTTTTCCAAAAATGTATGTCAGTCTGTCATCTAATAACTCTGTAACAATTAACATTTTGACATCAGTGGGATAAGTGTTAGGAGAGACTGGTACATGTTATGGAAGCTTTTCGGCGAGATTTTACCTTTTGATCCCAAAGTCATGCAGATTCTTTGTGACCCCTTGGGCAAACCCGTACCTAGTTTGTTGGAGTTTGCTCTATATCAGGCTGGACACAACAGACAGACAGCAAGACAGACGTTGAATATTTAGGGCCCCGTAGAGCCCTATAGTAATCACCGCATCTGTCCATCCATCCATCCATCCATCTGTCCATCTACAATATCTCATAATCAGCATATCTTACAGAACCGCTTCAGATATTTTTATCACCTCATTTGGCCTTAGTGAGCTTATGCCATATCAGCCGTACATCCATCTGTCATCTGTCCGTCCATCAAATCGTGTATTTTAACAGTTTGACCGATTTCAACCAAATTTGACTGAAATGATCCTAAGCTGGTACCCTCCCTTGAATGTCATTTCAGAATTTTGATTGATACATTTTTTGGGTGAAAATCTGAGATTTTATGAAAAATCTACCTGAAATGGTAAAAGTGCTACTCCTCCTTAGCTGCTTGACATATTTCCACCAAATTTGACTGGATGGATTCTATGGTGGTAGGCTCTAGATCGTCTTTTCAGAATTTTGATTGATCAATTTTTTGGTTGAAAATCTTAGATTTTATTTAACGGAAATCGTCAAACTGCTACTCCTCCTTAGTTGCGTGACATATTTCAACCAAATTTGACTAGATGCATTCTTTGGTGGTAGGCTGTAGAATTTTATTCAGAATTTTGTTTGATCAATTTATTGAAATATTTACTGGAAATTGTCAAAACACATCTCCGCAACAGCTTGGGGGATTTTAACCAAATTTGGTTTTGATGATACTGCAGTGCCTAGAATCTGGACCTCCAGCTTAGAATTTGATTGGTAAATTTTTCATGTGCCCATCTGTTTTAATGTAAAGAATCATGTATATTTAAATGCAAATATTTCAGTTGCCAATGGTCCATGTGAGCGTCACAGGCCCCTGGTCCTCTTGTTTAAACTTGGTGTATACCTCAGTTATGATACTCAGATGTGCCTTTTGATGAATTCACCTTTATAAGTCCAACATTTTGGGCGAAAATGGGCTAAAAATGCAAAAACTCATGATTTTTAGGTCTCGTGGTTTGAGAGGCCAAGTGAGCTTATGCCATGGTGACCATCCATCGTGTGTCCGTCGTCCGTCCATCAACCTTTCCTTTAAACAACTTCTTCTCAAGAACCACTTGGCCAATTTCAATTATATTTGGCAGGAAGCATCCTTCGGACATAGGGATTCAAGTTTATTCAAACGAAGACAATCGGCCAATTTGGCCGGCACCCTTCCTGGATTTTGACCAATTTTAGGAAATGTCTAAAAATCTTCTCTGAAATCGCATGGAGGATTGATGCAAACATGATGAAATATGATCTAGAGCAAGAGCTGAGCCAAGTTTGTTCAAGGGAACTTGATTGGTCAGATGGTGGTTCGACCGCCATCTTGGTTGACATAGTTTTAGGGAAAACAACTTCTCCAGAACCGATGAAGGGATCAGGCCGAAATTTGGCAAATATGATTAGGGACTAAGGCGCATTAAGCTTTGTCAAAGGGAAGTTGATCTGTCAAAAAACATGGTCGCAGCCGGCCAATCAAAATATAGCATGTTTGCTGGCCATATTGTATTTTTTATTTGATGGATTTCGAGGCTGAAATTGGTTTTATAAATGTTTTTGGGTATTCTGATCTCAATTTACAATTTTTGAAACTCGGATAAACGGTTTAGCAGCCATCTTGGATCATTTTCCCGCCAAAAGCCCCCATACTAAAGCAATGGGAAATTTAAAATGTCTTCTCGAGAACTACTGGGACGATTTCAATTATATTTGCCAGGAAGCATCCTTCGGGTGTAGAGATTCAAGTTTGTTCAAACGAAGCCGATTGACAAATTTAGCTGGCGGACATCTTGGATTTTGGGCGATTTTTAGAAACGTCTTTAAAAATCTCTGAAACCACTTGCGGAATCAATTCAAGACTCATGAAACATCGTCTAGGGCAAAAGTCCAAATTTGTTTAATAGCCATGTTGGATGAGCTAGGTTTTGCAAAAACAACTCCAGAACCTTTACTTGTAGCCAGTCGCCTTTCTAGTTTAAATGCCTATGTTCCAGGCGAGCGATACAGGCCCCTTGGGCCTCTTGTGGTCAATTTCCTTCTTCTTCTTTTCGATCACTGGTATCACACTTGGAGAGCCGTTCTCAAGATGAAATCTGTGGTTTTCTGCAGTTCTTCCACAGGTCCATACAACTTTTCAAGAAAAGAGGTTGACAAAGGGCAGATCTCTTCTCTCAGCAGCTGATACTTACTGCAACATTGAAGTATGTGCTCTGTGGTCTGTTCTGCTTCTCCACAAGGACAAGCGGGCGATGTCGTAAGGTGGAACCGCCTGTACATGTGTTGGTTTAGTCTGTTATGTCCAGTTCTGAGACGAAAAATGGTCACTTGCTCTGGCCTCGAGAGATGATGGTAGGCATCCTCTGATTGAGGTGCTCCATAGAGTGACTTGATGATCGTCTTCATCTCTATGTGGAACCATGTTTTCTGTCTGATTCTCTTTTGCACCCACCCCTGCCATCTTGTCTGCTTCCTCACTTCCTTGGACTCCACAGTGTGAGGGGATCCATTGCAATGCTATCCGAAAGCATTTGATGGTCTGTAGTGTTTCTTCAAGTTGTGGCAGCCTACCTTTGGTGATAGCCTCAAGGACGGAGCGGGCATCAGATAAAAAGACAATCTGTGCAATAGGGTCTGCTGTTCTGCTGATGGCATTAGCTGCATGGACCAGTGCTTCGACTTCAGCTCTGTAGTCTGTGCAGTGTTTGCCTGGTCAATTTCCTTATAAACACCATATCATACAGAATTGCTTAAAATAATTTCATGAAACTGGGCAGGTGGATTCTTTATGATGGCTAGATATGCCTTTTGAAGGATTCACCTTTATAGGTTGAATAGGTTTTTGCAAAAACAACTTGAACTTGTTCAAATATGTAGAAGATACACATTCCCTTAATTTACGTTCAAAAACCTTTGGTCATCTACATCTTCCAAAATTTAAATCTTGCTATGGAAAAAAGAGTTACACATATAAAGCAGTTCAACTCTGGAACACATTACCTCAAAGCATTACACAATCTCCGACTCTATCATCATTCTATCATAATATGCAGAAGTATATGAATTCACATTAACCCTTTAATGAAAAATTTGGTCAAAATAAATTGTGACTATTTGCAGGTCAGGTGAAGACTGTTTCTGAAAATTGACTCCTGGAATGGCTGGTTTGGTTACCGAGTCGGTCATTCCAGTCATAAAATTTTCGGAAATAGTCTGCACATTACTCAAGACCACTGCAGGGATCGGTTTGGGACGGCTTCGTCATAAAATGGTTAATATACTAAATAACTGAATACTCAGTATTATGGATTCAAGGGAGATAACTGTTGAAAATTATATTTTGAAAGTCATTTCTTCCCTGGACATATCCAGTGAGTTAATAGAAACTTGTTCATATTAATGTATATATGTAATATAAAATGTGTGAGTGAGTCATGAGTGAGTGAGTAAGTGAGTGACTGAGTCAGTGTGTGCGTATGTGTATAAGTGCATTTATGAGTGTGTTTGTATGTATGTGTTTGCTGCTTATTTAACTGTATATATTTTATTGTGTTTGGGAGGGCCTCAGGAAGATCAGTTTACTGATGATATACCCTCGATAAATAATGATTATTATTATTATTATTATTAATATTTTGTGTGAAAAAAGGCTTTTAAATGCAAAAAGAAAAATTAAAATTTTGGTCAATTTCCTTATTTTAAATTTTTTATTTATTTTTTATAATTTTTTTTATTTAAAAAAGAATTATATGAAAGCTATGAATAATATTGCTATCTACTACATAGAGAAAGTTATTTCCAGCGATTGCTGGGCCCTCTGAGTGAAAAAAACCATTTTCTAGTTTACAATTAAGTTGATTGTAAGCTGTTACTGCACTAACACTTTACTGGCCAAATTTGGTCAAGAAAATCAAAATATTTCCTCACTCAATGTCCATTTGCAGACTAAGAGAACTGTTTTTGAAAATTTACCATTGAAATGACTGGCTTGTTTATCTGGCTAGGCATTCCTCTGTGGTCAATTCTCAAAAAAATGTTTTTTGCGTGCCCTGCAAATGGACATTAATCAAGACCACTGCAGAGGCCGGTTCTGGCCAACTTGACCATTAAAGGGTACTTATAAAAATTATATATATATATATATAAAGAAATTAATACACAGATATATCTAAAGCTAAATTTGAATCAATTCATCAGGGTTAGCGTTAAAATTGTATTTTTACAATTGGCTGAATAATTCTTCAATTTTTCTAATCAAGGGAAGTAATCTTTGTTGCCTTTTATGTACTGGTAAATCATGATTACGTTCCTTTGATATTGAATGCATACTGTGATTGCGACAGTACTGTTGAATGAAGAGCCAAATACTTTTTTTGCACGTTGGCCATTGGTGTATGTATGTGGGTGAGGGTCGTATATCCGACAAAAAATCTGCATCTAAGGTCATAAGCGAAAGAGGATAGGGCCTTTGTGTGGGTGCGTGCATGCTAGTGGGCATGTGTGTGTGTGCGTGCATGTGCGTGTATGCATGTGTGTGTGTGTGTGTGTGTGTGTGTGTGTGTGTGTGTGTGTGTGTGCGTGCGTGCGTGTGTGCGTGCGTGTGTTTGCGTGTGTGCATGTACGTGTTTGTGAGGGTAAATGGGCAGCCAATTTCAGATTGGTTCCACTAAATTCCAGCTGTTGATGTCCATGTTTGAGAGTATGTGATGTAAGGGACACAGCAGAAATTTAGATGTCATGTTAAACACTGAGTGCACACATTGCGTGTGTGTGTGCGTGCATACATATTTATGTATGTGTGCATGCGTTGTTGTGGGTCCCTTCCCTCCCTCACTCTCCCTCCCCCCTCCCCCTCTCCCTCCCTCCCTCCCTCCCTCCCTCCCTCTCTCTCTCTCTCTCTCTCTCTCTCTCTCTCTCTCTCTCTCTTTCTCTCTGTGCATCCTCAACCATCCTCAATAGCTACAATGAAATCGGCTTCAAATTCAGGACACGCTTTCAGTAATACAAGATCCATTTGTAAATTCGGATATGAATCTGGATCAGATTTGTACAAATCTTTGTTTTCCTCATAATGACATTTGTAATGATAAGGCAATGGCAGAGAGATCTGTGTCCCCAAATATTTCTCCAAAAGTTACAGGCAGATTTGTTTGAAATTTTGTACACAGATTTAGTGTGGCAGATTCTATGAAAATCCTTTGTTAACCTTTTAATGTTCAAGCCAGCCAAAGCTGACCTTTGGATTGGTCTTGAGCAATATTCATTTAAAGGTCAAGAAAACACTTTTTGAAGATTAACCACTGAATAACTGGCTCTATAAGCAGACTGCTTTCAAAATATTCAACACTATTCCCTATATGAATTTATTGTTTGTTATGTATGAGCATTAATGTCTGGTCACTTCTATGGTCTGTGACATGTACTCTTTATGTGCAGACCTGTAACTGACCTTTGATATTAACGTCTAATCTTGTTCACTACAGATTCATTAACAATATTAAAAATCCATTTCATGCTGTGCTGATCGGTCATTCTATCCAGCGGCCATATCAATCATTTGTTCACTGCCCAGCTTCGGGTTATTTATTTTCATGGAACTCTCTCAAACCACATACCTGCGACTATATTATATGTAATTATATCTTGGAGGCAGGAATGAAGCCTCTAACTATTACTAGCTGATTGGCAAGAGATCGTCGGCAGACGGATATAGGGTATTTGCGAAAGCAACCAAGCAGTTGATCTCATGTCTGGTCAGACTATGGCCAAGAGGGTTTTAGCACGCTTCTGAACATTGCTTGACTTTCAATCTGTCATCAATCACTAATTATGCCATCAAATTTATGCACGCATGTGTTCATAATTCCACATCATAACTCTCAACTTTATTGCTATGCTTTTATAATATATATTATGGACTATCACATCAATATAATATGTAATTTTATCATAAAGACAAGGCTTTCAGGCAGCTCCATCTTTCTCAATATGAGCACATTCAATGAAATATTTTTATTGATTAGATAAAGTGTATGAAAAGAGGCCCTATTGTAATCACTGCATCCATCTGTTTGTCCACAATATCTCATAAACAGCATATTATACAGAACGTTTCAGATATTTTGATGAAACTTGTTACATGCTTCAGTGATGATACACAGATGTTCCTTTTGACAAATTCTTTATAGGTCCAAGATGGTGGGTGAAAGTGAGCTTTTTAATTTTCTCATAAACACCATATCATACAGAATCGCTTAAAATAATTTAATGAATCTTGGCCGGTAGGTTATTTATGAGGGGTAGGTGTGCCTTTTGAAGGATTAACCTTTATAAGTTGAAGATTTTGTGTGATAATGAGCTTTTTTTTTTAAGGAAAAAAACTGCAATGATTTTTGTAGATTTTCTCTTAAACACAATATCATACAGAATGGCTTAAAATTTTTTTTTTTTAAACTGTGGTTTGCTTCATTATGAATATCATACAGAATCATTAAGAATAATTTAATGAAGCTTGGCAGGTGGCTTAGGTCCAAGATTTTGCGTGAAAATTGGCTTTTTAATGCAAACGCAGACAGAATCTCTTAAAAAATGTAACCCTTTTATG
This sequence comes from Chaetoderma sp. LZ-2023a, assembly GCA_034401795.1. Classification (NCBI taxonomy): domain Eukaryota; kingdom Metazoa; phylum Mollusca; class Caudofoveata; order Chaetodermatida; family Chaetodermatidae; genus Chaetoderma; species Chaetoderma sp. LZ-2023a. The sequence goes on along the minus strand of CM067369.1, from coordinate 63,330,026 downwards.
ACTAAGTTTTGTCAAAAAATACAAATGTTTTTATATTGTATATTGTCCATTTGCAAGCCAAGTGGAGTATTTTTGAAAATTTACCATACCACTGGAATGGCTGGCTCGATTACTGAGCCAGTTATTCCAGTGATAAATTTTCAAAAATATTCCACTTGGCCTGCAAATGGGAATTCTTCTAGACCACACTGCACAGGCCGGGTTTGGCCGGCTTCGTCATAAAAAGGATAGTGAAACATAGCAAGTGCCTTCTTTATGATGGGTAAAATGGGCTTTTTGAAGGATTCACCTATATAAGGGTAAAAACAGGCTTTTAATTGCAAAAACCCACAATTTTTTTCATTGTTCACGTAAACAGCATATCACACAGAATCGTTTAAAATAATTTAATGAAACTTGCCAGGTGGCTTAGGTCCAAGATTTGGGTTGTAAATTTTTTAGTTTTTAGCTCAAACTTGGATGGAAGAACCCTAGCGTAAAATGCTTCAGAACTTCTACACAGAATTTTGATTCGTCCATTTTTCCGGTAGCCATCTTGAATTTTCAAAACTTTAAAACGCTACCCCTCATTAAGTGCTAGAGCAATTTCAACCAGACTTGGCTGGAAGAATACTGGACTGGTAGGTTTCAGAACAGGTCTGCAGAATTTGTATTGGTCAATCTTTCCGGTGGCCATCTTGGATTTTCTGAAAAATGGCGGGAAATCAGTTAAAAGGCTACTCATTAACCGCTTGAATGATTTCAAGCAAACTTAGCTGAACGGTAGGTCAGTACGCTTCAGAACTTTTATACAGAATTGTGACGGCTTGATTTTGGTGGTGGCCATCTTGGATTTTCTGAAAATTGGGATTTCATGTAAAATACTACTCATTAATCACTTGGGCAATTTAACCAAATTTTGCTGGAAGGATCCTATTGTCTAGAAATTCTATTCAGAATTTTGATGGGTCAGTGTTTTGGCAGAAATCTCTGATTTTCTTAAAGTTTACCGGAGCCATTTAAAAATGGTACTCCTTCAATCAATAGCCCGATTTCAACAAAACTTGGTTGGAACGATTCTATGACGGTAGGCTTCAACATATTAAACGAGAATCTTGATTGGTCAATTTTTTGGTGGCCATCTTGGATTTTCCGAAAAGTGTCCAAGCTGTCTTTAAATGCAAATGGTTTCAATACCGATGGTCCAAGTGAGCGCCACAGTGGCCATGTTGGACTTTCCAAAAATTTTCCAGAAATCATTTAAAACGCTACTCATCCAATATAAATGGACCGATGGACTAATTCTATGCTGGTAGGCTTAATTCAACACTTCGCTGGAGAATTCTGATTGGTTCATATTTCTGGCGCCCATCTTGGATTTTCTGGAAATAGTTAAAAGCGTACTCCTCTTGTAAGCACTTGGCTGATTTCAAGCAACTCCGGTTGGAAGGACACTTGTATGCAGACTTTTGATTGATCATTTTTTTTTGGCGCCCATCTTCAATTTTATGAAAAATGGCAGGAAACCGTTTAAAATGCTACTCCTCATTAACTGCATGTCTGGAAGGATACTAGGCTCGTAAGTTTCAGAAGTTGTATACAGAATAGTTATTTGATCAATTTGTTCGGTGGCCATCTTGGATTTTCCGGAAAATGGCTGGAAATCGGTTAAAACGCTACTCATTAACCTCTTGTTCCAGTGCATGGCCATCTTGTTCTCCAAAATGTTCTCTGGAGATGGCCATCTTGGATTTTTTGAAGATATCGGGAAATCAGTTAAAATGCTACGAGTAGTAATAGGGGGACAAAATGATACCACCTCCTTTGTCTAAATGGAAATCAGGTGGGGGCCTCATTTGTCTAAATGGAAATCAGGGTCGGGGTCAAAATGATGCCACCTCCCTCAACTGGCCGCCGTTTGGCAATCCGTGGCCCCACCACCCTCTCAATCCCTGGGGCATAGATTGTTGACATGGGGCCCACTACGGATCGCGGAACGGCTGCCAGGGAGGTAGGATCATCCCGACACTACTACTACCAAGGGCTGAACGCCAATTTAGAGACAAGCCTCCACAGTGATATACACCACTGATCGCCATCAACCACAGGGCCGGCCTCTATTCTGTGTAGGCTCAGACAAACGCGTAGTCTCTGCCAGAGTCACATCGGCATGATGGGACCACCCATAGGGGCTTCCATCTACCTTGACAACGCTCACCTGGAAGGAGGCTAAAGTGATTAGCATGTGAACCATGGCAGACTCTGGCATGTTCACATGTTACACAGAGAATCTGGTGCTGAGCAGGGGTCTCCAGCAGACAACCACGGCGTACCCTCTCCACCCCATAGAAGTGGCAGACAGACTCGATCTCTTTACGTGGGTGAAAGCGGTCATAAATGTTTCTCCGCAAGGGGTCGACCCAAGGATTGTACTGGGGGGGTCATCCTGGAAGTGGGCCCACTTTGCATCCAATATCATGGCAGTCTTTGCACCCTGTGCCACTGCTGTAGATGCCAGCACGAGCAGTATGATGAGAATCATGGCTATATATGAAGAGTTAAATTGAACAGAGTGAACACCTAGAGAAATATCTGTGCCAGATCGAGCCCTGTTCCATCCGGATCGATAGTGATCTTCATCCCCTCAGGGGCCGGGGCTCCTTGCTTCACTCTGGCGCCGGCTAAGAAACGTAGCTCTAGGACTATATGAGTCGTTTGTGGGCTAGTGAGTCCGACTCGCTGAAGCAGTTTAACAGCACCCTTGACTTTGGAGACATGTGACACACCATCTACCCATAGGGTGCCCTCCTGGAGGTTAACAGCTGCTTCTGGTCCATCGAATGGACGACGCAGCAGGAGCTTTCCACCTGTAACCCCGATCCGGTGACCCACCCTCGTCAGGGACACCTTCACCTATGTAGGTGAGGAAGGATGATCCCTGATTGTAGAGCTTTCGAACTGTCCAATCCTTTTTCACAACAGTAGAGAGCGGAGTAACCTCTATGTCAATGACTGCGGGAGGCTTATATATGGGCAACCATGTTTGCCAGTCACCCCCAGGCCCAGTGCGGTACCACACTTCATTCTTCTGAAATATGAACTGCAGGTTTTTTGCCAGGGTCAATAGAAGACCATCATGGGTCATCGGTGGGGCACCGCTTGAATAGGGTTTGACCAGATGAAAGCCGAGGTCGTTATTTAGGGTGTTGATGTCTGCCACCTCTGTATCCGAGAGCTCAATCAATGGCTCGAGAATGTACTTCCTCTTCGGGAAATCGTACCGAAACATGATCTTGTGGCCATCTATGTTGCGACCCAGGCGCTCCTTCGACACATCCTTGAGGTTTGTGAGCAGCTTGGGGTGGAGGGAGAATGCCTTTGAGTTTGCTTCGTACTGTAGGGCGAATAACTTGCCATCACTCTTCTACCTCGGCAGCATCAACTACGTACACATCTGCCAGGTCAGCAAGACCAGTCGAGTGAGCAAATATGGGTTCCATAGCACTATAGGAGGGGTTTAAACAGTAGATATAACCATGCTGATTGTCCGACTGCTGCTCTCCGGTGGTGAGAACATAATCTCACCCTCTAGAGGGGAGACGGGTGGTACAGTACCATGTAGAATGGGTCCTCTTCGAGGTGCCCCAGCGGGGCACAACATACATACACGCCGATGTGCTACATCAACCTCCGGGCAGTGCACACAGCAGCTCACTGGTAGAAGTTGACTGGGACGTGATAGAGTATCTCCCAGGTGCCAACAGCAACCTATGGAAAGCTATCAGTCCAAGCCTGTTCACACCGGTAAATCACCTGTTTGACAGCCCCTCCATTAACATATATGCCAGCACAGATGGGATATCGGACGCCCATTTAGAGTTTACACTCTTTATTACTCATTGACCTGACGACAACATGATATCATACCAGGAATATCTGACCTGGGCCGAGATGCTGAAGAAAGCGGTTCGCCGCTTCATGACCCCTGCACAGATAAAGGCCGTAAACGAACAGAGGCTCGCACTGCAACAAGAAGGAGAGCGACTACAGCGGGAGAACTGGTATCAACAGAACGCGAGCCTTGCAAGGAGACGAAGGAACAGTGAAAATTTTCGATACTGGCAGGCCCTCCTGGAGGAGAGTAAGCGGGACGCAGGAGTCTTGACAGACGATGATGAGCCAGATGTCTTCACAGACGAGGATGAGCCAGGTGTCTTCTCAGACGAGGATGAGCCAGAGGTCATACAGTGGGAAGAGGAGATGGCGCAGAGGTGTAAGACCAAGAAAGCCATCCAGCGGCGGACCTACTATCTTGGTGATACGGTGAAGTTTCAGATGTCACGTCTCAGAAAGCTACTGGCCCCCGACATAGTGCTGGATGACCACTGTCTAAGAGACGTCTGTCTCAACACCCGCAAGCTGGTACGGGTCGCACAAAATGAACCCTTCTATGACTAATGAGCAGGTGATGCAGGTTTAAGCCTCCAGATATACTATGGCAAAATCAGAGTGGCGGAAGCAACCAGAACTATACCCCTCCCTGACTGCTGACGAGGGCGGTACCATCCATGGCTGGCGGCTCCAGCAGATAGATACCATCAGGCAAAATCTCGTCCGTGAGGCAGAAAATTACAGCAGAACGCGCAGGCGATATAAGACAGCATACAATGTCCTCGCGCATACAACCACTGCTGTGGGTGTGATTGGAGCCAGTGCTGGTGTGGCAGTTGTGGCCAATCTCACTACAGGGGTGGGTGCCCTCGTCGCCATCCCACTGAGTGGCGTGACACTAGCCGCCGCTGTCTTGGCCACAGGCTTGGGGGCGGGGCAGTGGCAGATCACAAGGAGGCTGGAGAAGCATGCTAAGAACGTGACACTGGCACAGAGTATGCTACGGACTATCGACGAGTCTGTCAGCAAAGCTCTTGAGGATGACCAGGTCACCTATGAAGAGTACCACCATATATTGAAGGTCCAAGCCCTGTACCGCACGGAGAAACCTAAAGTGCGACAGCAATACCTCAAAGGCTCCAGCGGGCGGGTTGATATGGAAGAGCTAAAAAACAAGATGTGACGGCGAGGTCACCTCGCCAACCGCCCCTCCTGGGCACACCCTTGACTGGCCTGAGAGGTCTACTGGATGATATACCAGAGCTAACACCATTCTCCATCACAGTGAATGGATAGTCCCGAACCAGCTTCTCTGTCAACCCACAACTGCTGACTAACCGCCCCATCACCATCAAGGATGTGAAGCAAGCTCATACTTGGATGGCTGCTCCAAGCCTCTCATACTGGAATCAGCAGCTGAACTTTGCCGTGTGGTGTGCCATGGCAGGATGCGGAGTAAGTTCCACCCTGCTTCACTCCTATTCTGGTACTCCTGAAGCTGTGCTCATCGCAAGCTGTCTCAGATTCCATGTGTACTTCACGGTGCAACGAATCCTCCATGAGCTGGGTGCAAGCCTCCCTGATACAAACGACTTCGACCCACAGCTGAACAGTCATAGCGTCTCACCGGCCAGCAGACTACAGAGAGAGTTCAGCGCTCACCCAGACTATTGGTGGCATGGTGGTGACAACAGCGGCCTAGGGGTTATGTACAGTGACTCGAGACATGACTACTCAGGATTCCCCTATCGAACACCCCGACAAGTAGGCCGCCGGAAGACAGCGACATTCTCGTTCAATCCAGACTCCGACCCTGGAGCGCTGGTGCAAAATATGCACATCACTGGCTTGCGGCAGGACTATCCAGATGTGTGGAAGTACTTTGTCCCACACACCACCTCAGGCCTCACACCAGCAGGGATCGTTCGGATCAACCAGTCCCTGGAAGCACTGTGCTACTGCCTCCTTACAGCACAGATCAAGCTGCGTCATTCCATAGATGGTGTCAGCGGAGCAGAGGTCCAGGCCATGTTCATCAGTCTCGTTGAAGATATGATCATCGTGGCAGATCCCAGCAGTCTTATTGCTAAGTTCCAGCAGGGGTGCAGGAGGCCCATCGCAACATGATCGTGAACATCGAGGACCTCCAAGTCAGGGGCTATAACAACATGATAGTCGAGGGGAGTTCCCCCGGTGTCCACTTCGGCTTCAACACTGATATCAACACACCTGCACGTAGTACAGGCCATACAGTTCCTTACACTGCAGCCAATCGACATGATGCTTCCCATGGCAGCTCCGACCCAGACACTGCAGCCAGTCGACATGACACTGCTTCCCGTGGTAGCTCTACGAGTCATGTCAGGCCTAGCTATCATGGCGCTCAGGATCAGCCTACTCCGCCGCTAGCAAATCAGCTATAAGACTATCCTGACTCTCTACAGTAGCAGTGGGGACCACGGTGAGACACTGAACCAGCTTGGCATGCCCTACAGCCCCTATACACGCTGCCAACATGCACATCCAAGGGCTGGATGGTTCCACAGCGCATCCTTTTTCCAGCTTGTAGTATCGTAGAGCCTTGTTCAGCTCTGAGTCAGGTGAGGCCATAGAGGTCTGCAACTGCTGGAACATATCTGATAGATACGCCCGATCCTTGTAGAAACCTTTAGCTTGCAGGAGCTACTCGACGATACTCCCGCCCATGATAAGGTATTCGAGGAAGCAGATCTGCCCCTTACCAAACCTAGCTAGAGCTTCACAGCTGTCAGGTCCTCTGTCAGCTCAGCACCGGAGAGCTGAGCGAGCTCATCTTGTAGTCCTTCAACTCCCTCCGGATGACCTCATAGTACTTCTCGCATAGCGTGAGCCCGGACATGTTTAAGATGTCTCAATAGAGAGATGAATATTCCTGAGTACCAACCCGGACACCTGGCAGATGCAGACTTGGAAGATCTTATTAGCTCACTCGACAGGGAATGCAGCCGTTTAACTGCGTTGTATACTCAGTACTTAAACAATGACGTCAACGGTACAGATCGTGAAGCAACTGCCCGAGAGCCAGGCGAGTCTTCAGAAGGTGGAGAACCTGCTGCGAACCAAGACCCAGAAGCTACTGACACAGGCTAAGCCCCTGGCAGTCCATATCGCAAGTAACGTGGCAGTGAATGTGGCCGTGGTGAAGATGACAGGCGGAAATGAGGTTCTTCCTGCCGCCACTGCGGCTGTTCTCGCTACAGTGGTGAGTAGGGTGGCTGAGCACTGTCTCGGAATAACTCACCCCATCCCAAAGATCGCCATCCAGTGGTGCCTCCTACACTGCCGCCACCAAGATCATGGGTGAACGTGTTACACTAATGGAGGCCATGGTTCTAGGGCTAGCAACGAGTGCAATGGCAGAGATCATCGTCGCCTACATTTAACCACTCTGAATAGTGAGAGATGGATCACGAGACCCCTGCAGCATATGAGGCATGGCGTGCCGGAGAGCGGTGTGTAGCCCATAGTCGAGCACGCTGCCTGAGGATCGCCAATGCCTGTGAATGGTGGATTGCCCACAAGGCATGCGCCTGCAGAGAGGACCAGTACCCTGAGCACTGCTACCTATTCCCTTGGCCGACTGTGTGGTCCTCCTATGTCCAACTATTTCACTGGGGGTATGACTAGTAGGTTTAAGCTGTGTATATAGCACTATGACTCTGTCACTCACAGACCTAGAAAACAAAGAGCTAGGCGATCTTGCTCACTTGGGCGAGGCACGCCTCGGTTCAGAGGACACTGTTGCCCCTATCTCCTTCCTATACTTCGATGAGAAGGGAGACCCGCAGTACCATCCTATCCCGAGATCTCATCGGGAACACTGATACGGTAGGACAATCAGCCATTAACAAGGCCAAGACTGTATACAAGGGGATGGGTATCAAGGACAGGGCAATGATGCGAGGTATGCTCGGAGTCGATGAGGCTGGAGCCATCAAGGTTATGGCTGAGTCCTATGCACAAGACCTGGTTACGGATCTCCTGCTACCACGGAGCTCATTCCAACAGGAAGGAAAGAATCTCAAGGTAGGCACCATCAGGTGAGCAAGATCACTGTTGATGGCACAGAGGGGGCTACTGCCAGCCTCCAGCTACCAGCGGTGAAGAAGTCAGGGTTCTTTGGTTTGCCGTGTAAGACCAAGGCACTGTCAGGCTGAGCAAGATCACTGGTGATGGCGCAGAGGGTGCTACTGCCAGCCTCCGGCTACCAGAGGTGAAGAAGTCAGGGTTCTTTGGTTTGCCGTTTAAGACCCCAGGATAGTCATGGGTTCCCATGCATGTATCATACAGATACTGGATGTACTAGACACTTGGGTGCTGACACAGGCCCTCTACGCTATCTTCTCAGCTGCTGCTGGGATTTCATGCTTGACGCCTCCATCGCATCCTTCGTATCCGCCGGAGGTGCAGGATTCCCCGCTCTGCAGGCGAAAGAGCTGATGCAGGAAGTACTGCCATTTAGTCTCCCAGATATGGACGAGGCTACTGCTGACCAAGTGCTAACCATCCTCCGCACACATGTCTGTACCATTCGACAGTAGGCCGGCCGATGCTGGCCAGGTGGTGCTGATCATTGCCCCGTCAGGACACGGGAAAATCATCTTGCTGCGGGTTCTCCTGGCCGAACATCTACACTCTCAATACATCCTTCTGGTGTCTGACTCCGCCGCTGAGGCAGTTGACAGTAATGATCAATGGTACAATGGCTCAATCACCAAGACGCAGAACCTGCAAGCACTGATGGAGAAGCTGCTGGCAGCCCGACTGGCAGAACCCCTTGTTCTAGTTATCGATGACCCTGCAATGGACCAGAAGACAGTCACCTACCTCAGCAACATCACCAGGCGCATCCGGCACACAAAGATAACTGTCTTCATCCTCTTTCAGAAGTACACCCGCGAGATCTCACCAGACATCCGCCACAATGCCCGGTTGCTGTGCTTCAGCTGCAAGTGTGGACGTGCCCTGCTCGAGACCATATATGACAGCCAAACCCTCAAGGAGACCAAAGGGGACTTTATCGCAGGTGTACAGAGGGCAGCTGAGCTGTACCGCTTCATCTTCAGCAACAAGGAGACAGGTGAGCTGTCACACTTCAAGCCATCTCTGGAAAAGGCGCAGAGCTTCACCTACAAGCTGAATCCAGCCAGGAAACTAGCCTGCTCTATGCGTCATCGCTGACAGACTGTCGCAGCTGCCACAACTTTTTTCATTCATCAGAAGGCTGCGCGGTCTCCGCTACTTCGTCCGTGGTCTCTGCTACTTCGTCAGATGCTTGAGGAACTTCGTCAGAAGCTTGAGAAACTTCGTCAGAAGCTTGAGGAACTTCGTTAGAGGCCTGTCGCTTAAACTCTGAGGGTCAGAGTCTAGGGCTCTCTTCTTCTGGAACTTCTCACGGAAGATCCACTTTGTCCATGCGCGACGAGCATCTGACTTGCGAGTGGATTTGATGAGGTAGTTATCTGGGAATTAGAGAAATGCTGCCAGATCACTGGCCAATCTCCTGTGCCCTTCTTCGTTGAAGATGTGCTCAACAGCCTCCTTGCGGCCAACAGTCAACCCCTCCTGAGTGCCTTCTGCATGACCGGTGTCATGGCTCTCCGCTACAGCAGCACTGACCTCCTCCCTGAAGTAGTTATTTGCTCCAGACTGGAGGCTACCCAGCATCTCTCGCTCTTCCTGGCTATGGAGGCTCAATACGGCAGCCCACTTCCCGACCGTTAGTAGATCTTTGGGGTCGACCCTCGCCTTTTGGAGAGCTAGAATAACAGGACTGTTGGTTTGGGCCACAGGAGGTAGGTCGAGTGTCCTACCCTGGGTGCTGTCAAACTTCCGGTAGAGTATCCAAGTCAGGAGTTTTTTTGTACTACGAGCTGGCGCTCCTTCCTCTATGGCGGCCAGTATCTCCGCATCAGACGGAGGTGTGACCTTGGCTCGCTCGTGGATAATGTTGATGTCACGAAGCAGTCCTTGGACCCTGTCACAGTGGGACAGTGGACCCGTGGCTGTCGTGGCGACTTGTCCTGCTGCCTATAGACAATCTGCTGGAGAAATTTACCAAACATGGCAGCCGTTATGCCATGCAGTTATGCCTTTATGCCGTTATGCTATGCTATGCGATGCTGCAGTATGCGCAACATCCAGATGGGACCATTGAACCCGCGACATCGTACCGCACTGATCCTCGGAAGGACTGCCTGATGGTCATTCGACCCAGTATACACGATGAGAACCCGTTGTCCGCTGCTGGGAAGTACATTGACTTTGCAATCTCAGCACAGATCCACGAGATCAAGAGTATGCCACTCGAGTTCAAGCTTCAGAGCACAATAGAGCAGATGGTAGAGCTCCTGCAGGTTCTGAACAGGTGGGAGATCGTGCAGAGCAACAGCACCGTGGACACCACCTATGTGAACGATGAGTACTGAGTCCTAGGTCCGCTGGCTCATGGCCCAACCTTCTATGCGAAGGGAAAGGGGTACTACGCTGTGGGGTGCAATGAGGGGGTTCACAGAATTCGAACTACGGGCAGATGTCGAGAAGCCTGAGGCAGTTCCACTCTTAACCCTCCTCGAGAACACACACATGACTCCGGCTGCCATGCAGGATAGTCTGTTCCTCTGGGTGTAAACTGAGCAGCTTGCAAATGCGACGATGAATGCTCTAAGACTTCATGTCTGGCATGAAGAGAATGACCAGGAGCTGAAGCAAACGGGTTCCAAACAGCGGATCGTGCATGTGGAGCGAGAACACCAGCAGGTCCAAGCCGCAGCTAACCAACGCGTAGAGCTGATATTGCATCGTGGTGCATCGGACTGTGTCGCTGTTGCGGTCCTGGTTGACAAGGGAGGAGTCATCCAGCAGGTGGATAAGCTAGACGACTTCAAGCTTGTGGTTGCTGGGACCAATGTTCTTGGTGAGGTACGCGAGCTGGCAGATTGCCAACTCTACAGACAGAGATCGGGGCAGGGACATCCCACCTAATCTGGACAACCGGCTCAGCTTCAACATCAGAAACCTCATATCTGGGACTCGCTCATTAGGTGTAACGGTACATTACTTTGGTTATGCTAAGGTATGCGTGTCGAACACATTAGGTATTCAGCTTGATCGTGGGTAGAGCACGACTCCTGTCATCGCCGCTGCAGCTGCCACCACTACTATAAGCTCTGCTGTCTTCTGACCTGTCGATGCTTCATAGTCGAGCGTTGGCTCAGATACAGTCTCATAGTACTCATCGAGACTCTCATCTGCCTCTTTGAGGCTCTGGTTGGCCTGAGCTCGGAGTTGGCGTCGACGTGCCTCCCTCTGGCGCATATGCTCGAGGGCTTTGCTGTACTCAAACTTCTCCTTAGACAGCTTCTCCATCGCCTGGTTATGACGCTCACGCTCGACCTCTGCCGCCTTCTTGTCGGCAAAGCTGAGTCCCCAGTTCGCTAAGGCAAACACGCCCGCATTCAAGATTGCGGATGCCATGCTATAGTCTACAGTTTAAAGCTACAATATAGCTGTCCCCAGTGACGGATATGTATGAACTGGAGGCTTATGTAGATCCAGTCAAGGATATAGATGACGAGGACTATGAGGAGGACTATGATGAGGAGGATTATGATGCAGACTACGAGGGCGGTGGTGAGTATGATGATGTAGAGCCTGAATCCCGCAAGCTAGTACACAGAGCGAAAGGAATCTATCGCACTTATGTAAAAAGTTCTATCGGGCTACTGGCAGCAGTTGGGGCTCTGATTGCTCTGTTCACAACGAAGGCTGGTGAGACAATCCGCAAGATCGCCAACAATGCTCTCCGTGGTGTGGAGAAGCTTTCTGAAGCCATACCAGCCATCGCCTCAGGAGTAGGTACGTTCTTCAGCGTCGCAGGCCCTTGGCTACCGTACATTGCCATAGCACTCGCGGCCATCTGGGCCGCCGAACATTTAAGCCATGCTATATAAGGATGGCATCTCTGTACGACCCGGTCAATATACTTAACTTCCGAGGGTTAATCGATAAACTACCGTTCAGTGAGGATCCAGCAGAGACTAGATGCTGGTGTACGGAGGTGTTTGAGGAGGTCTTCAGTGATAGTTGAATGAATGACGGCCGTCTGTTCATGTGTTTAGAGTTCGCCCAGGCCGTGCGTGACAGGACGGGAGTGGACGTCAGTGATAAAATCACCCAGGCCGTGCGTGACAGGACGGGAGTGGATGTCGGTGATGAAATTAACCATCTTTCTTGAGGAACTCTACTATCAGCCTGGTAGATATTACCGTGAGCCCCCTCAACTACTCGAGGCTGCACGTCGCAAGGGCCACAACTTCACATTGGAGACAGTTAGGCAGTGGCTCAGGTGATGTGGCAGATATACAGACCTTGTCCATGGCACATCAGGCATGCCCATTTCGATAAAACTGTCCCGAACAGAGTTCACCAGGCAGATGTTCTATTCCTTCCACATGACTCTGTTGGTCATAAGACCTACAAGTATGCCCATCGTCGATGTCACCAGCAGGTACAAGGCTGCAGCACCGCTCACAGACAAGTCAGCTGGCCAGGTGGCCCAGGCATTCCAGAGTGTCTATGAGGCTTCGGAAAATCCCCTCTAGTGGCCGGAATTGTTGCAGGTGGATGAGGGTAAGGAGTTCAGAGGTGAGACTGCAGCCCTCATGTGGAAACATGGTGTGGCAGTTAGGCGAGGTGAGGTAGGGCATCACCGTGCACAGGCTATAGTTGAGCGGTGGAATCGAACACTGGCAGAGAGACTGTTCCCACACCAATACGCCCAGGAAATGGCCGCGCCCAGTGAACGTTCTAGAGTATGGGTGAGAGGGCTGCCTGCTGTGGTGGAGAGATCCAATGCCGAGGTTACTAGGCTAATCGGGAAGAAGCCGGTAGAGGCTATCAGACACTCTGCTGGTCGCAGCTCCAGAGGAGCGAACAGGGGAGAGGAGGTTCGGTACCTGTATGAGCCTGGTGAGCTGGAAGGGGGTCGACGGCGTGCAACAGATCCTAACTGGTCGATAGATGATGTTCACAGGCTTGACAGGTATGTGGAGGCATACACTACTACCTGGCACGCCAGAACGGAGTGCTTAGGCGACCATTTGTCGTAGAAGAGCTTCAGCTAGTCCCTGCAGACGCACAGCTTCCACCCCCTAGGGTGCTAACATGATACTCGATGGGCTACGTATGAACACCATCTGGCAGCACATGGCGCTTATCATAGTAAGCGGAGAGTTCGAGTTTTTCCTGCTCATACGTCACCATACCCTGGTTGCGCATGTGTAGGCTTCGGTTTTTAGCTCTGTCCACCCCGCCATGTAGGGTGCTGTAGAACCTCTGCCAAGAGACCTCATTCTGCCGCTTTGACATTCCCTTAGCCGAGCACTTACTTGCAGCTGTGCTCTCCACGTAGGAGCATTTGGAGCAGAGAGCGATACCACGAGAGCCTTCGAACTCGAGCTTGAACAGTCCCGGAGTCCGTCCAGACCATTTGTCCCAAGCTAGCCAGTCCCGCTTATGAGCCTGGTACTCTGCTCGCATCTCAGGGCGAATGACATCGTCGAGGTTGGAGCCTGCTATAGTGATATACGCAGAGTCAGTGTCCATCTGCAGGTACTCAAAGCTGTCACGAGCTATGTAGCGATCGAGGAAGTTGTAGTAGAACTCCAGCATTCGCAGCTTTGCTAGCTCATAAACGGCTATCGCCACCTGGAAGGGCCTTCGAAATAGTGATTCTCGGCTTGCGACTCTGGAGCTCGTCTGACTCACCGATCTCCTCGAGATCTTCCAACCATGCGCTACGCAGGGCCTTGTCTACCACGCATTCATCCTTCGTGAAGCTGGTGTTGCTATGGCATTCTAGGGTCTCGATGAGCTTCCCGTAGGCACTGTTGCCGAGGAGTTTGAAGAGATCTGCCAAGAGCGCTTTCCTCTTATCTACATCTCCCGAGGCCTCCATAACATTCTCCACGAACCACTCAAATGGGCGCTTGGCCTCATAGTCTATGGTGCGGTATACAGCCGTGATCTCCAGGCCATGGGTTATATACCACTTGAGTGTCGGTGCGTACAGCAGCCGCTTCTTGCCAGAGAGCGCACCGACCAGCTTCTGGGTGGTGGGTCGCTTCCGCCCTGTACGCTCTAGATATGCCTGCATCTCAGAAGAGACTGCCTCTACCGGGATCTCGCGGTTATAGAAGAGCGGGGGCATTTCCTCGAACTTTGCCCACAGAGCCTTAGGGACCTCTATATCCACCTCGGCAAATCCAAACCAGCGGTCTGCTAAGAGCTCCTTAAAGTGGGCTACACCACTGGCAACTCCTTACCACAGGGCATCTCTTTGGCCATCGTTGACAGGTACAGAGCATTTGCGTCGTAGCCGAGTAGACGTTGGCAGACACGCTCACTCTGGCGGATGCGTGTCACACCTACCTCGTGGTATCTGGTGAACACGATGCTGGGTCCTCCAACAACTGCGTCCTTCAGCATCTCGTAGGCCTCCTTGCCCAGAGAGTAGAGGCTAACATCTGGCATGTGCTGAGCAGTTCCACATAAGAGGTACTGCAGTGACACACCTGGGAGAGACATCTTTGAGGATGTCTATTTCTCGTTCTGTGTAGAACTCCCGAATCCGCTCAAGGGCTTCGATGAATGGACTGATGTCCAGGTTGTTGTAGTATTGCAGCCAGTCGGCGAATGTCCGCATTCCGTGCTCACTGAATGTCTGGTTACATTGTTCCCACTCTGATCGCATCAAGAGGTAGCCACTCTTGAGCTTAGATGTCCATGCTGAGTAGTCAGGAAGCCCTGGATAGTTGAGCGTCTCGTGTGTGTCAAACCATTCATATGGGAGCCAGCTCTTCTGCTGTGTACACCCGCAAGCTTTGACCCATACCTCGTACGAGACTCCTGGGCCGAGGTAGTTCAGCACATCGAGAAACCATAACTCAGGTGTGGTGAGGAACATGGTCTGACTAGCCTTCTTGGCGACTTTCACTGTACCTGTACTGTCAGTCAGGTCATCGACAAAGTATTTCCTGATGAGGTTCAGGTCATACCGCCCAGAGTTGAATCCCAGTACAGGCACTTGGTCACACCACTCGTTGATCAGTCACTGATGTTGCTTTGGGAGCTTGTCCAGGTCTGTCGGTATGTACTGTGCCCTAACCCTTGTCCGGATTAGAGATGCTCGCCATTGGATCTCCAGCATGAACTCTGATCTGTTCTTTGGGGGCTGGATTGCAGAGGTGAGTGGGCTCACTCGTGGCACCCTCTAATGAGCAGCCAACTGACACAGAGATAGGTATGTGAGTACTCTCGATCGTGAGAGTCTCCGTAGGATGAGTCTTGATACCATCTAGGAGTGCTTCGAAGTCGTAAACTATGATGTGTGTGTATGGGACAGTCCGAACTCGTTTAGGGATGCTTGGGCAGCGTTTTATACAGCACTCCCACTGTACCACAAGCGTGCATCCAGATGCTCTCAGCTTCTCTTCTCTCAGGACTGTCTTGCGGTATCTTTGTTCGGCATCCTCACCTCGCTGGTGTTGTGGACACCCGTGCCAGTGACAGCCATGTAACTGGTAAACGGTGTTGGTGGTTGGATCATAACTATCTATGGGAGCACCCTCGATCCGACGCTTGCCACCGTGCCCACACTCTACATGGTGTATGTGTACGCCTCTGTTTCTCGACTCATACTCGACCCAACGAGTAGCCGCTGAACTGGATGGTTGGGGCAGATAGAAGGCTTTCTCATACACAGACTGTGGCGCCTCAACCTTCTCGCCAGGACACATGATTTTTGTATTGCTGCCTGTACCGTGATCAGCATGGCGTTGAAGATGGCATGCCTTTGTAAACATCTGCTGACAGTGACTTCAGACTAGTGTATGTGCCAGTTTGGAGATGTTCTTGATGTAGAAGGCGTGGTGGTCCCACACTCCGATGGTCATGGTATCACGGTAGTGAGCCGCTTGCCTGATCATGTGCCAGGTGACCTCTTCGGTTAGTTCATACACGCGAATCCCGATCTTGGCGAAGAACTCTACCTTGTCCAGCTGATCCAGCGAGGTCTTGCGGACATCAGGTACTGTCTTGCCGTAGAACTGTGTGGCAAGCTCTCGTGCAGGAGGTGTACTTCTATCAGCTCTCACTCCTCGGTGGACTGCTAGACATCTCCAGAGACACATGTTGTCCCTGAACGTGTCGAGGGCAGTCATACTCTTCTCCTGTTGTAGCCAGTCTGGGAAGGGGCCTGTCCCATTGGCGGTCGATGAGAGCCTGACCTCAAAATTGATTGATCGAACGAAAGCCCACTTGGTGTTTGGTCGATCGATATTGTCTGTGTCGAGGCGGGCTTGCTCTCTTGCTGCCACCCAGTCCTGAGCTGCTCCTATCGTGTTCAGCCACGGGCTCCCTGGAGCATTCTTGTGGAAGAGCATCACCCTACCGTCTTCGATGTGACGGATGCGATAGGTATGGGTGTAGCGGAGATAGAAGGCATTCTGAACAGTCTGCTGGATCTTTTGCATGATCTGGCCTGTGAGGTCTCCTTCTAGACCTCTGAACAATGTCCAGCGTACTGACCGGCATCCTCTATCCTCTGTCTCCCTTTCGCCGAGACGCTGGTCGAGAATGTGTTCGCCTTCTCACCTCATGCTCCGGACTAAGGGTTCAGACCTCTGCCCCCTCATCACTCGGTTAGTGATCCTGCATAGGAGAGGTAAGCACTCCAGTGGATGGTCCGCCCTCCACCTCGCTACAGTCTTGGCTCGCAAGCTAGCAGTCACCTCGTCCAACTGAGGAAGCTCACATATATGCTGCGCTTTCTTGTGGGGATTCCAAGGATCATCTTTGGTATGCGCTGGAAACCTTCCCGTCTTCATTGCTCAGGAGTCGCTTCTGCCACTCCTCGGCACGGACCTGTCCGATCATCTGGAGCAGGTCGGCTTTCTTGCTTAGCAATAGTACGAAGCTGTGCAACAGTAATCATGGTGTATGTCCCTGTGGATGCCTGTCTCTAAATGGGCGTTCAGACCCTATTATGTGTGGCGATCAGTACCTGTGGGTGGTGTATATCCCTGTGGAAGCCTGTCTCTAAATGGGCATTCAGACCTTATTATGTGTGGTGATCAGTACCTGTGGGTGGTGTATATCCCTGTGGATGCCTGTCTCTAAAGGGGCGTTCAGACCCTATTATGTGTGGCGATCAGTACCTGTGCATGGTGTATATCCCTGTGGATGCCTGTCTCTAAATGGGCGTTCAGACCCTATTATGGGTGGTGTATATCCCTGTGGATGCCTGTCTTTAAATGGGTGTTCAGACCCTGTTATGTGTGGTGATCAGTACCTGTGGGTGGTGTATATCCCTGTGGATGCCTGTCTATAAATGGACGTTCAGACCCTATTTGGTGCTGGCGATCAGTACCTGTAGGTGGTGTATATCCCTGTGGATGCCTGTCTCTAAATGAACATTCAGACCCTATTATGGGTGGTGCTGGTGATCAGTACCTGTGGCAGGGGTGTATCCCTGTGGGTGCCTGTCTCTAAATGGGCGTTCAGACCCTATTATATGTGGTGCTGGCGATCAGTACCTGTGGGGGGGGGTCCATCGTGTCGCTGTGATAGTGGATGCTTGTCTCTAAATGGGCGTTCAGATGTGTGTGGGGTTGATCACACGACGGTGCCCGATGCGACTCTGGCAGAGACTACGTGTTTGTCTGCGGCTACACAGAATAGAGAGAGAGAGCGAGGCCGGCCCTTCTGGTGTGGTTGATGGCGATCAGTGGTGTATATCACTGTGGAGGCTTGTCTCTAAATGGGCGTTCAGCCCCTGGTAGTAATAGTGTGATACTACCTCCCTCTCAACTACCTATGCCCCAGGGATTGAGAGGGCGGTGGGGGCCACGGATCGCCAAATGGCGGCCAGTTGAGGGAGGTGGTATTATTTTGACCCTGACCCTGATTTCCATTTAGACAAATGAGGGCCTCACCTGATTTCCATTTAGACAAAGGAGGTGGTATAATTTTACCCCCCTATTACTACTCTACGTCTCATTAACTGATTGAACGATTTCAAGCAAACTCGACTGGAAGGTCACTAGTGTTGTGTATTTTAGAGCTTGATTTTTAATTGCTCAATTTGTTTGGTGGCCATCTTGAATTTTCTGAAAAATGGCTCAAAATCGTTTAAAACGCTACTCATTAAACGCTTGTTCCAGTGCATGGCCATCTTGTTCACCAATATGATGTCTCAGGAACTGCTATACGGATCCGGCTGAAACTCAGATTTAATTTCATTGATAAATAAGGGTGATTAGAGTTTGTTAAAGAGAAATTTGGTCCATGATAAAACATTGTTGTCATGAACCAATCAAAATTTTGTGTTTGATGGCCATATTGGATTTTTTTATTGTTTGAAAGGAACCTAAGATTCAATCTGATTCAGTCAGCGTTCATCATTAATTTCCCACTAACTATTGATTGTACTGAATTCCCAATTTTGTATTTTATCTCTTGTTACTGCTGAATTTAAAGTATTATGTCTGTTCAAATGCTAATGGTCCAGATGAGCCTTAAGGCCCTTGGGCCTTTTGTTTAATTTTCCATTGTAATGACTGCCTTTGTTTGACTGGGTCGGTTCTTGAAAAGAAAATTTTTGTTTCATAATATGAATGCTTTGAATAAAAATGCTACCTACTACATAGAGAAAGGTATTTTGAGTGATTGCGGGCCCCCAGAGTCAAACATCGTTTTCTAGTTATTGGTTAGGTAAAGCCTAATAATCCCACATGCCCATGACACTGCAAATCTATCCTGGTGACAAGGAATCGTTAAAGTATAAACAAGACGTTAAAGTATAAACAAGACGGAATACATTATGTTGTTGATTTACATTTTGTAAGATATATATATATAAATATATGTTAGTGCCCCTAATCAATTTTAGATGATCGATCGAAGATCGATTGAATCAGTGATCGATTACGAAAATGTAATGATTACAAAACACGTGCATTAACAACACATATCTTTATTATTAAGCATTAATCCGAGGATTAATTTATAGAATAAAGTCGGCAAGCGGCAACTGTTGATAATCTGAATAGCGCACGGTGGTTATGTTAAAGTAACAGGAAGATAGATCCAAATAACGGGGCCAAGCGACCAGCCAAATTCATTTAACTGTGTATCTTGAATATAAATTTAAAAACAGATGTTTACACAAATTCTTCATTCAGTAGCCTAGCTTCTTTCGAATCTGGAATCATAGTAATACTCTGTTTTGCAGAAATAATTCGCTATCATGGGTAGGGCTAAAAGTGACGTGTGGCAACACTTTGAGACGATAGATGGTAAGACTATAAAATGTAAAATTTATAACGTAAAACTTGCTTATTGTAATTCTACGACAACTTAATTTAAAATTTATTTTAAATACTTAATTTAAATACTCTAAAATAAAATAAAATAAATAATTAATTAAATAATTAATCTAAAAATTCATTTAAATACTTAATTTAAATAATTTATTTATTTTGAATAATTAATTTAAATAATTAATTCCACCCACAATTTCGTCCAGATTTCTTGATTGCCCTGTACGAAATACAAAACACTAACTGTGTTTTCTATTTAATTTAATTCACTATTGCGTCCTTCCACAGCAGTCCATTGAAGTGCACCGCCTTTCCCGGACCTGCTGTGTTCATCAACCAATCCAACACAGCAGACGTGTACTGCATGATATGACGGGCGTACAGGCGCTGTCAATCAGTCGCCCATTTACTTTTATCAATCAATCATTGGCTAGTTTAATAGTTGTTTAAGAGGTGGGCTCTTAGTATGCGTTAGATTTATCAAATCTGTTGACTATATATGAGAAAAGCGTTGAATTAAAAATGTTTCTACATGAATCATGGATATGTTGACAACATATTGTCCGACTTTGCTATATAAAAAAAAGCATTTTATTATTATTATTATTATTATTATTATTGTTATCCAGATTTCGCTTATAAACCTTGTAAAACAGTGAATATCATACTACTATCCTTGCCTGCTGAAATATATAACTTGAGTGTATAAAACCGAGATGCTACCTTAGTCCCTGTCGGGGCTACACTGTTCAGAATTATGAGAATATGAATAGCGATCGATTAACTGATCAATTGAACTGTCGATTAATCAAATACCTAGATAATCGAAAATTAGCAGCACTAATATATATATATATATATAAATATATATATATATATATATATATATATATATATATATATATATATATATATATATATACTATCTAGTTATGAAATACATTTGTAAATTTGCATGATAGACACAGAAATTTTAAAAGTTGAATTAAAACTAATTTCAAAGCTGAAATAACGTTGTTTGGATTGCCATTTTTTGTGAAGCATTGGTCAGAACAGTGACGAAAATGAACAGTGCAAAAGGGTGCATTGAATTGGGTTTCAGTGATCGACTTTATTGGAAAATTTGTTAAAACATCATTTTATGTGTTAAAGAGAATCTTAAACTCAGTCCCATTTAATATCAGTATTATCAACTGAGTCAAATTATTATCAGCTTGCACTCGCTAAGGTTTGTGCAATGTGATAATTTTTCACTCAGTTGATAATACTGATATGAAATGGGACTGAGTTACAGATCCTCTTTTTATGTTATCGAGTATTACCTCAATATAATATGTAATTTTGTGTTCTCTTGTCAGCATATGCCATGGCCCATGTCCATTGTTTGTCCATTGCCTGTCACTTGTCCATACTTCCATCACCCATCTGTTGTTCATCCATCCATCTCTCCCATATGGCTCAAAGTATCAAAGGAGCGTATGACTGCATTGAATATACAGGGTACTAACTACATGCTGACGGTCTAGCTGTGTCAGGGAAGCAAGGGCCTTTCTAGCCAGACTGGTTAATGCCTATGGGCTCCATGGTGTGGAGCTGGTGAATCCAATGGCTCTCTGCTTTCTCCATATGGTGTCCTCAGGATCTGATTTGAGGAGTTCGATGATTCTGAAGCACATCATTTCTGGAGTATCCTTTTATGTTGAAATGTCTAGATACTGGTCTGGTGTGTCGTATCTCTCGCTTCTGTATAGATTTGTGATGAAGTGTAAATGTTTTTGAATCCGCATTTTGAATGTGCGCAGTGTTTCTCCATACTGTTTGTAGCATTTGCTGCATGTGAGACGATAGAAGAGGTTCCTAATTTAGCAGTTGCCAATGAATTTGCTGATGTAGTGTAGATTTGTCTTGGTGCTTTTGAAGAAGCAGTTTTTAGCTCACCTGGCCCAAATGAGCTTATGTCGTGGTGACCGTCCGTCATCCGTCAGTCAACTTTTGCTTTAAAACACTACTCCTCATTAACCACTTGTCTGATTTCAACCAAATTTGGCTGGAAGTACCCTATGGGCGTAGGCTCCAGAACTTCCATTCAGAATTTTGATTCATCAACCTTTTGGGTGAAAATCTTAGATTTTATGAAAAATGTAACGAAAATTGTAAAATTTCTTCCTCTCCTTAGCATTCTGAATGATTTCAACCAAATTTGGCGGAAAGGACCCTATGGTGGTAGGCTCGCGAAGCTCCATTTAGAATTTTGATTCATCAATTTTTTTGGTTGAAAATCTTAGATTTTACGAAAAATGTACCAGAACTTGTCAAATTGCTTCTCCTTACCATTCTGAATGATTTTAACAAAATTGGGCTGAGAGGGCCCTATGATCATAGGCTCTAGAACTTCCATTTGGAATTTTGAGACATCAATTTTTTGCGTGAAAATCTTAGATTTTATGAAAAATGTACCGGAAATTGTAAAATTGCTTCTTCTTACCATTCGGAGCGATTTCAACCAAGTTGGGTTGAAAGAATCCTGTGGTGATGGCCGCTAGATATTCCAGTCAGAATTTTGATTCGTCAAGTTTTTTGGTGAAAATCAGATTTTATGAAAGATTTACCGGAAATGTTTAAAAAAAAAATTCCCATCTTGTTTAATGTAGCGAATCATGTATATTTACATGATAGGATGCACCACTCCAGAAAACAGCTGCAGCACCAAAAGTTTTTGCACCACCAAAAAATATGTGTACCACCAAAAAAAGTTTTTTTGCTGCACCGGAAAATAGTGGCTGCACCATCAAAGTAGGCTGCAATGCCAAAACACATGCACTGCTAAAATGGCTGCACAGCCAAAAAAAAACCCACATTTTTAGCACCACCAAAAATGGCGCACCACCAGAAATTTAGCCTGCACCGCCAAAGATGGTGGACCGAAAAAAAGATCTGCATCACCAAACATGATGCAAGGCCTTTTCTAGCGCCGTCAAAGATTAATGCACCAGCAAAAATGGTACAAAAATATTCATATTTGGGTATACCCGATCCCACTTCCGGTCCGCAGGAGGGAGAGTAAAAAAGGAACCGACTCGCTGAGCTCATATCATTCTGACGTGGTCTCAATGAGAGAACGAGCATCAGGCTACTAGAGAAGTCAAATACTATAGACTACGTAGTTAGTAACCTGGAATATAATATACAGCGTGGTGCACGTGGGTTGGATTATAATACATGTTTTGTGTATACACTAAGCCGCGTGATCATTATGTTTATAATGGAATATTAACATGATGAAGGCGAACTGCATTGGCTGCCCACTCTAAGAAATCAATATCTCTTGTTCCAACTGACCCCCCCCCCCCACATTGATTCTTTTGAGCCAAATATTTGTCTGTCCAAAATCTCTTTGTTGGCTTTCATTCCGTTTCACAGTCTTGCCCCCCCCCCCCCTTCCCATGATTGATTGTGTGTATTTGTGGTGTATGTATGGTTAGAATCAGTATGGAAATTTGTATTTCAATTAAACATGTTTATGGTCTAATCCAGCCAAATACAGTCACTGCAGATAGTATTGAATAATGTCCATTTACAGGCCAAGAAAGAATATTTGTTTTAATTTCCCACTGGAATGACTGGCACAATAACCAGCCAGTCATTCCAATAGTAAATTTTCAAAAGTAGTCTCCTGTTGACTTATAAATAGACATTCACTAAGCAATGATCTCCCTATCAAGTGTACAAATTGTGTGTCTTTACTATTTAATAAACAGTCTTTTGAATATTTTGAAACTAAGTTGACGGGATGTTGATGCACCCAGTCAAATTAGTCTCAAAATATTCAACATACCTGTACCTTGGATTGTGGTCCTTGGTATTCAGTGATCAAAGTATATAAATTTATCCTAACACATGTCATGTCATGGGCATAGCTAGAAATGGGAAGGGGATAACTAGAAATGGGAAGGGCATAGCTGGAAATGGACAGGGGATAGCTAGAAATGGGCAGGGCATAGCTAGGAATGGGCAGGGCATAGCTAGAAATGGGCAGGGCATAGCTATAAATGGGAAGGGCATAGCTAGAAATGGGCAGGGCATAGCTAGGAATGGGCAGGAGATAGCTAGAAATTGGTCCCTCCATTGAAAGATGATAATGGGCAAGACATATAGAAAATCATTGTTCTGCTTAGAGATGTGTTTTGTACACAATCTACAGGCAAGCAGCTGACAAAGTTGCTGACTTGAAATTTGTAGAATTCTATGCTCTTAATGGGAAACAGAGTTTTGGTAGTCAAGATACGATTAAAACACATTTAAGATGATTTTTCTGTTGGATTTATGTTCAGCTTGTGGTAGAAATGAAATATACATCATTTCTGGTTCGCTTTAGTGGTGTATATCCCAGTTCATGGTTTGATTCGCCAAGCATTGAAGAGATGACTTTTCGAACAGTGTGTAGCGCTGCCAGTTCTGCTCACATTGGAATTAAAGTATTGTACCCTCTCAGTGGGCTCCATCTGCACCTTCGTCCACTCTGATTCCTCAAAATTTTCCACTGCATCACCAATCATAAGACCGATGCACTCGGGAAGACAGCTCCGAAAATGATTTTCATAAGCTTGTTATTTTATGGGGTGTGGTGTGGTGGGGTGTGTGAGGGTGGGGATTCTGGTGAAGTGGGGTTCATGATCATGTCTAGCTCATGAGCCCTTTGGCCCTTGAAGCATTAATTATCCGCTATGCTTGTTCCACTTGTCCTGGTCTATTTAATGTTCTCACATATAGAACAGTTGCTCCCCTCATCAGACAATCAGATATTCAAATCCAAACCAAGGGTTTTTTTCGTGCGTGTGAAATGACATGACGATTACGCAATCTGATCTCAGACCACTTAATTCATAGTGTGTCATCAATTTCTTAGACAAGTCCGGGCAGTTTCGACCTTTTCATTTCCGCAGCAACTCAAGCGCTTGTTATTTCTGTATTGCTTGTTAATTTCACAACCACCTTGAATGCAATCTTAGACATTTCTCATTTGGTTGTGTCATGAGCAGAGGGCTGTGTATGGATGTTATAGTGACATCTGTCAGATCAGTAAATTAAAATTTCATCTGTCAAGAAAATATGCGGCTAGCAATGCTCCAGTGGATAGCTAATGTCTGCTTTCGACCAGAGTCCATTTACTTGTATGAGACATAATAAAGATATCTGATCTGTCACTCAAGTATTTGATGTCATAATCAAATATGTCACAATGGACCTTTCCAGAGTAATGACGTCATAATCAGCTAAGCGGCGTGTAGGATGACGTCATAATCAATACGTCATAAATGATTCTATTAAGGCCCGTCTTTAATTCTTAATAGTCCGACACGTTGTAAGAATTGTGTCTCTACTATTTAATAAACATGCTGTTGAATATTTTGACACTAATTTTACTGGGTGCTGTTGCTGCCTATACTCAACAGCTTACCTGTATAGTTTTCTGGAAATTGACAGTGGAGTTCAGAGATCGATCGATCTCAAAACGAGGGAGGTGTTGGTGGAGCTTAGCTAGAGATGGGCGGAGTATAGCTGAAACTGGAAAGGTCCATTGTTTGATGGCATCACAATCAAAATGATGTAGCTCTGTTATTAAAATCAAGAAGTCTGTCACAAAAGTGTATGAATTGTATATCTTGGATGAATTTTACAATTTGATAAACATTCTGTTGAATATTTTGAAACTAAGTTGACTGGAAGGTGTTGCCGCCATATCAAGAGCCCTCCCCCCAATCAAGTAGTTTCAAAATATTTAACAACTTGTATAGTTACCTTGAAAATTTGATTCTGCGAATTTATGGTTCAAAATATTCTATAGATTTAGATTCCAACACATGTACAAAGTGTGTGGAGCATAGCTAGAAGTGGGCAGAGCATATCTAGAAGTGGGCGGAGCATAACTAGAAGTGAGCAGAGCATGGTTAGAAGTGGGCGGAGCATGGCTCGAAATGGGTGGAGCATGGCTAGAAATGGGTGGAGCATGGCTAGAAATGGGTGGAGCATAGCTAGAAGTGGGTTGAGTATGGCTAGAAATGGGTGGAGCATGACTAGAAGTGGGTGGAGCATGGCTAGAAATGCGTGAAGTGTGGCTAGAAATGGGTGGAACATGACTAGAAATGGGTGGTGCATGGCTAGAAATGAGTGGAGCGTGGCTAGAAATGGGTGGCGCATGGCTAGAAGTGGGTTGAGCATAGCTAGAAGTGGGTGGATCATGGCTAGAAATGGATCCCTTGAGTCATGTACAATCCACTGAGAGTGATCACTAAATATAGGTGCTTGTTAATCCTACAACTTAATGATGGAGCCCAGCATCTAAGTGCTGGGGGCTCATCTAAGTGCTGGAAGCACAAGTGTAATTGCTGCATTTCTCTGTCTGTCCATTCATCTGTCCTTCTATCTGATACCACTGTGTCTGTCCATCCACAATTTCCTATAAACAGCATATCATAAACACAGAAGCAAAATTTGCATAAAGCTTAACCATATTGAAGGTTTCACATTTGGTGTATGAAAACTGATATAACCCTCATATCTTAATCATAGTATATCTAGGAATAACGACATACTTACGTATGGCATTATTCTTGAGCCCTCAAAATTTGGCGCGAATGATCATTTCGTTCGCGTGTCGGTTACGTGAAGTAAAATTACCGTGAACGAAAAAATGGTCGCGTAAGTGACAAAGCCCAGAACGGTAGTTATCTCTGATCGTGGAAAACAGAAAAAAACCTTTTTTATATGAAGCATGCTATTTACAACGGAATTTAGCATTTTCGAACATCTAAAAGATCGATAACATCTATCTGTCAAATTCTATAAATAAGCGACAGCGCGCATGTGTCAGAGACAAACGTCCATTGTATTTCCGCTAGCATTACTACATAGACCAGGAACTAGTCTCGCTACACGTTATGCATCAACAACGGACTGTTCAATTATAAACCGTTGCATGCAAGTACGTGCAACCGTCGGCTGGCATGTTCCTGATGTATTATTTTATATACGCGATTGGATCGGGATATAACATAGGAAGACATGCATTGTTGAGTGAGTCTCACAGTATATTCTCCTTGAGTTTCAGTTGGCTTGTAGAGACAGCTGTTTAAGAATTTATCTGTTAAATTAAACTGTTACATTCATAGATCCTAGCTACTGTGCCAGTGTGTATTTGTCCATGACACACAATAATTCAGGCCTCGAAATTCGGCGGGATTCTTGTAATATTCCCGAACTTGAAAAATATGGGAATCCAACTGGATTCTCATAAATAAACGCTTCCAAAAACGTAAACATTCCATTCTTACAGAACGCCACGATCCCGGTTACTAATTTCAACAATAAAAATGTCATGAATCAGCCTAGAGGGGGGTGGGTCTGCTAATACACCGGTAATAAGAAATGTCTCACGTGACTGCACAGTCGTAGTTAATAACAATCGAGAATGCGCACTCGTAGTTTCTGATTGGCTCGCGGGATATCCAATTTCAATAGGCATGAATGAAAATTACTATCGTAGTACAATTTTGATCACATGCCTCGTCATTCATAACGAATTAATCACATGATTTATTTCAACCAATCTCTATGCGACTCGCGATTAATATTGATGGCTAATGGTGAATGAAAAATCTATTCACTGTGCCGCTTTTAAATGCAGTAAAGCAATGTTAGCGCCCACTTTGACGGATTATATGGCCCAATATATTATTATTGGAAGGTTCTGACAGTAATAACACCCGATATTTAAGTCGTTCATTGGTTTGGAGCGACCAAGAAAACAGGACTATATGTTAGGAAAACTGGTGCGTAGTAACTCTTATTTTCAAGTAAATCGCATTTGCACTAAATTGTCAGTTTAAAGTGTACAAGTTAAGAAGGGTCAAGCTATCTACTAAATGCCTTAGAGCTGATTACGCTTTTTATTGTGGCGGACTTGCAGGTTATTGTTTTATATTAGAAATGTACACTGCTTGTACAAGTGCAAATATTTGGTAACAGTTACAAAAAAATCTACCCGTCACAGGTACAATTTTATAAACATTTCAACCCCTGTTGTTTTTGGGGCAATTAAGACGGTAGTTCTTTGATACAGGTGGAATTCTTTACAAATTAAAGCATATTCTTTTAAATATTTTGAAAATAATATGACTGGAAGCGATTGCTTTCAAGGTGGTGGTGGGTGGGCTGGAGAGGGTTGCTCAACTAGGAAACCCCCAACAATGTAAGATATTCAATTCTTTGTTTTTGTAGTAGGGTTTGTGG
Source organism: Chaetoderma sp. LZ-2023a (assembly GCA_034401795.1). Classification (NCBI taxonomy): domain Eukaryota; kingdom Metazoa; phylum Mollusca; class Caudofoveata; order Chaetodermatida; family Chaetodermatidae; genus Chaetoderma; species Chaetoderma sp. LZ-2023a. The sequence continues at coordinate 63,302,448 of CM067369.1, read as the reverse complement.
GTGGGGTGGGAGGAGGGTGTTAAGATATTTATATATATTGTGTCATTAGTCATTATTATAGTGGGTCTGGAGTTTTGAAATATATGTTTGGAAAAAGTATTGAATTTTATTGTGCCCAAGGTGTATGAACCCTGAAATTGTTGCAAGCTGGAAAGATGTTACCAATGAGTGTTGTCATACAAATACTGATATTTTGGCAGGGAAAATGTACATTTGCAGACCAAAGGAGTAATGGTTTTGGAGACTTAACACTGAATAACTGGCTCAGTTATCGAGCTTGTAATTTCAGGGGTAAATTTTCCAAAATATTCTTGGTCTTGAAATGGAACGAATGAATGGACATAAAACAAAAACTCAATCTGCTTTTTTGACAAATTTACTTGAGAAATATTACAGTACTTATATCACAAATGGATGAATCCACTTTTAGTTATTCCCCACCCATCTCTAGCTAAGCTATGCTCCAAGCTTTGTCCTAGAATCTCAATTTCATGGTAACTATACAGCTAACTTGGTGAATACTTTGAAACAAATTTCCCCTCGAAACAATCAACAGAATGTTTATTAAATTGCAAAGACATACAATTAATACTTACTGACAGACTACTATGAGAGTTAATATTGTCTGTCAATTATAATAGTGACTGGTGACATCAACCTATATGTGATGTAATTGATTATGAGGTCAATAGTTGAGTAACTAAACATATTTTATCTAAAAATTAGGTAATTGGTGGATACGGCCATGCTGTAATCAATATGCTAATGATAATTCAGCAACATGCACTTTAAATTCATTATTAACTTAATGTACAGATGAAATATGTTCAGATAAAGCAGGTTTGGATAAAAAATGGCGTAACCAATTTGCGCAACCAATTGGTTACGCAAACTGATTTTGCGCAACCGAACAATTGGTTATGCAGACCTGAAAACACGGGACCCAAAAATGGGTCTCGCAAATATTTGAAATTTTGAGGCCTGTTCTTGATTAAGTCTCTAGTAAGAACACGGCCGTAACCGTTTGAAGGTTTCACATATTGTGTTCTGAAAACTCAGTTGCAAAACTCTTATATTTGTTTTTGGTAAAAACATTTCTCAAACATATCATATAGAACTGCTTGAATTACATTAATAAAACTTGATATATGGCTTCATTATAATAGGTAGATGTGTCTTTCAAAGGTTTTCCATGTATATACATCCATCTGTCTATCCATCAATGCACAGTTTCTTGTAGACACAAAACCCCTTAAAATACTTGATATATAATGTCTTGCATATGTGTGAATGCCGCAAGATTGCCAATTCAAAAACAACATCTTATTAAATAGCAAAATCTGTTTTAGGTATTTTCCAACTTGATGCTATGTTACTGTTTATACTGCTTGATCCAATTCTACTCTTGTAGATTAACTCTCAGTAGAGGCAAAAAAGTGTAAACGACTGGTTTAACTTCAAACCAATCTAATATAAAAAGCATCAATATTATAAGTTCCTGAGATACATGTATTCAAGAAACATGTGGCTTAATCTGTAAATTAAGACTAGAAACGAACAAATCACAAAACCTCATTGTAAAGCTACTAGAAGTACACATAAAACTTCTTGATATTCAATTTGCACTCATCATCAAATACTCTAGATTTTGTTATTTGCTATACAATTCATCTGACCAGTTGAATGAACAACTGTAATTCATAAATTTCATGCTCTAAATCATGGCCAAACTTCTCTGCGGGTCCATTACAACATTGTGAGGGAAGATATTAACACAGATATAGTTAATGTCGCTACTATAGAAATATATATTCAGAGCCTTATTTCTCCATCTACCCCATATAGAATGTGTATGCTTTTTCTGTGCGAGGTCAGTAGGTCAGTAAACACTACCTCCCCCCCCCTTCAGTTGACACATCAGTTGTTACATCATAAGCATTTTTCATGATTGAGTTGTGTGTCTGGCTGTTATTGAAATAACATCAATCCATCATGTAAACACAGCATGACCTGAATTTGACAATCACACATTTTTATCAAAACCATCTGACACTGTTTCCAGTGATTCAGATTAGTCAAATTATCAGATTCTCTAAAAGAATGTGAATTATTCTACAACTGAAAACCAACATGACCATAAGTATTGTATGTTCAGCACCCTAAGTTTCATATTTTTGTGTTTCCAAATTCAATACCTTCGTAGCACTGCAAAAAATATTCTTGTCACTTAGATGCCAGTTCTTCTGACATGCGCACTGAATGTTTCAACTCATAGGTTGGGACGAGAACTGGTATATTACAGATGAACCATCCAATGGCATTACCATCATCTTTTAATTGTTATACATAGTGGCACAACCTGAATCATATGAATGTGCATCACGAAACCAGTCACCAATATATCAATGTGCAATATGCTCCATTTATCTTAAATGAGCATATAACAGATGGCTGGCAAAACTACACATTGAAAAAATACATTATTCCATTCAACAAACAATATTTGATATCTTTCTGAAACAAGCACTAAGAAATATGCATGAAATATGCATTAGAAAGGCTCAATTGGGACAGCAGACAATTAGGCCTAATTAGAAAAGTAATTAATGCAATTGTATCTATTTTGAAATGATGATATTCCACTGCTCGAGGCAGGGCAAAATTTACATAAGTGTAAATGCAACCCTGCTTTTTGTCTTTGACAAATATAACAGACAAACAATCATCTGAGTCTGAAGAATGACCAGTGCATTTTATATTTGCTTGCCAAAAGAAACACAACCTGATACTAATTAATGTAAGATAAAACTATCTGACATTCATTTTGCACATAATGGTCCTTGATACCAGTGCTCAACTTTAAATCATTGATCATAATGATAATATTGAGACGTATTTGATACCTGTACTGTTTGCAGTCATAGGCATCATCATGCAAAGGCCCTTGATTTTAGAAAAGAATGTTATACCTTCTTGATACCTGTACTGTTTGCAGTCATAGACATCACTGTGGAAAGGCCTTATCAAGAAAAGAATATGTTTTTGATACCTGGACTGTTTGCAGTCATACATGTAGGCACTTCTGTTTATCAAGAAAAGGATATGTCCTTGACACCTGGACTGTTTGCAGTCATACCTGTAGGCATCTCTGTGGTAAGGCCTGATTTCAGATGGCTTCTCCATTTGGGTGAAAGTGGAACTGTGGTCTAAAAGACATATTTGCCTCAGTTAATCCTTTCACTGGCCATGAGGATGAAATGGTTAGAAATAGTAATTGCCAGGAGCATGAAAACCAATTGTTTGTACACCTAGGCATGGATCTGCCTATAGGTCACTGGCTACTTATTGCTCTTATTTATTTATTTCAATCTGTTACTCAGATGTCCAGCGTATACAATTTGTGCTGCTAGCAGCAGCACATACCTAAGCTTTTGTAAGTCAGATTAGAGCCAGTCTCCTGACATTAAACCCCTGAATTTCAGTGTTTACCGAGCAAAACTATCAACAAATGCGTTAATCATAGTTGATATTTTTGACATTATTTACTGATAAAATCGCTTTTAGATTGTGCTGTTCTCCTTAATGAGGTTACATCCACACTTATAGCAAAAAGCATAGCAAACGTTAGCCCTTTGCATTTTAATGCCTTTAAATAGGGTTACTGAGAAGAGATTTACATTCTGGATTAACTTTGGTTATGACCAGCGACTGACATATGTAACGACGCGCGTGTGTGTGTGTTAAAGTGCTGGATAATAATCATCTTGTATTGTATGTAAGTGATCAATGTTCTTGATTATAGTCTGTTAACTGAGTATTCTCCGATAAAGAAATTGTGATAATTGGTCCCTTAATTAATTTGATTTTAAATATTCATTAAACTATTTGGGACTATGCATCTCCCCCTTGACAGTTTCAAAGTTTATTATCAGTTGCATTGTTAGTTATTAGTCCCCTATCGGTAAAATCGGGAGGACTATAGGTTTGCACTTCGTCTGTCGCAGTTGGTTTTCCGCACTTTTTTCGCAGTCCTTCAAGATATTCAACTGAGAAGTGGTACATTGCTTTGTTATGAGAAGTTACAGACCAGGTTCCAGTTTCAGGCATAATAATAATAATAATAATAATAATAATAATAATAAGCTTTATTTAACGAAGGTAAACCGATCAGTTACAGGTAGCTGTTTTTTCCCCGGGGGCCTTCAGACTATACTTAGTACTATTTATTTATTTCCACAATATACAAATATACAACATTTTAACCCTTATGGTGCTGTTCTCTAAGATGTCAAAATAGTAATAAGTGTGCTGACTGAAGTCAAGTGTACATTTTGAAAACTCTTTTATCAAAGCTGTTGTATCTTGCTTACAGAAAAACAGTTTTTAAAATGAACACCAGCTATCATGCTGTATTTAATGAAATAATTTACGTTTATAGCTCAGCAGTCTGAGGATTAAAATAGGAATTACTTTTATACGATGATTTAACTATCTGATATGTAAGTGTCTGTCTGCTGCAAGCCACCAGGCCATGATTTCAACAGGCAGCAACTCCAGACCTGCTGAATTTATCTCGGAAACAACTCAACCAAAAGTTGGTGGTGGCTTAATTATCTCCCGACAACTGTAGGATGAGCTGTCTCCAAATCATTCAACATATCCAGAGTTAAACCCTATGGAAAATGTAGTCCACAGAAATTCAGCAGGGAGACATTTTACCTTTTTCACCTACAAGTCCCTGAAAAAGTATATTCTTTATAATATAAAACTTAAATTGTATTCTGTGAATATTTTGAAATTAACCCGACCAGAAGCCATTTGCTGCCTAAGACAGCAATGGCTTCCAGTCAGATTAATTTCAAAACACTCAACAGTTTTCGTGTATGGTAGCGTTGAAAATTAGATATTGGAAATTCATGGGTGAAAGGGTTAATGCATATATTTTGTTCTTTATCTTCCTTGTTGATCTGTCATATATTGAGATTTGAAAGCAGTCAAGGAAGAGGCTGTTCTAAGTGATATTTTTAAGGAATTCCATAATCTGGACCCTTTTACAACAAAACTAGAGGAATGTAGTACACTTTTTGCTAATGGGATTTGCAACTGCATATTTTCAAAAGATCTCAGATTACGATCATGGGAATTTGAGCTCTTTATCAACAGTTCTAATAAGTATTCTGGATTTTCATTCCTAACAGCTTTATATACAGTACAGCAAGTTCTGTAATTAATTCTCTCATGTATTGACATCCATTTCAGTTTCTCAAATAGAATTTTTGAGGGTGTACACAATTTTTCAGAAAGGATGATTCTTGCAGCACGTTTTTGTAATTTTAAGAGCCTGACTAATTGGTGTTCTTTACAAATGTTTCCCCACACTACAAGGCAAAGATCAAAATGAGGTAGAATATATGAATTGAAAAATTTTAAACGAATATCAAGAGGTAGGTCTTTTGCATATTTCTTAGGTATTCCCAAAAGTTGTGATATTTTTTTAACAACATTATTGAAGTGATCCGTGAATGTAAGCGTGTCATCTATATGCACGCCTAGAAGTTTTTCGCAGGTACTACCAGTTAAATCTGTGTTATCATATTGGATGGTGACATCTTTAAAATCTTTAAGTTTAATTCTTGATCCGATCAATAACAATTTTGTCTTGTTTGTATTTACAATCATTCTATTCTCATTACACCATTCCTTGACTGCTTTCAAACCAAATTTAGTTAAGTTAGCAGCAGTGTTTGATTTAAAATAGACAGTTGTGTCATCGGCATCAGGCCTGGGGTCAGTTACATTTAAATGTAACTAGTTACGGTTACATTGGACTATGTCAGTTACATTTCAGTTACTTTGCATAATGTAACTAAAGTTACATTTCAGTTACTTTGCATAATGTAACTAAAGTTACATTTCAGTTACATTAGTTACTTTGTCTGATAATTACTATGAAGAACTATGTGGACATGAAAGTCATCATACAAAGTGTAATGTAGTCAACCAATTTGAGATATATAGTAGGAACAAAATACCACTATAATCACTGATATAATATACTGACAGAACTGAATTTATTTCAGATATAAAATATAAAACCTGCTGAAATTTGTTCAATGAATTTGACTGAAGTTTATTGTTGCCATATGCAATAACAAATTTCATTCAATTTGTTTCCAAAATAATAAGATGCTTCATTGTAAAAATGTGCATACATATTTCTTCCTCTAACCCTTTCAGCTATGCAAGCCAAATAACAAACATTAATTTTATTGTAAGAAATATTTGGCTGATGTTTTGAAACTAATTTGACTGAAAGGATTGAAAGGTGTCAACATTTTTCAGTGAAATTAGTTTCAGTATGTTCAACATATTATCCTTGGAGCATGGACTTTCTACAGTATGATAATCCACCATTTACCATGGGCAATATAAGTTTCCAGTGAAATTAGCTTCAAAATCTCCATCAGCTTTATTGTATGCGTAATTTAAAATAGCAATTTAAATATGTCTGCTGAGTACTTTAGACAAATTTTACTTTCAAACGATGTTGCTTCATATGGCAGAAACAGCTTTTTCAGGTCAAATTAGATTGAAAATATTCAACAACTTTCCAGTACACTAGTTTCATTCCACAGCCTTTATAAATTTGTCTGCTATACCAAAATGGTTGATGGCTTGACCTTTATCAATGGCATTGTCCTTTGATCTTTATCACCACACATATGTGAATTGACCCTAGCTTGAGTATAGTTGCTGAGCCATGATGTCCTAAGCTGGCCTAATCAATAGTATATAAAGAAAAGAACAGGAAGTGCTGTTAACACCTATTATGGCAGATTTTACCTTTCTTTACAATTCAACATTTGCTGTTTTTAATCCTTTTAACCCTTTAACACTAAAGCTGGACAAACAACTTTTGCAGTGGTGTTGAGAAATGCCCATTTCCAGATAAATATAGGATTACTTTTGAAAATTTACCACTGGAATGACTGGCTCAATAACCAAATCAGTCATTCCAGTGGTAAATTTTCTAAAATAATCTGTCTACAAATAGATATTTACTATGAGAAAAATAAAATTTTCTTTATCACATTTGATTAAGGTAACTTAATTCTCTAATGATTTAGTAAACAACCTGTTGTTATTACACCACAAAAACATCCATTACCGTTCAATCACTACTTGCTAAATCAATTATTTGCCTTTTGCTATCAGAATAAGATTTTTATGCCTGCATACACACCTCCCCATGCCTAATCCTATTCCTATGGACCCTCAACCAGGCTACTGGTTGAGTCCCACCTCCAGCCTACCATCAGGTATAGACTGGCACCAGTCTATACTCACCTCATAGTGACGCTTGTCGCTACGCGCGCTCACGCATGCGCATCAGAGCCCGAATAGGAAACAGATTCACTTTTCAATTATTCTGCATGCAGAATAGTTATCTAAAAATATTTATATAGGTTTTTGTGTTTTGCGCTGTGGCAGTGATACCTTTTGACTTTATATCTCGGAACAATATGCCCAATATGAAGTCAATCCTCCCTAAGTTACGTCTAGGAGTATAATTGTGTTTATATGGTATCTTATAGACGAATTTATATAGTACCGGTTTTCGCGAAGATCGTTTTTGCTTCGTGGTATCTTGATTGTTATGCCTATCCTAAATCATCATCATCATTGATAATGTCCAGTCCATATATAGAGCCTGTAACGAAGTTATTTCTAGTGCATTATAAGGATTATATTAAAATCCGTTGAAAGTTTCTGGTAAGGAAATTTGAATTTTCCCGCCGTTAGAACTGAGTCGAGGGTGTCTCTTGTGTGAGAGTTTGAGCGGTATGCTTCATTGTTACGTTTTTTCGTTTGTAGGAGTTAGCGAAAGGTCAGATAAGACTAAATGTTCGTCGGCAAAATGTGATCGTCATCACTTGATCGAGTTCGCCGGGCACGTTTGTGCGAAGTGTCCTGTACTACTAATGCTATGTGTGTGATTTGTAAAGGGTGGCCGGTTTTCGGTAGCGAAAGCGTTCTTTAAAGATTTGTCGGTCTAACAATCGCTGCCTCTGGTCGTCCTTCCCCTTCCTCTGTTGCTAGCAAGACAAGGGCGGTGTCCTTTGCTTCAACCTCTGTTCCGTTATCGGTAGCAACGGAGGGGGGAAATTCATCGGGAAATTTGGACGCCGTGATGGCGCTCTTTGCTAGGTTTGAGTCATTTGCCACCATTTTGACGAAATCACTTGATGAAAGGATCTCAATAAAAGAGGCAAAAAGGAAGGAGAGCTCGTCAAGCTCCGAGGATAGCCCGAAGGCTAGCAGGCGTTCCCGCAAATGGGGGAAGCCGGTCCCCCTGATCTCTAGACAGGTGATAGAATCGCCGAAAAAGCAGAAGACAAGAGCATCTAATCTCTTGAAGGTGTGCTCGGAGGGTGCACCACAGAAAATCCACGTTAGACTAGAAGGTGACGGGCATAACCTTCAAGCCGTGGTGGCGTCGGCGGAAGCTGGCATCCATAAGGCTAGTACTTATGAAAATGCCAATGTAACAGTGGTTCCGGTGGTTAAAGTAGTCGGTAACTTCCGGTCTGTCTTCCGGTTATGTAGGACATCCGGGTCCTAGAGGTCTAGTGTCTACTAGTGTCTTTTAGCGCTTCTGGCCTTTCCGGATATCCGGAGTCTGAGGACTTTTTATTTTCCGAATTCTGGTAGAGGCGTTTCCGGTTCCGGGGTGGACACTAGTCAGTTTACTTCCGCTTCCAGTATTAGAAGTGTACTTCCGGGTCGGTCAGACCTGGATGTAATTCCGATTTCCGTTTCCGGTTTCATGAGAGCTTCTGGAAGAATGCATATCCGGGTCTGTTGGACCCGGCATTGCATTGTTCATCAATTTTCGGTACCGTTTTTTCAGTTCCCTCTTCCGGTTAATCTGTACATCCGGATTGTAGGATCTTGATCAGTTCCGGTAGTCTACTTCCGGTGTTATCCATTTCTTTTTCCTTTTTTCCACATCCGGATTTCGTACAGCTGGGGATAGGGTCATTTCCAGTTTTACCCGGCATTACATGTTCATCCATTTCCGGGTTTTCAGCTTCCTCTTCCGGTAATTCTGTACATCCGGGTTGTAGGATTTTTATCAGTTTCCGGTAGTACACTTCCGGGTTTATGCATTTCCGTTTCCCTTTTTCCATATCCGCATTCCTAGAATCTAGTCATCTTCTTGCCTAAGAATTAGTCTTATTTCAGTTTTTGTTTAATATTGGGAATGTTAAATTGCTGAAAATAGTCATTCCAAGTCATTGCCAGTCTTGTAGTCTCTCTTGGAATGGTAGTCTATTCAGACATTTATTCATTTATCAGCGACAATTTCAGCGTAATTAAAGACTCCTGACTGGTTACCGTATGGGATTTTGTTGCAGATTATTTTCTATGCGCATTTCATAAGCCGATAAGTCAGGTTGTATTCTACGCATTATTTCGAGATACGATTTTTGCTTTCATCCAACTTTAGATGGCCAGTTGTCTTCGGGCCATTCAGTGTTTTTTCTCGCTCCTTTTACCTCTTATGTCGGCAGGTTGACATATTTATTTAACCAAAGGGAGTTTATTTGTGGAGGGGATAACCCTGATTCTTAAGTAAATCGTAGTATAATTTCATCAGTCGCTGAAAAGAATTAGATTCAGTAAAGGTTTCATAGGATCATTATTAGTACAGGATTAATGTCTACAAGTACATTATTCGCTTAGAAAGGATAATCAATTGGATAAAGGGGGCAGGAAGGAGGAATATGAGTCGGATTCTTCTGCGTTGACATAGTTTCGGTGAGTTCGTTTTGTTTTCATTTTTTCCAGATTTTTGTTTGGTTTTCCTTTTATAGCGTAAATTTTGCTCTATTTTGACTGGGTTGCTGCGGGCCTTTGGACGGGGGTTTCGGGGGGCAGGGCTCGGGATTTGCTGGGTATTTTGGGGGCAGTTTGGCTGAAGGTTGTTGGTGATGCCACCGGCAATTTTCGGTCGGATTATTCCCGGATTATTCGGTGAGTCTTGGGTTTTTGCTCGTTGACGTTGTTGTCTGGGGGTTGGCGGTGGGCCGGTTGGAGTGGGGTTGGGGTTGCGCTGGAGGGGGGAAGAGCGGACGAGAATCTTTGGATTTAAGCATCCACCAACTATTTCGGTCAAAATGTTTTCTAAATATTTGCAAGTCCAGAGATATTACAGTCGTCTGCAAAATTCAGTATTCAATCAGTTAATATCTAGTATCAGTGTTCAATCTTTCTTGGGGATTTCTAACACAATGGCATTTGTTAGTACAAAGATGAAATTATTGATGCTAAGATTATGAATATAAGAATCAATAAATTTATTAAAATCTTTTAAGTTTCTGCCTCGTGGCATAATATAGAATTGTTTAGGATATCTAATTTATCAGCAAGCCCGAGCGGCTAGGCAACCGTTGATGTATTCAATACAATTTTTTATTAAATCTCCATTGTTATACGAGGTTTAAATTAGATAGTCTAATGTGGGCCATAGTTCTCTTATCAGGACCTTGTGACTTGTCATGTATGCTATTCATAGAATTGTGATGACGGTCATCACTAGTGACTTTCCCGTAGTTCATGTAGATCTCGGGCACATGATTTGGCTATATCTTGACTCTAAGCACTCCCATAGACTTACTATGGGGTTTTGGTTTGCCACAATCTCTGGTTAAATCTCTGTAAATAATATTATCTATAATTTTTGCAGAGTCTTTAGCATTATTAATAAGTTAGGCTATTCTGATATGACCCTTTTTCAGACCAAGGTTTCGTGCCCGATTCTGGTTCGATACCCAAATTATTAGATTTTTTTTATCTTATCTGTTTGAGTATTTTCATTTGTCAGTTATTACGTTCAGGGAGTATAGATGTTCTCTGGTGTCATCCCTTCCTTGTCTTCTGTATGCCGATGTCAAGGATACTAAGACTTTTAATAGCTTTATTAGAGGTCTAAGTAATATTCATCCTCCGATTGCTAAGTCTTTTCCTTCCTGGAGTTGGGCTTTGGTTCTTCAAGTTTTGGCAGGTCGCCATTTTGAACCTATTTCTTCTACCAGTAGTAAGCTTGGTTTTGTTTTTAATTGTCAAAGCTATTTTTTCTTGTTGCTACAGCCTCTGCTAGAAGGCGTTCAAGAGATTCATGCTCTTTCTGCTGAAAAGGAGAGATTTATAGTTTCAGGAGACGGCTTTGATATCCCAGAAGGAATTTTTTATCTATAACTCGCACTAACCGCTATCCTGCTAGTCCGATCATTTTAAAATCTTTTTCGTCTGTCGCCATCCGAAAAATTGTGTTGTCCTATTAGGGCATTAGGAACCTTCAATCAGCGATCAGATGTTATAAGAATCGATCCATCTCATTTATGTTTTTCCTACGAGGAAAATTTATCTAAGCCGGTCTCAAATTCTTCGATTGTCAGATGGATTTTGAGAGAATACTTAATCCTTGTTATGAGATAGCCTCACCGGATCGAATTAATCTCTCCCTTATTAAAGCCGATGACGTTAGAGGTATGGCTACTTCTTTCGCTCTTTTTGAGGGATCGTCTTTAGATGAGATCATGCAGGTAGCAGGAGGGAAATGTGAATACACCTTACATCCTTTTAGCTCAAAGACCAGAGTGCAGGCTAATCATGGTGTGATTGAGCTAAATCCACTATTAGGTTACGTTATTAGCATTTGGATAAGATTGATTTAATTTTATCCTTGTTTGTTAACTAAAAAAAAAAAAAAAAAAGCCGAAGACTATTTACCAAGTACTTCCCACCATTTTCGTTAGGACTATGCGTCTGTGAGATAGGAGGAGAGTCTTCTTTTGGTTTTTAGTTATTTCTTTAAGTTCAAGTTGTTCGTATTTGCTAATCACGGTGTGATTGAGCTAAATGCTATATTAGGTTATGTTGTTAACATTTGGATAAGATTGATTTAATTTATCCTTGTTTGTTAACCAAAAAAGCCGAAGACTATTTACCAATAACTTTCCACCATTTTCGTTAAAAGACTGCGTCGGTGAGAAATGGTGAGTCTTCTTTTGGTTTTTAGTTATTTCTTTAAGTTCAACTTGTTCTTATTTGCTCATCACGTTGTGATTGAGCTAAATACACTAATATGTTATGTTAATAACATAGGGATAAGATTGGTTTGATTTTTATCCTGGTTTATTGATTCTCAAATCTCCTCCCACCTTATGTGGACAGGGGGCACTGACCAAATCTACGGGTTTAGCAAGTAGTGATTGAACGGTAATGGATGTTTTTGTGGTGTAATAACAACCCCCCCACAGACCCCCCTTGCGGGTTGGTCTGTTGTTTTATTAACCACTATAAAAACATACTTACCGTTCAATCACTACGACCCGGCCTCGACCACCCCGCGTGGTAAGATTTGAGAATCAGACTAAATATTTTGCACTTAAATTTAGAAAAGTGAATCTGTTTTCTATTCGGGCTCTGATGCGCATGCGTGAGCGCGCGTAGCGACAAGCGTCACTATGAGGTGAGTATAGACTGGTGCCAGTCTATACCTGATGGTAGGCTGGAGGTGGGACTCAACCAGTAGCCTGGTTGAGGGTCCATAGGAATAGGATTAGGCATGGGGAGGTGTGTATGCAGGCATAAAAATCTTATTCTGATAGCAAAATGCAAATAATTGATTTAGCAAGTAGTGATTGAACGGTAAGTATATTTTTATATTGGTTAATAAAACAACAGACCAACCCGCAAGGGGGGTCTGTGGGGGGTTTCTATGGTAGCCTAATGGAAAAGCTGTATAAGAATTTGATTAAAGTTATCACTGCCTGATGTAGCAATAACATTCAGTAAGATTATCATATCTAACAAGCATATTTTGAGAATAATAGCATGTTGTAAATATCACATGCAGATATAGAATAACCCTTCAATGGTCAAGAAAATCAAACCTTTGGCCTAGCAAATCTATTTTGCAGGCTACAGGATTAATATTTGAAAATTTACCACTGAAATGACTGGCCTAATATTCATGCCAATTATTCCAATGGTAAATTTAAAAAATAAATATCGCTGATACCTGAAAATAAAGTTGCTGCCCAAAGCATCAACATCTTCCAGTCAGATTAGCTTCAATGTATTCAACAGCTTAATTTAATGAGAAAATTGTAATAAATCTATTAGAAAAGTTTGAATTGTAACTGAAAAGTAACTGAAATTTCAGTTACTTTTGCAATGTAACTGGTTACATTTCAGTTACTGTAACTGAACAAATTTTTCAGTTACAAGTTACTTCAGTTACATGAAAAATGTAACTAAGTTACAGTCAGTTACAAGTTACAGTTACCCCAGCCCTGATCGGCATACATGTCAGTATCACATTGACTAATGTAAGATTGGAGGCCATTTACATAGATTATAAATAGTAGAGGGCCTAAGATTGATCCCTGCAGTACACCATGCTTAACAGCCATAGGGTCTGCTAAGATGCCAGATTTACTGACGCATTGCCACCTGACATTTAAATATGAAGAAAACCATCTAAGTGCAGAATTATCAAATTTATAGTTCTAATTTCTTAATTAATATATTGTGATCAATTACATCAAATGCCTTTCTAAAATCAATTAATACATTTCTAGTTATTTCTCCATCATCAATCGCCTTCGTCCATGAATTAAGCATTTTAAGGAGAATTGTTTCACAAGAGTGATATTTACGAAAACCTGACTGATTGTTACAAAGTAAATTATACTGAGACATATATTCAAAAACTTGGATGTGGATATGGTGCTCCATTATTTTGGACAATACTGGAAGAATAGAAATTGTTCGAAAGTTTTCAATATTGTTTACAATATTGTTTTATATAGAGGGAAGATTTTCGCCCCTTTCCAATTTTCTGGAAAGGTCATAGTTTTCAGACTAAGATTAATGATATAAGCTAGTGGCCAGATAATTGTCGATGTAGCCATCTTTAAAACCTGGGAGGCAAATTATCCAGTCCTATTGCCTTCTTTATGTCAAAGCTATTTAGCTGCTTTAAAACAAAGTCTGGAGTTACTTCTGGAATACTAAAGTAAGTGCTCTGGGGAACATTTTTATCTACTATGCGTGTTATTAAATTCTGGAATTGACATGTATTGTTATAGTCATATGGAGGCTGCAGCTTCACTAAATTGTCTGCTGCCTCTGCAAAGAAAACATTGAATGCATCTGAAATTTCTTTAGGATTCGATAACAAGGTACCATCTGCTTGAATATAGTGTTCAGTGTTGGCTTCATGTTTTCTAGGATTTAGTATCCCAAGAATTTTCCAAATATCATTCTGATTATTTTGATTTGTGATGCTTGTTTGTAGCAGGTTTTGTTTACTTTTTTCTATTAGGGCTGTTGTTTTGTTGCGCCAGTGTCTGTATTGTGCAGTGTCTTTCTTAGCATAATAATTATCTCTATTTTTCATTGAGTCTAGGATTTCATCATTTATCCATTCTGGTAGAAATCTGTGCTTAACTCGCTTTTCTATCATTGGTGCATGTTTATCTAGAATCTTCAAGAAAGATGTCAAAAAGAACTCTAACGCATGGTTTACATCATTTATAGCAAATATGTCTTCCCAGGGAAAATTGTCTATATCTGTCTTGAAGGCATCTTCAGAGAATTTTGTCATTTGCCGCATGTGAACAATTGTGTGCCCAGATTTCTTATGGTGGGATTCTTTATAATTTAGCACTATGAAAACAGGTTTGTGATCACTTAATGCAGGATTTGAGACCATTATCTTATTAACAATCTGTTCATTTGATACATAAATGTGGCCTATCAAGGTGGATGTTTTATTTGTGATTCTAGTTTGCTGCTTAACTTTTTGTGTAAGATGAAACATATCTGTCATTTCATGCCATCTTGTACTTTCATCTCTTAAATTATAATTAATATTAAAGTCGCCTAACAAAATAATTTCTTTACTTTCATCAAGAACATTTGAGTACATGTTCTCAAAACAATCGATCCAGCTACACTTTGTACTTGGGGGTCTATAAACAAATGCTGTAAGAAATTACGTGCGTTTATATGGCTTAATTTCTAACCACATTACTTCTAAATCATTAACTTCTAAATCAGACTTACGCATAAATGATATGTTATGAGCAATATAAGTAATAATCCCGCCACCATCTTTGTGTTTCCTATCTCTACGTTCCAAGTGATATCCTGATATTTGGAGTAACGTGTCTGCAGATGTTTCTTTAAGAAAACTCTCTGTTAATCCTAGTATCTCTACTTCTTGTTTTGGTTTGTCTAATAATAATCTGAGCTGATCTATCTTAGGGAGAATGTGGCCTATGTTTAGATGACCTATCGTTAAACCTTTGTGCAGGAGATTGAATCCAGGGATAGGTGATGTCTGCATTGACTGTACATGTTCAGTGTCTAGGGGAAAAGTGAACTTTAATGAATAGTGTAGCTCACTTAAATGACATGCAAGATAACTCCCTACAAATATGTAATTTAGACAGTTTATCGACATATAATATTTAATATGAATATAATTTAAATAGCTACTGCCACATTTATCTATGAAGGAATCTATGTTTGTATTTACAGCATCATAAATCTTATCTGTGGCAATATCATCATTTACTTCATCACCAATATGTTTATCATCACCGTCACAGTCTTTCTCAACACCATCATCACTGCCATTTTTCTTATCATCATCACCATTTTTATCATCATCATCATCATTATATTTTTTATCATCATCACCATTTTTATCATCATCATCATTACCATCTCTTTTATCATCATCATCATCATCATCATCTTCATTAATCCTAATAGCTTTATATTGGTCAGAATTCTCTATTTGGCCCCAGGGATTTTTAGATATTTCAAACAATGGTGGATTTGTACAATTTTGAGAATAAGGAAGAGTTGTCTCCCTTTTATCACACATTCTATTTAGACATGCTAGAGAAGAATGAATATCACATATGCTATCAGGTTTGAAACAGGGGTCACAGATTTCATATTCCACTGAATTTTTAGTGTTAATATTCACTGCTCCCTCAGTTGAAGCATTTGAGGGACACTTACATGGAAACGTATTGCAATCATAGCACAATTTTTATAATACATTGTATCTGTTATTGAAGTATGAGTCATTCAGGAGTTGATTGATTGGTGTATAGTGAGTCATTTTATGTAATTCCCAGTCATCTGGGTTTATGGCACTCTCTTCTTGGCCACATTCCTAGTAATTCTCACCTGTCATCAGAGGTTGTGGGCATGAGCTGGCTTTGTGTGCTTTACCTTGGCGGTTCCAGCATATGATTTTCTTCCCATGACGACAACGCGATGTTGGTGGCTATCACCACAGAAAGCACATTTTGATGACTGTCTAGCACTGGCAGTGTTTTTGTCATCTCTGTTCGGTATTATTGTAAGCATTGTGTTCATATTCTTTAGCATTACACTTGTACCTTTACGGCTGAGGTGCAGACCATCACCAACCAAGAGATTCCTATCTATTTGTCCATGACCATAATTTGTAGGAAATGATGCTTCGTGATCTACATACACAAGTCCAAACTGTTCACACAATACCCAAAGTTCATAGTTCAGACCTTCATTGAATTTGTTTTTACCTACATTATCCATCCTTGGCGGTAGACCACATACAAGTATGTCACATTTTGTGCTGTACTGTAGGAATGTAAGCAGGCCCTCATACTGTTGCCTTGCTTCGTCTACTCCAAGATTATAATCGTTTGTGCCTATCTGGATCACAATCGTCTGATACTGCTGCAATTAATATAATTTCCAGTGAGCTGTTGAGATTTTGCCACCTGTAATACAGTGTGCATTACAGTTGATGAGCCCTTGTGGCTTAATGTCATGAATGCTGGTTTGCATTGTGCTTGTTCCTCTTCATTAGTGTGTGTGTGTGTGTGTGTGTCACTTGTTTAATTTGGTCATCTGATTCTGTAAGTTATTAAATTAGACTTTGTTTGTATGTAGACCTGCGGTGTCTGTGGTTGTCTTTGAGCTGACACTGTCCGTTCTAATCTCTTGATTGTATCAGTCTCAGAAACTGATTGGATTGCTGAGATCCTATTTGGTTTTGGTACAGATTCACATATTTTACTAATCTTATCCACTGTCTTCAACTTAATAGTTTGTGTAGGCACAGTTGTTATTACACCAGAAAAACATCCATTACCGTTCAATCACTACTTGCTAAATCAATTATCTGCATTTAGCTATCAGAATAAGATTTTTATGCCTGCATACACACCTCCCCATGCCTATTCCTATTAATATGGACCCTCAACCAGGCTACTGGCTAAGTCCATCTCCAGCATACTGACAGCTATAGACTGGCACCAGTCTATGCTCACCCCATAGTGGCGCGTGTCACTAAGCGCGCTTGCGCATGCGCACTGGAGCCCAAATAGGAAACGGATTCACTTTTCAATTATTCTGCTTGCAGAACAACTGCTCTAAAATATTAGTCTAAGTTTTTTGTGTTTTGCGCTGTGTCAGCTACATCTATTTGCCTTCTATATTAATAAGAATATGCCTAATATGAAGTCAATCCTCCCTAAGTTATGTGTAGGAAGTATTTTCATGGTTATATGGTATTTTATAGCTGTGTCCATATTGTTGCCGGTTTTCGTGAAAGATCGTTTTCGCTTCGTGGTATCTTAATTACTATGCCTATATCATTCATCATCATATAATAAACACCAGCAGTTATTCAGAGCCCTTACGAATTTACTAATAGTGCATTTATCCCTTTACAAGTTTGCTTTCTTGTCGGTAGTGATCTTTGCTTTCTGATTTAAACTTTCCCAACTTTTTAAGAAATGATTTTTATCTTTCTAACTAGTCTTCCTTTTACGATTTTAAGGGATATGCTTCAGTGTTAAGTTTTTTCATTTTTAGGAGTCCGCTAAATCGGATGACAAGACATAATGTACGTCGTCAAAGTGTGATCGCCATCACTCAGTTGAATTTGCCGGGCATGTCTGTGCAATTTGTTCCACTTGTACCTTCACAATGATGTGTGGGATCTGTAAAGGGTGGCTGGTCTCGGTGTCTAAGGCTTTTTTTTCTTCTTTTTTTTTTAAAGATTTACCGTTTAAACAACCGCTGCCCTCTGGTCGTCCTTCCTCTACCTCCGTTGCTAGTAAGGTGAAAGTTGTGTGTTTTGCACAATCTTCTGTGTCTGTACTGGTAGCAACGGAGGGAGGAGCCTCTTCGGCGAATTCCCACGCCATGCTAGCTCTTTTCGCAAGATTCGAATCGTTTGCATCTGTTTTGACGAAATCCCTTGAGAGAATTTCTTCTGCAATTAAAGAGGCTAAGAAACAGGATGTTTCTTCTAGTTCGGATGATAGCCCGAAGGCTAGCGGGCGTTACTGCAAATGGGGTGAATCCGGTCCCTCTAACCTCCATGCAGGTTAAAAAGTCTCCAAAGCAGAAGGCTAGAGCGAGTAAGCTCTCGAAGGTGAGCTCGAGCAGTGCACCGGGTCAAACCGACCTAAGACTTGAGGGTGACGGGCATAACCCACAAGCAGTGGTGGCGGAGGTGGAGGCTGACGTCCATAAGGCTGGACCTTATGAAAATGCCATTTTTTCGATCATTCCAGTCATCAAGGTTCTTTCTAGATCACCTATTGCTAAGAATAGTCTTGCTAGTTCCGGTTCCGTTGTGGTGGACTCGGGTCCTCTGGACTCGGGTTTACTTCCTTTTTCCACCGCTCCATCAGTTTCCGTTTTAACTTCCGGTCTAGCTAGACATCCGGGCCTTCAGGATCTTCTATGGCATCCGTTTCCGGTTTGGCAGGAAATCCAGGTCGTCAAGATCCGGTTATTACTTCCGTTCCATCCATTTCCGGTATGTCTTCCATTTTTGTAGAACATCCGGGTCTTCAAGATCCGGTTCCTAGTTCTGTTTCTGGTTTTAGCAGCGCTTCCAATGATGCAGGATATCCGGGGTCTGTGGACTCCTATTATTTTTCGTCTTCCAGTAGAAGCGCTTCCGCTTCCGGTTTGGATTCCTGTCTGTACACTTCCGCTTCTGTTTCTAGAGGTGTACTTCCGGGTCATTCAGACTCGGATAGACTTCCATCCTCTGGACAGGGGTTACTTCCGTTTTCTGGATCTACCTCCGTTTTTTCAGTATCCGGTCAGACTTCCGGTTTCGCGTATTTCCGGTTCCTTTGTTTATTCTGTTTTTTTACTGTACATCTGGGTTCAGTTTGCGGTTGTCTTCTTCCGGTTTGCGCATTTCCGTTTCCTATTTTTTCACTTCCGGATTCGTACATCCGGGGATAGGGTCATTACCGGTTTCATGGTGTTCTATTATTAACTTCCGGTTCTGTTTTCCTTTTTTGGATTTCCGGTGATAGCTCTTGCTGAGATTCCATGTTAGTTTTATTTCAGTAAGTGCTTTTAAAAATCGGAATGTTTAATTGCTGAAATATTAATTCCGAGACATTGCCAGTCTTGAAGTCTCTCTTGAAATTGTAGATATTCAGCATTTATTCTTTTATCAGTGAAACATTTCAACGTAATTAAAGAATCTTCCGACTGGTTGCCGGATGGGTCTTTTGTTGCAATTGATAAGTCAGTCTGTATTCTACGCATGTCTAGATATCGCAATTAAAATTAGTTTTTAATTTCATCCAACTTTAGATGGCCAGTTGTCTTCGGGCCGTTCAGCCTTTTTTCGCGCTCTTTTTTCCTCTTATGTTGGCAGGTTGACATATTTATTTTATCCAAAGGGAGCTATTTTCTTGAAAAAAATCCCCGTTTCTAGCGTAATTCTTAGTCTAATTCTGACAGGCGCTGAAAGGAATAGTTTCAGTAGTGGATTTATAGGGAAGAGAATGGCTCTAAGATTAATGATTACAAGAGCTAGAAAACGCTGAGAATAGAGAAATAATATTATGGTGAAGGAAGAAGGAATAAAAGCCGAGTTTTTTCTTCTGCATTGTTACAGTCATGGTTTAGGTGAGTCTTTTTGCTTAGATGCTATATCGCCTCTGTTTTTCAGCGTTTTGTTTCTATCAATCATTCCTTTTATTAGCATATAAATCTCAATGACATGCGTCTTTACATGATGATAATATTGGTTCTAACTCTTTAATAATAAGGAGTAAGATAAGTATAGGTCTCTTCCTTCATCCTCTGCTCCTTCTCCTGCTAAAGTTTTCTACTAGTCATGTTCTCTTTCCTCTCTCTCTCTCTCTGTCTTTCTTCTTTTTTCCCTCCTCTGGGGGTTTTCCCGTACTTCATCGTCTATCTATCCTATCCAGGGATCTTCTAGTCCTGTTCTTTCCTCTTCATCTTCCATTCTTCTTTATTCCTCTCTTCCTCCTTCTTTTGATCATCTTGATCTGATTGTTTCTGTCGTTCTCTCTTTTGAACTTAAGTTTCTAATTGTTGATTAATGTCTAGTTTTTTTCATTGTTTTCTATTTTTAGGGATTCGTCCATTGTTCATTCTTTCATGTCAGCTTTTTTCTCTATTCTTTCCTTGTCCTCTGGTCAGGCTGTTGTATCTGTTCACATTCCTCCTGATCAATTTTTTTCCTTTTCTGATTCTTTACATTTTTCTAACCTTCTAGATTCCAAGAGGTCTTGCTCTCCTCTTTCCATTTGAACTGTTGATTCTATGGCCTCTAGTGACTCTTTTCATCTCTTTTTTTCTTCATCTCCTAATCCTGCTTCTTATTCTGAGGAGATTTTGTCCAGTCAGGGTCTCTTCGGATGACTGGTCCCTGTCTCTCTGGTGGATTGCTTAGACTCTTTCTCTTATTTTTAAAGACGAGTTGTTATTACACCACAAAAACATCCATTACCGTTCAATCGCTACTTGCTAAATCAAATATCTGCATTTAGCTATCAGAATAAAAATTTCATGCTCGCTTACATACTCCCTAATGCCAATACCATCACCATGTAGACCCTCAACCAGGCTTCTGGTAGAGGGACCCCCTGCATTAGCCTTACAATAGACTGGCACCAGTCTGTACACACTCCTTGGTGACGCCTGTCACTAAGCACGCTCGCGCATGCGCAGTAGGTCCCAAATGTGAAAACTGATTCACTTTTCAAATATTCTGCTAGCAGATCAGTTCGCCTGCTATCATATGGATAAAAGTTTATAGCTTTGCACTGAAAAGTTCAGCTACATTTAATTCTCTGACTCAAGAAAACATGCCTACCATGAAATCTTTCTTGCTTATGTTATGCTTAACTTTCATGTCATGGTGTTTTAGAGGGTTTTTGTAACTTTAGTTTGGAGTTACCAGTTTTCATGTCAGTACTCCCGTTTTCGAGGTTTGTGAAACCATGCCTATTATATACCATCAAATTACCATGTTATAAAATAGCCAAGTACCACTCTTATTACGTAGATCCTTTATAGTGCTTTCAAACATTTTATTCAGGAATCACTGTGATTCCAGTCTTCAGTCAGATTTCACGCACTTCCAGACAAGAGATGAAATCTCTGAAGTAAAAGTCTGGTGATTCAAAGAATAAGTCTGGTTATTCATCCTCAGGTAGGAGCCAGACAAAAGACCATATAAGTCTTGAGGGTCTGGATAACCCTCATGCGATGGCCTCGGTGGCGGAAGCTTCCGATCCTTCATCTCATGCATAAGTTCATCTTTCCCGTAATTCTTATTGCCAGAAAAGATATCTTCCATCTCCTCTGCTCCTGGCTTGTCCGGGCAAGCGGGTTTGCATTCCGGTTTGTCTTCTGGTTTTACCGGGCATCCGGATATGAGCACTGTGATTGTCTGGCTTGGCTGAACATCCGGTGTCTCATGATTTTCTGGCATTTCTGTCCACTTCCGGTTTTTTCGTTTCTGGCAGGAGTGCATCTATTTCCGTTTCCGGTTTTTCAGCTTCCTCTTCCGGTAGTAGTGTTGCTACTTCTGGTAGGAAGAATGCTTATCTGGGTCTGTTGGACCTGGTATTGCATCATTCATCTATTTCCTTTTCCCAGTTTTTCAGCTTCCTCTTCCGGTAGTAGTGTTGCTACTTCCGGTAGGAAGAATGCTTATCTGGGTCTGTTGGACCTGGCATTGCATCATTCATCTATATCCGTTGTTATTACACCACAAAAACATCCATTACCGTTCAATCACTACTTGCTAAATCAAATATCTGCATTTAGCTATCAGAATAAAATTGTTATGCTCGCTTACATACTCCCTAATGCCAATACCATCACCATGTAGACCCTCAACCAGGCTTCTGGTAGAGGGACCCCCTGCATTAGCCTTACAATAGACTGGCACCAGTCTGTACTCACTCCTTGGTGACGCTTGTCACTAAGCACGCTCGCTCATGCGCAGTAGGTCCCAAATGTGAAAACTGATTCACTTTTCAAATATTCTGCTAGCAGTACAGTTTGCCTGCTATCAATCTGATATAAAAGTTTTAGCTTGCTACTGAAAGTTTTCAGTTATTACTATATTTGACATCGAATCATGCCTACCATGAAGTCTATTCTTCCTAAGTTATGTTTAACTTTTATATCATGGTGTTTTAGAGGTGTTTGTAACTCTAGTTTTTTTAGTTACCAGTTTTCGTGTCACTACTCCCGTTTTCGAGGTTAGAGTAACCATGCCTATTACATACCATCAAGAGTACCATGTTATAAAAATAGCCAGTACCACTCCTATTAACGTAGTTCCTAGTGCTCTCAAACATCATTATTCAGGAATCATTACTGATTCTTTTCTTCAGTCACTTTATTAAAATTGCCTAAGACGTAGCCTCTGTTGATTTCTCATTAGTTTTCTCAAAGCTAGCTGTTTTATTTCTTATCATTTCTTATTTTTTATAGGAAGTGTCATTATCTTCTGAGAAAGTAAAGTGTACGTCAATTAAGTGTGATCGTTTTCACGCTAAGGATTATGCGGGTCATGTTTGCCTGAGGTGTACCTCCTGCACCCCTCAAAAAATGTGTGGAATTTGCAAGGGTTGGCCATTGGTCATATCTAAATCGTTCTTCAAAGACCTTGTTGTTAAGCCTGCGTTGCCCTCAGGTCGCTCTCCCTCCGTTGTTGAGTGTACTAAGGCAGTATCATCTGCTTCTACCTCTGTTAATACGTCGGTTTCAACAACGGAGGGGGGCAGCTCCTCTATCACAGATCCTGTTATGGCATTATTCGCCAGGTTCGAATCCTTTGCCAACGTATTAACTAAATCTTTAGATGAGCGAATTACATCCGCTCTTAAGGCTCCGAATTTAGCCCCCCGTCTCGGTCACGTAAGTGGGGTAAGCCGGTTTCCTTGACATCTAGGCAACAATTCAAGTCTCCAAAGGGTAAATCCGGCGACTCGAGAAAGAAACGTGGTAAGACATCCTCTGGTAGGAGCCAGGCCAAAGACAATGTTAGCCTTGAGGATCAGCTTAATCCTCAAGCATTGGCATCGGTGGCGGAATCTTCCGATTTGTCATCACAAGCTAAGGTCCGTTTCTCAGTGATACAGATTGGCAGGAAAGTTTTAAGATCGCCGATCGCCTCTGCTCCCGTCTCTGCTCCTGGCTTATCCGGGCAAGCAGGTTTGCCGTCCGGATTGTCTTCTGGTTTTACCGGGCATCCGGAAATGAGCACCGTGATTGTTTCTGGCTTGGCTGAACATCTGGTGACTCATGATAATCTGGCTTTTTCATCAACTTCCGTTTCCGGTTCATCCATTTCCGGCTATAGAGTTTCCGATTCCGGTAGGAAGAATGTGGTTCCGGGTCTGTTGGACCCGGCATTGCATCATTTGTCTTCTTCCATTTCCGGTTTTTCGGCTTCCTCTTCCGGTAGTAGTGTTGCTACTTCCGGTAGGAAGAATGTGCATCCGGGTCTGTTGGACCCTTCTATGCATCATTCCGTTTCCGGTTTGCCAGTTTCTTCTTCCGGTAGGAGTGTTGCTACTTCCGGTAGGAAGAATGCTTATCCGGGTCAGTTGGATCCGTCTTTGCATACATTCTATTTTTCCGGTCCCGTTTTGTTTACTTCCGTTTCCGGGGGTAGTGTAGACACTTTCGGTTCAGCTTATGCATGTCCAGGTTGTTTTGACCCGTCCTTGCAATCGACTTCCGTTTCCGGTTCTGGTTTTTTCATTTCCGCTTCTATTGACACTCTCTGCTTCTGGCTTAAGAGATATGAAGCATTCTATTTCCGGTCTCAGTGTTTCAGTTCCTGCTGGAACAACTTTTTGCGCATCAAGTTATGAGCTTCCGACTAACTCAGATTCCCAGTTTAGTAATAGGTCTGTTACTTCCGATTCTAATTATTTTCGTGCCGCTCCTCCCGGTTTTGATAGGTATTATCCTGACCGTTCTTCTCTTTCTCAGTCTGTTCCTGCTTCAGATTTTGTTCATCCTTCCTTTCGTGATGTAGTATCACTCTCTCATTCTTCCACTCCTTCCTTTTTCTCTCAAGCAGGTTCTCAGAAGAGTAGTAGTCATCCTTCCTCTTCTTCTTCCTCTGTATTATCAGTTAGGGATTTTTAGTCTTCCCATGTTTCTAATTCTTCTTCTCTTTTTCATCCGTCATCTATATCTCCTCCAGGTTTTCTTCATATTCCGGCTTCCCTTCATCAGAATTATTCTTCTCATATCCCTTCTTCTGCTCCATCTGTCCCTACTCTGCCTTCTTATTCTTCATCTCCTGCGTTTGATCATTTGGATCCTATTGTTTCTGTCGTTCTTTCTCCAGAATTAGAATTCCAGATAGTTGATTTGGGCTTAGATTTTTCCTTGTTTTCAGTAAGCCGCGATTCCTCTCTTCATCGATCTATTATTTCAGCTAGATTTTCAATTCTTTCTAGATTTTCAGCTAGTGATTTGGATTCTTACTCTTTCACTTCTAGTCAGCCAGAGGCTCATGGTGTTAGTCCTTCTTATCAGTCTCCTTTGACTTTGGACTCTCTCTCGGACGCTCCCTCTAGAGCTTTATCTTCTCCTTCCTCTCTGAGGATCGTTGATTCTTCTGCTTCTCTAGACTCGGACCTCTGTCCTCCTCCTTCTTCTCCATCTCAACTTTCTGTCAAGGCTACTCAGAGATCAGTCAGGGCCAGGGATCTGAAGAGGTTCTATCATGAGAGGGCCTCTCCGGATGACTGGTCTAAGTCTCATCAATGGATAGCTTCTTCTCTATCTCTTCCTCTTCAGGATGAATTTTCGATTGATCCTCCTTCGTTTGGTTCTGCTCTTTCATCTTCAGACTCTTCATCTAATGTTCCTTCTGTTCTTCCGGTGGATAATTTGGTCGTAGATATGTTAGATTTTTACATTAATGATGTCCAATCGAAAGATTTCTCTCTTACTCCCAAGGTAGATGCTCCGGTGCAGGTTCCGAAAGATTGGCTTCTACTCAATCTCTTAATGGTCCGACATGGGATGTTCTTTCTTCGCATCTGAAGGAATCCTCTAAGGTAGAATCGTCTTCAGACCTTTTTAAATGGGAATCTGTCTGTCGGGCTCAGTTAAAATCAGCTAATTTTTTGGCCCTTCTTTCTGAGGCTATTCTTAAGACTCAGGAGAAGGGTGGTCAGATTCCTCCAGAAATATTTCGTTCTTTAGCTGATCTTTCAAGAGGTTCCTTGAATTCAGTTTGCCGTTCTTTGGGCTTCATCATCTCTATAAGAAGGTCAAGGAAACTTGCAGAGGTGAACATTTCGGATTCCCTCAGGAGTAACCTGATTTCTGCTCCTCCTTTCGGATTAGATATCTTCGGTCAAAATTCTACCTCAATTCTTAGAGCGGAGTCTGATCGTCTTAGATCAGCTAGGGATCTGCGGGATCAGATATCTATTTTGAGGCCGTCAGCAAAAAGAGATCTTCCTCGGTCAAGAGTCCATCTTCCTCTCCCAGGAGGAAGAGTCTTAGGCCGGACGAGTATGGGGCTTATCCGTCAAGGGTTTTCATGAACTCTAATCGGTCCTCTCCTTCCCAATCCAGATCCACGGAGGTGGATCGTTTCAAATCCATTTCCTCGCATAGACCTAGAGCCCAGGTTCGTCAAGCCCCCCCACCCCCCACCCCCCACCCCCTCAGGCGAGAAGGGGTCAGTTTTTCTCTCGAGGTTCTAGATCTACTTCTAGAGGCCGCTCCTCTAGAGGTTTTCAACCTAGACGGGTTTGAAGGGGTGACCTCAGCCCGGGCAGGCCTTTCCCTTTCTCCTTTCCCAGTCCTTCCTCCTCTTCTACCACCTTTGGATCTATCGGTGCAGCCCCTTTTTCCCAGCGTGCCAGTAGGAGGGCGCTTGTCTCTGTTTTGGGAGACTTTGCAAGCCCTCGTTCAGGACTCCTGGCTTTTAGATCAAATCCGCTGGGGTTATGCACTGTCTTGGATAGATCTGCCTCCTCCTCTGTCTTGCCAGCCCAAATGGATTCCAGTTCCATCCAATATGTAGAAGTTGGGAGCTCTGGAAGACGAATTGGAGTCAATGCGTTTAAAGAAGGCTATAGAAGAGGTTCCTTGTTGGAGAGTAGACCCGGGATTCTACTCAACTCTCTTTCCAGTCACCAAGAAATCAGGTGGATGGCGTCCAATCATCAATCTAAAGAGATTAAATCTTCTAATATCCACCCCAAAATTCAAGATGGAGACTGTATCTCAGATTATCGCCAGTCTGAGTCCAGGCATGTGGACGTCGTCCATAGATCTCAAGGATGCCTATTTTCATATTCTCATCCACCCTTCTTTCAGAAAGTTCATGAGATTTGCTTTCAAGGGCCGGGTATGGCAATTCAGAGTCATGCCTTTCGGCCTGACCACGGCTCCTTTCTTCTTCACCCGCCTAGTGTCAGCAGTTGCAGGTATTCTGCACCGTCGTTCTATTCCCCTTCACGTTTATATAGACGATTGGTTACTAAAAGCAGAATCTTCCTCAATTCTGTCAAGCATCGTTCCAGAGGTCTGCAGTCTGGCTTCCAGTCTAGGATGGGTACTAAATCTAGAAAAATCATCTTTGGCTCCGTCTCAGGTTTTCACCCACCTAGGTGTTTCTTTTGACCTAGGTTGAGGCTTAGTCTTCCCTTCAGATATAAGAGTAGAAGCCATCCTAGTAGCCATGGAAATTCTGGCATCCTCTGCCGTGGTCAGAGCAATCTTCTTTCTCCGGGTGATAGGCTTGATGGTCAGCGTCGAGAACATCATTCTGTGGACGGCACTGATGAGGAGAACTTTCCAATTGTATCTAATGTCCCTGTGGAAACAGTCGATCCATTCAGTTTACCATCAGATCCCTGTCAGAGAGCATTTAAGTCCCCACCTAGATTTCTGGAAGGATCGCTCTCCGCTTCTGATGGGTGTTCCTCTGGTCAAGTCTTCTCCTCAAGCGATCATCTTTACAGACGCTTCCCAGGAGGGATGGGGAGCAGTCTGGGGTTCCCTTTCGGTCTCAGGCCTGTGGTCCCTGGAGGAGTCGTCAAGAAGGCTCTCCTTGCGTGGTCGGGTCGGGTACAGGGCCTCAAGATCTCGATTCGATCAGACAATTCAACAGTAGTCTCTTATATCAACAAGCAGGGAGGCACAGTCGTCTCTCCTTTGTTTGGAGGTGTGGAATCTTCTCATGTGGTGTCGTATGAACCAGATTTTCCTGGTGTCCTCCCATGTCCCAGGATGTCTGAATTTTCTGGCGGATCAATTGTCTCGCCCTTCCAAATTCGCCCACACAGAGTGGCAGTTAAAGAGGTCGGTTGTCAAAGCGATCTTCAACCTCCTGGATCGTCCCCATGTAGACCTGTTCGCGACCTCTCTGAATGCCCAGATCTCTTTCATGTCTCCTTTTCCAGACAATCAGGCGTTGGCTGTGGATGCCCTGTCTCAGTCCTGGACAGGAATCTTTGCATATACGTTCCCTCCAACTATCCTGGTTCCCTTGGTTCTGAAGAAAGTCGGGGATCAGTTCTGCGAGATTTTGTTGATAGCTCCCTTTTGGCCTAAAAGGATCTGGTTTGTAGACCTTCTCGATCTTCTAGTAGACTTCCCTCGTCTGCTTCCAGTGGCCCCAGATCTGTTATCCCAAGTAAGGGGAACTTGCCTTCATCCAAACCCAGGAATCTTCAGTCTGTGTGTTTGGATTTTATATTGAGTGTTCGGTCCCTGAGAATAAATTTTCTGCAAGATCTCAGGAAATCATTAATTCGGCCAGGAGGGAGTTGACCCGAAGAGTTTACAAGGGTCGACTTACGGTTTTTGGAGAAAGGTGTTCAAATCATGATCTCGTGCCCGATTCTGTTTCTATTTCACAAGTGTTAGATTTTTGTATCCTATCTGTTCAATTCTCTTCATCTGACTGCTAACACTGTTAGAGGATATAGATTTTCTTTAGCATCTTCTCTTCCTTGTTTGTTAAACGCTGATGTTAAAGATACTAAGGTTTTTAATGGTTTCATCAGAGGTTTAGGTAATATTCGTCCTCCTATTGCTAAACCTTTGCCTTCCTGGAACTTGGCTTTGGTTCTTCAGGTTTTGGCAGGTCATCATTTTGAACCCATCTCTTCGATTAGCTTAAAGCTTTTAACGTTTAAGACTGTTTTTCTAGTGGCTTCTGCTTCTGCTAGAAGACGATCTGAGATCCATGCTTTTTCCGCTGAAAAGGATCGATTTATTGAAGCTGGGGACGGTTTGGTATTATATCCTGGAAGGGATTTTTTTAATCAAAAACGCAATCAAACCGTTATCCAGCTAAGCCGATTATTTTAAAATATTTATCATCTCTCTCCGTCTGACAGATTTTGGTGTCCAGTCAGAGCTCTTAAAGCTTATAAGCGTCGTACTGATTTTAAAAGATCCGATCCGTCTCACTTATGGGTTCCGTATGCGGAAGGGGTAGCCAGACCTGTCTCTAAAGCATCTATTGCTAGATGGATTTGTGACACCATTCAACTCTGCTACGAGATTGCTTCTCCTGATCAAATCAATCTCTCACATTAAGGCTCATGATGTTAGAGGGATCACTACCTCTTTCGCTCTTTTCACTGGCTCTTCTGTAGACGAAGTTATGCAAGTTGCAGGATGGAAATCCGAGTCTACTTTTACCTCTTTATTTGAAAGACCAGAACGCAGCGGCTTCTTTCTTTAGGAACATTACTATTTTAACCAAAAAGGCTGAAGACCATTTACCAAGCACATCCCGCCATTTTCGTTAGGACCGTGCGTCTGCGTGTAATCGTGAGAGTTGTTCTTTGGTTTTTATTTATTTCTTTATGTTTAAAATTTTATTTGGTTGTTAATCACTGTGTGATTGATTAGGATGCACCATTATGTTATGTTATTAACATTTGGTTATGTTTGTTTGATTTTTATCCTTGCTTATGGATTCTCAAATCACCTCCCACCAAAGTTTCGTAGTGGGACACTGACCAAATCTACGGGTTTAGCAAGTAGTGATTGAATGGTAATGGATGTTTTGTGGTGTAATAACAACCCCCAACAGACCCCTTTAGTGGGTTGGTCTGTAGTTTTATTAACCACTATAAAAACATACTTACCGTTCAATCACTACGACCCGGCCTCAGCCACCCCGCTGGGTATTGATTGGAGAATCTAGGCTGGATATATGGCACTTAAATTTAGAAAAGTGAATCAGTTTTCACATTTGGGACCTACTGCGCATGCGCGAGCGTGCTTAGTGACAAGCGTCACCAAGGAGTGAGTACAGACTGGTGCCAGTCTATTGTAAGGCTAATGCAGGGGGTCCCTCTACCAGAAGCCTGGTTGAGGGTCTACATGGTGATGGTATTGGCGTTAGGGAGTATGTAAGCGAGCATAACAATTTTATTCTGATAGCTAAATGCAGATATTTGATTTAGCAAGTAGTGATTGAACGGTAAGTATGTTTTTATAGTGGTTAATAAAAATACAGACCAACCCACTAAAGGGGGGTCTGTTGGGGGTTTCTATAGACTTTCCTTCTTTTGTGTCGGCTCTTTCCTCTTTTAATTCCTTTTTTCTTGTCTCCTCTGGTCTTTTCAATTGGCAATTTGGTCATTATCATGTTAGTTTTCTTTGTGAATTACGTTAATTCTAAGGAATTTATACATACATGAGAGCATTCAGCTTACGGTAGGTTTTCCTACCCTGTCATTAAATCTTAGTAAAATGGTCTCTATTCACTCTGAAACATTCATATCTGCATTAATTTTAATTTAACAAGGGGGTATGTCATGATTAAATCTCATGATTCTTACTCCCAAGTCAAGATGGAGACCATCTCCCAGATTTTTTCCAATCTAGATCAGGCTATGTGGTCATTTCCATGGACCAAAATGACGCCTTCTTTCATGTTTTCATTTACCCTTCCTTCAGTAAATTCCTGAGTTGTTATTACACCACAAAAACATCCATTACCATTCAATCACTACTTGCTAAATCAATTATTTGCATTTTGCTATCAGATTAAGATTTTTATGCCTGCATACACACCTCCCCATGCCTAATCCTATTCCTATGGACCCTCAACCAGGCTACTGGTTGAGTCCCATCTCCAGCCTACCATCAGGTATAGACTGGCACCAGTCTATGCTCACCTCATAGTGACGCTTGTCGCTAAGCGTGCTCGCGCATGCGCATTGGAGCCCGAATAGGAAACAGATTCAATTTTCAATTATTCTGCAGGCAGAATAGTTGTCTAAAAATATTTGTATAAGTTTTTGTGTTTTGCGCTGTGTCAGTGATACCTTTTGACTTTATATCTCGGAAGAATATGCCCAATATGAAGTCAATCCTCCCTAAGTTACGTCTAGGAAGTATAATTGTGTTTATATGGTATCTTATAGACAAATTTTATATATTACCGGTTTTCGCGAAGATCGTTTTGCTTTGTGGTATCTTGATTATTATGCCTATCCTTACTTCATCATCATCATTAATGTCCAGTCCATTTCTAGAGCCTGTAACGAATTGTCAGATAAGGCAAAGTGTTCATCGTCAAAATGTGATCGTCATCACTCTATCGAGTTCGCCGGGCACATCTGTGCGAAGTGTACATCCGGTACACCCAATTCTATGTGTGGAATTTGTAAAGGGTGGCCGGTTTCGGTAGCGAAAGCACTTTGATTTGATTTTTAAAGATTTGTCTGTCACAATCGCTGCCCTCTGGTCATCCGTCCCTTTCCTCCGTTGCTAGCAAGGCAAAGGCTGTTTCCTTTGCTCAATCTTCGGTTCCTTTATCGGTAGCAACGGAGGGGGGAAACTCGTCGGGAAATTCTGACGCCGTGTTTGCGCTTTTTGCGAGGTTCGAATCTTTTGCCTCGGTGCTGACTAAATCTCTCGATGAGCAAATATCTTCTGCTATTAAGGAGGCCAAATAAGCAAGAAAGTTCTTCAAGTTCGGAGGATAGCCCGAAGGCTAGCGGGTGTTCCCGCAAATGGGGAAAGTCGGCCCTCTAACCTCGAGGCAGGGTAGTGTCACCAAAGCAGAAGTCAAGAGCATCCAAGCACTTGAAGGTGTGCTCGATGCAGTGCACCAGATAAAATCCACATAAGACTTGAGGGTGACGGGCATAACCCTCAAGCCGTGGTGGCGTCGGCTGAAACCGGCGTCCATAAGGCCAGTCCTTATGAGAATGCCAGTTTTACGGTGGTTCCGGTCGTTAAGTTCCGTTGTGGTGGACTCGGGTTTACTTCCGTTTTCCGTTGTGGTGGACTTGGGTTTACTTCCGTTTTCTGCATCTCAGTCTTTTTCCGTCCGAACTTCCGGTCTAGCAAGACATCCGGGTCTTCAAGATCCGGTTCCTTCTTCAGTGGTTTCCGTTTCCGGTAGGACTTCCGGTTTGGTGGGTAATCCAGGTCGGTAAGATCCGGTTACCACTTCCGTTCGGCCACTTCCGTTCTGTCTTCCGGTTATGTAGGGCATCCGGGTCCTAGAGATCTGGTACCTACTTCCGTTTCCGGTTCTATTAGCACTTCCGGCCATTCCGGATATCCGGAGTCTGAGGACTTTTAATTCCGGCAGAGGCGTTTCCGTTTCCGGTTTGGACGCTAGTCAGTACACTTCCGCTTCCGGTCTTAGGGGTGTACTTCCAGGTCGTCCAGACCTGGATAGACTTCCGATTTCCATTTCCGGTTTCAGGAGAGGTTCCGGAAGAATGCATATCCGGGTCTGTTGGACCCAGCATTGCATTGTTGATCAATTTCCGGTTCCGTTTTTTCAGTTTCCTCTTCCGGTTATTCTGTACAGCAGGGTTGTAGGATCTTGATCAGTTTCCGGTAGTCTATTTACGATTTTATCCATTCCTTTTCCTTTTTTCCACATCCGGATTTCGTACAGCCAGGGATAGGGTCATTTCCGGTTTTACCCGGCATTTCATTGTTCATCCATTTCCGGTTTTTCAGCTTCCTCTTCCGGTAATTTTGTACATCCGGGTTGTAGGATTTTGATCAGTGTCCGGTAGTATTCTTCCGGTTTATGCATTTCCGTTTCCCTTTTTCTACATCCGCTTTCCTAGAATCTAGTCATCTTCTTGCCTAAGAATTAGTCTTATTTCCTTATTTGTTTAATATTGGGAATGTTTAATGGCTGAAAATATTCATACCACGTCATTGCCAGTCTTGTAGTCTCTCTTGGAATTGTAGTCTATTCAGACATTTATTCGTTTATCAGGGACAATTTTCAACGTAATTAAAGACTCTCCTGACTGGTTACCGTATGGGATTTTGTTGCAGATTATTTTATATGCGCATTTCATCAGCCTATAAGTCAGTGTGTATTTTACGCATTATTTCGAGATACGATTTTTGCTTTCATCCAACTTTAGATGGCTAGTTGTCTTCGGGCCATTCAGCCTTTTTTCTCGCTCATTTTACCTCATGTCGGCAGGTTGACATATTTATTTAACCAAAGGGAGTTTATTTGTGGATGGGATAACCCTGATTCTTAAGTAAATCGTAGTATAATTTTGTCAGTCGCTGAAAAGAATTAGATTCAATAGAGGTTTCATAGGATCATTATGAGTACAGGATTAATGTCTACAAGTGCATTATTCGCTTAGAAAAGATAATCAATCGGATAAGGGGGCAGGAAGGAGGAATATTAGTCGGATTCTTCTTCTGCGTTGACATAGTTTCGGTGAGTTCGTTTTGTTTTAATTTTTTCCAGAGTTTGTTTGTTTTTCCTTTTATAGCGTGATGTTTGCTCTATTTTGACTGGGTTGCTGCGGGCCTTCGGACAGTGGTTCGGGGGTGGGTGGGGGGGGGCGGGGCTCGGGATTTGCTGGGTATTTTGGGTGCAGTTTGGCTGAGGGTTGTTGGTGATGCCACCGGCAATTTTCGGTCGGATTATTCCCGGACTATTCGGTGAGTATTGGGTTTTTGCTCGTTGAGATTGTTGTCTGGGGGCTGGCGGCGGGCCGCTTGGAGTGGGGTTGGGGTTGCGTTGGAGGGGGGGAAGAGCGGACGAGAATCTTTGGATTTAAGCATCCACCAACTATTTTCGATCAAAATGTTTTCTAAATATTTGCAAGTCCAGAGATATTACAGTTGTAATATGTCGTCTGCAAAATTCAGTAATCAATCAGTTAATATCTAGTATCAGTGTTCAATCTTTCCTTTCTTTGGGATTTCTAACACAATGTCATTTGTTAGTACAAAGATGAAATTATTGATGCTAAGACTATAAATATAAGAATCAATAAATTTAGTACAATCTTTTAAGTTTCTGCCTCTTGGCATAAATATCGAATTGTTTAGGAGATCTTATTTATCAGCAAGCCCGAGCGGCTAGGCAACCGTTGATGTATTCAATACAAATTTTTATTAAATCTCCATTGTTATACGATGGTTAAATTAGATAGTCTAATGTTGGCCATAGTTCTCTTATCAGGACTTTGTCATGTATTCTTTTCATAGAATTGTGATGACGGTCATCACTAGTAACTTTCCCATAGTTCATGAAGATCTCGGGCACATGATTTGGCTATATCTTGACTATAAGCACTCCCATAGACTTACTATGGGGTTTTGGTTTGCCACAATCTCTGGTTAAATCTCTGTAAATAATATTATCTATAATTTTTGCAGAGTCTTTAGCATTATTAATAAGTTAGGCTATACTGATATGACCCTTTTTGGTCTCCATTCAGAGTAAGCGGTATTATTAAAATATCCATAATAAACGTGAGTTACCTATTTAGTGAGGACTAAGCATTATGATATAGCCCAGGATTTTTGGCATATGTAATCTATGTGTTTTCTATGAGCAGTCCTCTTTAGCATGTAGTAAGTTTGACACTTCTTTGAGGGGGGGCCTTATTAAAAGGGGCTAGATATTCTTGGATCTAGAATCCTTCTATGTAGTCTCTTCTTCCAAAATGGTCTTCTGTTCCTTATTATTAGAAGCTATTAGCTTTAGAGGGGTTGTTGCTTGTCTATGATTGGCAAGGAGTCTAGAGAAGAGGTTATTCATTGGAAAGTAGATCCAGGCTTCTGTGCATTGGTTGGATTGTCTGTTAGGCTTCTAAATCTCGATTCGTTCAGTCATTGCCATGGGGTTTTTCTTTCATTTTTAGAAGGAGGAATGAGGTTTAGTCTTATGGATTGTCCTTTAGTAGAGCTGTTCGAGGCCTCTCTGAATGCTCAGATCTTCTCTACATGTATCCTTTTCCGGACAGTCAAGCCCTGGGGGTGGATGCTCTGTCTCAGTAGTGGACAGGAATGTTCGCCTATGCCTTCTCTCGAACGATTTTGATTCAGTTAGTTTTGAAGAGGGTCAAGGATCAGGTTTGCGAAATTCTTCTGATAGCTCCATTTTGGCCAAAGAGGATTTGGTTTTTAGACCTTCTAGATTTTCTGGTAGATTTCCCTCTTCTTCTTCCAGTATACTAGGATACTAAGACTTTTAATGGCTTTATTAGAGGTCTAAGTAATATTCATCCTCAGATTGCTAAGCCTGTACCTTCCTGGAGTTGGGCGTTGCTTCTTCAAGTTTTGGCAGGTCGCCATTTTGAACCTATTTATTCTACCTGTAGTAAGCTTGGTTTTGTTTTTAATTATCAAAGCTGTTTTTTCTTGTTGCTACAGCCTCTGCTAGAAGGCGTTCAAGAGATTCATGCTCTTTCTGCTGAAAAGGAGAGATTTATAGAGACGGCTTGGTTTGATATCCCAGAAGGAATTTTTTATCTAAAACTCAAACTAACCGCTAGTCCGATCATTTTAAAAATCTTATTCGTCTGTCGCCATCCGAAAAATTTTGGTGTCCTATTAGGGCATTAGGAACATTCAATCAGCGATCAGAGGTTATGAGAGTCGATCCATCTCATTTATGTTTTCCTACGAGGAAGAGTTATCTAAGCCGGTCTCAAATTCTTCGATTGACAGATGGATTTTTGAGAGAATACTTAAGCCTTGTTATGAGATAGCCTCACCGGATCAAGTTAATCTCTCCCTTATTAAAGCCGATGACGTTAGAGGTATGGCAACTTCTTTCGCTCTTTTTGAGGGTTCGTCTTTAGATGAGGTCATGCAGGTGGCAGGATGGAAATCTGAATACACCTTTACATCCTTTTATCTCAAAGACCAGAGTGCAGCAGCTTCCTTCTTTCATAACATTTCCACTTTTAGCTAAAAAAGCCGAAGACTATTTACCAAGCACTTCCCACCATTTTCGTTAGGACTCTGCATCTGTGAGAAATGGTGAGAGTCTTCTGTTGGTTTTTATTTATTTCTTTAAGTTCAAGTTGTTCTTATTTGCTAATCATGGTGTCATTGAGCTAAATGCACTATTAGGTTATGTTATTAGCATTTGGATAAGATTGGTTTAATTTTATCATTGTTTGTTAAATAAAAAAGCTGAAGACTATTTACCAAGCACTTCCCACCATTTTCGTTAGGACTATGCGTCTGTGAGAAATGGTGAGTGTCTTCTTTTGGTTTTTAGTTATTTCTTTAAGTTCAAGTTGTTCTTATTTGCTAATCACGGTGTGATTGAGCTAAATGCTCTATTAGGTTATGTTGTTAACATTTGGATAAGATTGATTTAATTTTATCCTTGTTTGTTAACTAAAAAAGCCGAAGACTATTTACCAAGCACTTCCCACCATTGTCTGTGAGAAATGGTGAGTCTTCTTTTGGTTTTTATTTATTTCTTTAAGTTCAAGTTGTTCTTATTTGCTAATCACGGTGTGATTGAGCTAAATGCACTATTATGTTATGTTATTAACATTGGGATAAGATTGGTTTGATTTTTATCCTGGTTTACTGATTCTCTAATCTCCACCCACCAAGGGTTTACAGTGGGGCACTGACCAAATCTATGGGTTTAGCAAGTAGTGATTGAACGGTAATGGATGTTTTTGTGGTGTAATAACAACCCCCCACAGACCCCACCTTGCAGGTTGGTCTGTTGTTTTATTAACCACTATAAAAACATACTTACCGTTCAGTCACTATGACCCGGCCTCAACCACCCCGCGTGGTAAGATTTGAGAATCAGACTAAATATTTTGCACTTAAATTTAGAAAAGTGAATCTGTTTCCTATTCAGGCTCTAATGCGCATGCGCGAGCGCGCTTAGCGACAATCGTCACTATGAGGTGAGTATAGACTGGTGCCAGTCTATACCTGATGGTAGGCTGGAGATGGGACTCAACCAGTAGCCTGGTTGAGGGTCCATAGGAATAGGAGTAGGCATGGGGAGGTGTGTATGCAGGCATAAAAATCTTATTCTGATAGCAAAATGCAAATAATTGATTTAGCGAGTAGTGATTGAACGGTAAGTATGTTTTTATAGTGGTTACTAAAACAACAGACCAACCAGCAAGGGGGCTCTGTGGGTGGTTTTGCTTACTAAGATCGAGTTTGGCAGTTTCGCGTCATGTCTTTTGGCCTGACCACGGCTCCTTTTCTTTTTTTCACGTAGTCTCAGCCGTGGCACAAATTTTCACCGTCGTCCTATCCATCTCCACGTTTATATAGACGATTGGTTAGTAAAGTAAGTCTTCTTCAATTCTCAGGAATTCTTGCAGAGGTTTGCAGTCTGGCATGCATCCTAGGGTGGATTTTAAATCTAAAGAAATTAAGCCTAGTTCCATCTCATATCCTTACAAATCTAGGCGTTTCTTTCGACCTGGCTCAGGGTCTAGTCTTCTCCTCAGATCCAAGGATAGCGGCTTTATCAGTGGCAATGGAAATCCTGTCTTCTTCTCCCATGGTAAGAGCAAGATTCTTTTTAAGAGTGATAGGACTGATGGTCAGTGTAGAAAAGTACTTCCTTGGACGGCGCTGATGAGAAGACCCTTCCAAATGTATTTAATGTCCCTTTGGAAGCAGTCAGTCCACTATTTAACATCAGATTCCCATCAGAGAACATTTGATCCCTCATCTAGATTTCTGGAGGGATCGTTCTCTGCTTCTGATGGGTGTTCCACTGGTAAAGTCCTCCCCTCAGGCGATTATCTGGGTTGGGGAGCAGTCTGGGACTCCCTGTCAGTTTCCGGCCTTTGGTCCCTGGAGGAGTCGATATCCCATATCAACATTCTGGAGTTGTGGGCTGTCAAGAAGGCTCTTCTTTCATGGTCAGATCTTGTGATAGGTCTCAAAGTCTCGATTCGGTCGGACAATTCGACAGTGGTGTCTTATATCAACAGGCAGGGAGGTACAAGGTTTTCTCTCCTTTGTCTAGAAGTGTGGGATCTTCTC
The DNA here is from genome assembly GCA_034401795.1 of Chaetoderma sp. LZ-2023a. Taxonomy (NCBI): domain Eukaryota; kingdom Metazoa; phylum Mollusca; class Caudofoveata; order Chaetodermatida; family Chaetodermatidae; genus Chaetoderma; species Chaetoderma sp. LZ-2023a. The sequence goes on along the minus strand of CM067369.1, from coordinate 63,264,765 downwards.
TTGTGGTGCCGCAAGAGGCAGATTTTTCTAGTGTACTCCCATGTCCCAGGCAGTCTGAATTTTCTGGCGGACCAACTGTCAAGTCCCAGCAAGTTCGGCCACACAGAGTGGCAGTTAAAGAAGTCGGTTCAGAGCATTTTTCAGTCTTATGGATCGTCCTCTAGTAGATCTGTTCGCGACCTTTCTGAATGCCCAGATCCCCTCTTACATGTCTCCTTTTCCGGACAGTCAAGCCCTGGCGGTAGATGCTCTGTCTCAGTCCTGGACAGGAATGTTCGCCTATGCCTTCCCTCAAACAATTTGATTCCGTTGCTCTTGGAGAAGGTCAAGGACCAAGATTGCGAGGTTCTTCTGATAGCTCCCTTTTGGCCCAAGAGGATTTGGTTTATAGACCTTCTAGATCTTCTGGTAGACTTCCCTCGTCTTCTTCCAGTATCCCAGGATCTTCTATCTCAAGTAAGAGGTCTTTGTGTGCATCCAAATCCAGAAATTTTCAATCTGTGCGTTTAGAGAATCTCAAGTCTGAGGTCCTCGAGAATAAGGCTTCTTCAAGATCTCAGGAAATTATTGACTCTGCCAGAAGGGAATCGACCTGTCGAGTTTACAAGGGTCGACTTAAAATTTTTTGGTGAGTGGTTTTCAGACCAAGGTTTCGTGCCCGATTCTGTTTCTATACCACAAGTATTAGATTTTTTATGCTATCTGTTTGATTCTTTACATTTGCCAGCTAATACGGTCAGGGGATATAGATTTTCTCTAGCGTCTTCCCTTCCTTGTCTTCTGAATGATGATGTTAAGGATACTAAGACTTAATAGTTTTATTAGAGGTCTAGGTAATATTCGTCCTCCGATTGCTAAGCCTTTACCTTCCTGGAATTTGGCTTTGGTTCTTCAACTTTTAGCAGGTCGCCATTTTGAACCTATTTCTTCTATCAGTATTAAGCTTTTAACTCTCAAAACTGTTTTTCTTGTTGCTGCTTCCTCTGCTAGAAGGCGTTCAGAGATGCATGCGCTTTCTGCTGAAAAGGATAGATTTATAGTTTCAGGAGACGGTTTGGTTTTATATCCCAGAAGGGACTTTATCTAAACTCAGTCTAACCGCTTTCCTGCTAGTCCGATCATTTTAAAATCTTTATCGTCTTTTTCGCTATCCGATAACTTTTGGTGTCCTGTTAGGGCATTAAGAACCTACAAACAGCGAACCGATTTTAAAAAGAGTCGATCCATCCCATTTATGGGTTTCCTACGCGGAAGAGTTATCTAAGCTGGTCTCAAAATCTATGATTGCCAGATGGAATTGTGAGACAATTAAGCTTTGTTATGAGATAGCCTCACCGGATCAAATTAATCTCTCCCAGATTAAAACCCATGCGTTAGAGGTATGGCTACTTCTTTCGCTCTTGACGGTTCGTCTTTAGATGAGGTCATGCAGGTGGCAGGATGGAAATCTGAATCCACTTTTACATCCTTTTATCTCAAAGACCAGAGTGCAGCAGCCTCCTTCTTTCGTAACTACTATTTTAACTAAAAAAGCCGAAGACCATTTACCAAGCACTTTCCACCATTTTCGTTAGGACTGTGCATCTGTGAGAAATGGTGAGTCTTCTTTTGGTTTTTATTTATTTCTTTAAGTTCAAGTTTTCCTTATTGGTTAATCACGGTTTGATTGAGTTAAATGCACTATTATGTTATGTTATTACCATTTGGATAAGATTGGTTCGATTTTTATCCTTGGTTGTTGATTCTAAAATCTCCTCCCACCTAATGTTTAAATGGGGCACTGACCAAATCTATGGGTTTAGCAAGTAGTGATTAAACGGTAATGGAAGTTTTTGTGGTGTAATAACAACCCCCCACAGACCCCCCCCCTTGTGGGTGGTCTGTTGTTTTATTAACCACTATAATAACATACTTACCGTTCAATCACTACGACCCGGCCTCAGCTACCCCACGTGGTAAGATTTGAGAATTGGCCTTTAATATTTAGCACTTAAATTTAGAAAAGTGAATCTGTTTCCTATTTGGGATCCAGTGCGCATGCGCAAGCGCGCTTAGTGACAAGCGTCACTATGGGGTGAGTATAGACTGGTGCCAGTCTTATAGCTGTCAGTATGCTGGAGATGGACTTAGCCAGTAGCCTGGTTGAGGGCCCATATTAATAGGAATAGGCATGGGGAGGTGTGTATGCAGGCATAAAAATCATATTCTGATAGCTAAATGCAGATAATTGATTTGATTGAACGGTAAGTATGTTTTTATAGTGGTTAATAAAACAACAGACCAACCCACAAGTGGGGGGGGTGGTCTGTGGTTTTTTTTACATGTTTCCGTGGTTTCAGCAGCAGCATTCACATTTGAGATTTGTGTGGGTACAGTTTCACAGGTTTCTGTCGCCATATCAACAGTCATTAGAGTTAATGTTTGCGCTGAGTTAGATGTCATGGTAGTTTGAATTGTTTGGATGCTTACAGAGACTGTGTTATCACGGTTCTGACTTAGTTTTTTCATTAGCTGATTTTCAATTTCCAGACTATTTTTGCCTCTTTCTCCAGCAGCAACTCATTACTTCGATATAATTGTGTGATAATTTTAAAACTAGATGGCTGATTCGGCTGATTTGTTGTGCTATTCACAGTGATGCTCTCTACAGCTGCTGCATTGGTTTCGTCAATGCGTTGCGGTGTGAATAAGGTTTTGGGACTGGTTGTTTTGCTACCCTTCCCACTCTCAGAACCTGTAGGTGTGAACACTTGTTTTGGAGTAGTTGTTTGACTGACATGGATAGACCCTGGAGTGCACACTATGGATGGCAAATCAACAGCTTGGTCATGAAAACTAGCTCCATGCCCTGCTGTTTGCGAGTCTGTCCTAGGTGTTTATGTAATTAGATCCTTTGCAAAACCTTTTGTTGACAGAGTTTCCAGGTCTCTGTCTACCCACTCATATGTTCCATACCCTTGAACATGAATCACACCAGTGCCTGTATACAGTGTAATTGTTAGCTTACTGTCTGCCTTTGATGTTCTGAATATATATCCTTGGTTTCCATTATCTGTACACAGACCATACTCAGTGGTTAATAATTCATACCATGTATTAACTGAATCAAGTTGTGTGAGCTGAATGGTAATTGAATAGGTGTTATATTTGATTGTAAAATTGTCATTCATTTTCTGTTCAGCAGTTTGTATATCTACAGAAGTAAATCCATCAAAGTCACATGAATTAACCAATAACAGATTGCTTGAGTTTTCCATTTCAGAATATTATTAATATTATTCACTGATCAAAGTTAATTTTCAACCGGCTAATTAAGTAATTATGCTATACTCTATTGCTCACATACAAATTTAGCAAGAAAAGGGACACTTCACAGCTTTTAAGCCAAAGCAAAGTCTGAGCAAGACAAACAACACTGTTGGAGTCATCTATTCACAATCACTGATGCATGGCAATCTTGGTCAAACTTAGAAATTTTATTACCCTGGCAGCTAAGCTTGGAGAAATTCTAGCAGCGCTAAAACAACACTGTTGAAGTCACATATTCATGGTCACTGATGCGTGCTAATTTCCTAACCAAACTGAAGTAATTATAACAAAGAGATTTTAAATTTCATATATTCTTCTGCTAATAACTCCATAACTAAATAATATTTCCAAAAACCAATGTCACAGTTGTAGAGTTAATATCTATTTCATTAAGCTGCCTATCTGCAAACTACTGAACTCTATTTTGTGAGTACTTAGTCACCTGCGTCAATTTCTGATGGAGTTATGCCCCTTTTCGACTTAAGAAATACGAAAAATATCATCTTTCCACACTTTTTTCCGCATTCCTTCAAGATATTTAAGGGAAAATCGGTACATCGCTTTAGTATAAGGAGTTACAGAGCAAGTTTGAGTTTCACACATTTTCGTCAATTTTCGATGTAGTTATGCCTCCTTTCGTCTTATGAAATACCAAAAATTAGCTTTCCTCACTTTTTTCGCATTCTTTCAAGATATTTTACTGAGAATTGGTACATTGCTTTGTTATGAGAAGTTACAGACCAAGTTCATGTTTCAGGCATATGCATAAACTTTTAATGGAGTTATGCCCCCCTTTCAACTTAGGAAATATGAAAAATATCAGCTTTCCACACTTTTTAGCACTCCTTCAAGATATTTAAGGGAAAATTGGTACATCGCTTTAGTATAAGGAGTTACAGAGCAAGTCTGAGCTTCACACATTTTCGTCAATTTTCCATGGAGTTATGCCCCTTTCGACTACCAAATACCAAAAATAATAGTTTTCCGCACTTTTTGTCGCAGTCTCAAGATATTCTACTGAGAATTGCTACATTGCTTTGTTATGAGATGTTACAGACCAAGGTTTCGTTTCAGGCGTATGTGTCCATTTTTGATGGAGTTATGCCCCCGTTTGATGAAAAATATCAGCTTTCCGCACTTTCTTTCGCATTCCTTTGATATATTTAAATGAAAATCGGTACATTGTTTTAGTATAAGGAGTTACGGAGTAAGTTCGAGTTTCAGACAATTTTCGTCAGTTTTTCATGGAGTTATGCCCCCTTTCGTCTTATGAAATACAACAAATATTGGTTTTCCGCACTTTTTCTCGCAGTCTTTCAAGATATTCAACTGAGAATTGGTATGTTGCTTTGTTATGAGAAATTATAGGCCAAGTTCGAATTTCAGTCGTTTGCATCAATTTTTGATTGAGTTATGTCCCCTTTCAGCTTATGAAATACAAACATATCCGCTTTAAAGACTTTTTCGTTCTCCTTCACCATACGGTATATAACTGAAACTTGGTTTATTGCTATGTTATGAGAAATTACAGATCAAGTTCGAGTTTCAGCTGCTTCTAACAATTTTTAATTAAATTTTTGACTCAATCGCTAAAGATTTTTGTCACCAGGTAGGAGACATGTATTGCAAAGCAATACTTACCGAATGCTTGTTCTCTTTATTACTAAAGAAACTAACGGCTGACTTCTAAGGACTAAAAACTAATTGTAAGTATGTATGTCATTTCAGAGAAATCCTGAGTATTGTCCTGTTTGTCAGCATTATGTGAAACAAGGTCCTGTGTGTCATGAGTGATCCAGGTGAAGATGAATTAGATTCTAGAGATGCTGAAAAGCATGTTACCTGTATTCAATCCATCAGTGACTTCATCTTCGCTGGAGCAAAGCTTTCCCGCATCTGGTTCTGGTCCTTCCTGAAAGGCCAAGTGGGATTATGCCATGGTGACCATTCGTTGTGTGTCCGTCCATCATCCGTCCACTGTCCGTCAACTTTTACTTTAAACGACTTTTCAAGAACCACTGGGCCGATTTAAATTATATTTGGCTGGAAGCATATTTAGGGCATAGCGATTCAAAGCTGGTCATTAAAGTTTGGGCAAAGGAAGTTGATCCATCCAAAAACATGGCCGCCATGGGCCAATCAAAATGTAGCATGTTGGCGGCCATATTGGGTTAGTGCAGGCATAGACTATTTTCTGTGGCGCACTAGCACTCATTGCACCAACTAACGGACATAGTCTATTTTCCAAACATCTGTAAATTTTGCAGTGGTAGAGCGTTAGTACAGATAGTTTTTAAAACACCTCAAAATTAGAACATAGAAAGCGCAGATGGTTCTGAGAGTGACACTGATAGCTTTACTTGCTCTCTGATGCTCACCACAACTTACAATATGTAAAGGCACAGTTTTGATACCAGCGAATGCATCTGGGCTGGTTCATTATGCCATCAGTTGGTAAAACTGATGCAGAGGCCGCATACTCTTGTATGAGTCTTCTGGCCCATCAGTACCCCAGATACAAAACAATCAGAGGGGCATAGACATGGCACTGCGTCAACAGCGAACATAGTTGATTTGGAGACAAGATTGCCAACACTTAGCAATCTTGTGCTCACACCTAGTCATGGTGTATCTCCTGTAGCCGACGAAGACAGTCTCGTGCTGTAATTACAAAAGAAAATGAAAGAGCAGGTACTAAGACATGAAAAACAATTCCCAAGATAAGAACAGGCACTAAGACAAGAAGAACTGGTGCAAGACCAGACCGTCAGAATATCACGGATGGAGGAGATCGTGGTACAAATGGGCGAACAGCTTAGTCAATCACAAGCTCTGTCCACGCCGCCTGTTAAATATCTTAATCAGCGGCATGTGTAACCGAGTAATCCGGCAACAATTTCATCTTGGAGTTTTGTATTACAAGTATTAGCTGATAAACCCTTTGAACATTTAAGGGCAATTTCTATGAAATTGTTACCATTTAAAACTATTTCTTATCGCTGTAATTCATGCTTTGTCAGCTAAACGTAGTCACTTTGTGGTGACAGGGGAAGGTCTTAAGCTTTTACCTAGACTTATTTTATGGCTAAAAACCAGTCTGAAATATCCTGGTCAGCACATAATATACTGCCTGCTTTAACGAGATTTGATCCAAACTGCGAATCCCGGTGTCTGGTCCAAGAATTGATCTGTTACAAAGACTGTACGGAAGTATGCTGATCAGACCCCAGTTCACTATGGTCATTCTATATTGAACCCCATAGCAGGGCATCCAGGGATACCATTTCAAGTTGGATTGTGGAATGTGTCCAATTTTGCCACAAATCGTTAACTAGGCAAGTAGATTTGGCCAAGGCTCACAGTGTCCCTGGCGTAGTGGCCTCACTGGCTCCATTCAATGGAGTTTCTGTCGAGGACATTATGACGGTAGACCAGTAGCCCTGTGAGTCAAATTTTACTGACCATTTTTACTTGACACGATTAACTCACTTGCTTTAGTGATTTAGAAAAAAATTAGTCAAAATTTTTAACATTTTATATATAATAGCCATTGATCAGATTTGTTACACCTGAGATCAAGAACTCACACAATCGTGCTGCACATCTTTTATTGTCATAGCCTGAGATGTCAGCATCTACAAAATAAAAGGTCAGTTCTAATTTTTTGTGTGTGTTTTTGTCATGTACCAATATTTTGTTCTGATGATGGTTCGTGTTTTATATTGGTCTCAAATTCAAGTTGTTATTACACCATTTGTATTAAAAAAACCACAGACCCCCCCCCCCCCCCCTTGCGGGTTGGTCTGTTGTTTTATTAACCACTATAAAAACATACTTACCATTCAATCACTACTTGCTAAATCAATTATCTGCATTTAGCTACCAGAATAAGATTTTTATGCTTGCATACACACCTCCCCATGCCTATTCCTATTGATATGGACCCTCAACCAGGCTACTGGTTAAGTCCATCTCCAGTATAGACTGGCACCAGCCTATACTCACTCCATAGTGACGAAGCGCGCTTGCGCATGCACACTGGAGCCCAAATAGGAAACGGATTCACTTTTCAATTATTCTGCAAGCAGAACAACTGCACAAATATTTTCAAGAGATTTGTATAGCTTTGCGCTGTGTCAGCTATACTTGAGAGTGCTGCATATTTTAGTAATTATGCCTACTATGAAGTCAATCCTCCCTAAGTTACGTTTAGGAAGTATATTCGTGGTTATATTGTATTTTATAACTATGTATATAAATGTTACTGATTTTCGTGAGGGTCTCTATCGTTTTCGTGGTAACTAATTTACTATGCCTATATCATCATCATCATATTAATTCTCTAGTGTACTCCAAGAGCCCTTTATCACTTTTCACTTAGTGCATTATAAGGAATTACATTTATCCCTATGAAAGTTTGTTTCTTGTCGTTAGGGAAGTTGTTAACAAATTTGAACTTTCCCGTCTTTGTTAGAAGTGCGTTTTTATGTTTCTTGACTCTTTTTAACGAATTTCCAAGCTGTATGCTTCATTGTTCCATTTTTTCGTTTTTAGGAGCCTGTTAAATCGTCCGATAAGACGAAATGCATGGCTGCCAAGTGTGATCGTCTTCACTCTGATGATTTCGGTGGTCATGTGTGTTCGAAATGCACTTCGTGCACCCCCACAGCGATGTGCGGGATTTGCAAAGGGTGGTCAGCATCAGTTGCTAAGGCCTTTTTTAAGGATTTGCCCACTAAACAACTGCTGCCCTCTGGTCGTCCTTCCCCTACCTCTGTTGCTATTATGACAAAAGCTGTGTCTTTTGCAAAATCTAATGTGTCTATTCCAGTAGCAACGGAGGGGGGGGGCCCCTCTTCGGCGAATTCGGACGGTTTGAATCCTTCGCTGCAGTCTTGACTAAATCTTTAGACGAATTTCTTCTGCGATCATGGAGGCCAAGAAACAGGAAGTTTCTTCTGATTCGGACAATAGCCCGAGGGCTGGCGGGCGTTCCCGCAAATGGGGGAAACCGATTCCTCTAACGTCTATGCAAGAAATCAGGTCTCCTAAACAAAAGTCTAGAGCGACAAAGCTCTCGAAGGTGATTTCGAGCAGGTCACCGGGTCAAACCCACATTAGTCTTGAGGGTGATAAGCATAACCCTCAAGCAGTGATGGCGGCGGCGGAAGCCCCCGTCCAAAAGCATTATCACTAATGCCAAAATTTTGGTCATACCGGTCATCAGGATTCTTCATAGGTCGCCTATAACCAGAAGTCCGCAATCTAGCTTTGCTAGTTCTTCCGGTTCCGTTGTGGTGGATTCGGGACTCGGGTTTACTTCCGTTTTCCGGTTCTACTTCTGTTCCGTCCATTTCCGGTATGTCTTCCGGTTTTGCAGGACATCCGGGTCTTCAAGATCTGGTTCTTACTTCCGTTCCGACCGTTTCCGGTATGACTTCCGGTTTTGCAGGACATCCGGGTCTTCAAGATCCGGTTCCTACTTCCGTTTCCGGTTTTAGCAGCGCTTCCGGTCATGCCGGATATCCGGGGTCTGTGGACCCGTATTATATTGTCTTCCGGTGGAAGTGCTTCCGCTTCCGGTTTGGATTCTGGTCTGTACACTTCTGCTTCTGGTTCTAGGGGTGTACTTCCGGGTCATTCAGATCCGGATAGACTTCCGACTTCCGCTTCCGGTTGGGATGTAACGTCCGGGATAGAGAGAGAACATAGGATAGGCGTAAGGATTGTGATGATAGGAGTTTTGTAGGTTCTGGTTCTGAAATATCTCAACGGGTTTTTTCTCAGGATTATTTAGCTTCCAATTATGGTTCTTTCCAGCCTTCTCAGGTAGTTGAGGTTGATTTAACTTCCCCGTCTTCGGCTCCTTCTTTTCGTGAGGCTGTTTTGAGTTTATCTGCCTCGAGGTCTCCTTCTTTCTCCTCCTCTTCTCATCCTCCAGGTTTTAAACCTATTCCTTCTTCTGCCTCTGCTTCTCTTTCTGCTAAAGATTTCTCGTCCAGTCATGTGTCTAATTCGTCATCTCTTTTTCAATCATCTATTCCTCCTCCTCCAGGTTTCTCCCATCTTTCTTCTTCGATTGGTTCCTCTCAGGGTTCATTAGATCATTCTCCTTCTCCATCTGCTCTAAGATTGGTTTGATTTTTATCCTTGTTTGTTGATTCTCAAATCCCCCACCAGGGGCACTGACCAAATCTATGGGTTTAGCAAGTAGTGATTGAACGGTAATGGATGTTTTTGTGGTGTAATAACAACCCCCCACAGACCCCCCTTGCAGGTTGGTCTGTTGTTTTATTAACCACTATAAAAACCTACTTACCGTTCAGTCACTACGACCCGGCCTCAGCCACCCCGCGTGGTATGATTTGAGAATTGGGCTTTAATATTTGGCACTTAAATTCAGAAAAGTGAATCTATTTCCTATTTGGGCTCCAGTGCGCATACGCAAGCACGCTTAGTGACAGGCGTCACTATAGAGTGAGTATAGACTGGTGCCAGTCTATATCAGTCAATATACTGGAGATGGACTTAACCAGTAGCCTGGTTGAGGGTCTATATTAATAGGAATAGGCAAGGGGAGGTGTGTATGCAAGCATAAGAATCATATTCTGATAGCTAAATGCAGATAATTGATTTAGCAAGTAGTGATTGAATGGTAAGTATGTTTTTATAGTGGTTAATAAAACAACAGACCAACCCGTAAGGGGGGGGTCTGTGGTTTTTTTAATACAAATGTGAGGAACATTTGTTTGATTTCATACGGCACTAGTATGGAGAGCGTATAGGCTTTTGTAGCGATTTGACGCTCCCTTCTATGAAAGAGGGATGGGAGTGCATTTTGAGAAGCGATGATCTCGCTCTAAACATCGGTATTAGATGATCATTTGTTTACTTTTGTGCTCACTGTTCCTCCAAAAGGAAAATAACTTTCAGGGAGCAGCGGGTCATGTGACCATGCCTGCCTCCCTCTGACTTCACTTACGAATTCTGGTTATGTCCTAGAGTATTCGTGATGGTAAGTATACTCTTAAAGTGAAATAAACAAAATCTATGATTTCTTTTTTCACGAGAGTTGATACTTACCATCACGAATATGACCTAGCCTCTCCAGCCCCACAGAGACATGGTCTTATTAAACAGTTGCTAAGTTGTAGCCAATGTTCATTCTCATTGTGTCTTTTCATCCGGTGTGCGGCTCAGTTTGCATATGTGCCAGTTTGACAGCTAGGCTACCTGCCTAATTAAGGGCAGGTTTAATTTTAATTCTGTGTTGAATTGATCCAGTTAGATATATTAGCATATATCATAGAGTATTCGTGATGGTAAGCATCGACCGTCTCATGAAAAAATAAATCCTAGCTTTCATCTAATTGGCACTATGAATATGAAACGGCCCCGACTTGATACAAGGACCATAACTCTGGTTCTTTAAGGGTTTTTTAAGTATTGAACCATATGAGAAAAATACATCTGTGGCATGTTTTGTAAATTTTTAATGGATTAAAACAAGATTTGTCAGGAATGATCTTTTTATGTACGCGTGAACCATTTGACGATAGTGTTATGGATGGCTGTCCCATTAATCAATGACACTTTTACCTTTGGTCAATAGTATCAATGACACAAATAAATTTGCATTTCCCGCTCAAATCTTTGCTTGTGACCATTTAATTGCCACATTGTTAAATCGTATACTTGTGACATTTGCCAACTGTGTCAGGGATGCCTGCCCTATTGATCAATGGTACTTTTCCCGTTTGTCAATGATGTCAAGGACGCCAACATTCTTCCTCATCAAAATTCTTTAGTGTGACCATTGCCTCGTTAGCAAATATTGGCATCTCTTTGGACACTTGAACCATCGGTCAGTCAATAGTGTCTGGGATGACTGCCCCATTGACCAATGGTTATTTTCCCATTGGTCAATTGTGTCAATGGCACCAATATTTTTGTACTACCCATTCAGATGACCACTACCTCATTGGTAAATGGCATCTGTTGGTACACTTGAACCATTTGATAATAATGTCAGGGATGGCTGCCCCATTGATCAACTGTACTTTTCGGTTGGTCAGTAATGTCAAGGGTGCCAATATTCTTGTATGATTTCTGCTAAGCTATTTCATGACATGTATGTAAGCATAATGTTTTCGTATATATGATATAGCTTCTGGTAAAGGGATTTGTCGGAAATTTATTCAACATCTCACAATGTTTATTTCAACTTCAAGAATCTTGCTATAATGCTCACCATTATTATCACCATTGGTGCGGTGTGGGGGTGGGGTATGTGCGAAACTTAATGTAACCATTATCTCACAATTATCCCCCCCCCCACTCCACCCTGCCAGCACCCCAACCCTGTCGACAGCCTTAAATGTAAATGTCCCCTTGGAGTCCCCAATCATATAGGTAGCTCACATAGCAAATTTGATTGATTCTACCAAACGGTTTCGAAGGAAATAACTAACTGCATAGACTGGAGGAAATTGCAATGTCCCCACCATTTTTTCAAAACGAGTGGATAATACAGTATCTAAAGTTACAGAGCAAATCAGCCATAGAGAATGATCTGCTTGCTTTATTCTCATCGGCAATGACCTTTGAACCCTGTGCAGACAGCATGTGGCAGCAACAATGTTCATTCCATTAACCCTCTAACACTCATATCAGCGAAAAATGGCTTCTGCAGTGATTTTGAGAAATGCCCATTTGTAGACCCAAAGAAGATTATTTTTTTTAATTTACCACTGGAATGTCTGGCTCGATAACCGAGCCAGTCATTCCAGTGGTAAATTTTCAAAAAGAGTTCTTTTGGTCTGCAAATGGACATTTTCTATGAGAAAATTGAAATTTTCTTGCATAAATTCAAGGGTTAATGGGTTAATTTCAGAATACATCTATTTTTGCTATTAACCCTTAAATCACCGACAAATCTTAGAAAATGTATTTATTCTTTACGATATAAAAGTTATTCTCTTGAAATTTAAAAAAAATTAATTTGACTGGAAGCCATTGCTGTCTAAGGTAGCAATGGAATACAGTCAAAGTATTTTCAAAATATTCAACAGTTTTCCTGTATGATAGCCTTGAAAATGAGATATGGGAGTTGATCAGTGAAACGGTTAGCTTGAGTTAATGTGATATTGCCATACTGAAACAGTTTGGTCAGATTTACGAAGATACTTTGTTTGCAGATTCTTAGCACACTGGCATAGATCAGTTGCTAAACAGTTTTAAGCAAGCCACAGGATTGATGGGTTGGAGTTTTGTATTTTTAGGCTGGCATTGAACACATGCCAAGTTATTTTAAATCATGCTGAAGGAATAAAGCTGAGACGTCAGCTGCTAATTGGTAGAGTTAATCAATTACTTCAGTGTCTTTTGTACTGCCAATGGTACAGAACTAATAGAGTCAATTTCACATATATCATTGCTGTCCTTACAGAAGTGTTATACTTAGAGAAATCATCATAGGCATTATGTTAGGATAAACAGTCAGATAGATGGATCCATTTCTAGCTATGCCCCACCCATTTCAAGCTATGCCCACTCATTTCTAGCTATGCCCCACCCATGTCTAGCTAAGCTATGCCCACCTTTTTTTATGCTCCCCGAAAAAAAATTTGCCGGAGCATATAGTCGCTGCTTTGTCCGTCCGTCCATCCATTCATCCATCCGTTCACCATATATACATACCAAACTTGGTATGTGGATGCATCTTAGGGAGGTGTGCAAAGTATGAAAAGTAGGTCAAAAGTATGTCATGCTGACCTACTTTTCATGGTCGACTGAATGTCACAGAAAATGTTTGTCCGGGGCATAGTTTCAAGACTTTTTCACATATCGTCACCAAACCTGGTATGTGGATGCATCTTAGGGAGAAGGTGTGCAGAGTATGACAAGTAGGTCAAAAGTCTCATGCTGACATACTTTCCATGGTCGATTGAATATCACAGAAAATGCTTGTCCGTGCCATAGTTGCAAGACTTGCGCATATGGTCACCAAACTTGGTATGTGGATGCATCTTAGCGAGAAGGTGTGCAGAGTATGAAAAGTAGGTCATGCTGACCTACTTTTCATGGTCGACTGAATATCACTGAAAATGTTTGTCCATGCCATAGTTTCAAGACTTGCACATGTGCTCACCAAACTTGGTATGTGGATGCATCTTAGGGAGAAGGTGTGCGGAGTATGAAAAGTAGGTCAAACATAGGTCATGCTGACCTGCTTTTCATGGTCGACTGAATATCACAGAAAATGTCTGTCCGGGCTAGAGTTTCAAGACTTTTTCACATATGGTCACCAAACTTGGTATGTGGATGCATCTTAGGGAGAAGGTGTGCGCAGTATGAAAAGTAGGTCACGCTGACCTACTTTTCATGGTCAACTGAATATCAAAGAAACGTTTGTCCCGGACTTGCACATATGGTCACCAAACTTGGTTTGTGGATGCATCTTAGCGAGAAGGTGTGCGAAGTATGAAAAGCAGGTCAAAAGTAGGTCAGAGGTCATGCTGACCTACTTTTCATGGTCAACTGAATATCACAGAAAATGTTTGTCGATGCCAGAGTTTCAAGACTTTCACATATGGTCACCAAACTTGGTATGTGGATGCATCTTAGGGAGAAGGTGTGCGCAGTATGAAAAGTAGGTCACGCTGACCTACTTTTCATGGTCGACTGAATATCAAAGAAAATGTTTCTCCGGGCCATAGTTTCAAATGCATCCTAGAGAGAAGGTGGGCATTTATACAAACTAGATCAGTCCATCCATGCATCTGTCTGTTCTTTTGTCATGAATGCATCTTAGGTTATCCATTCACCAATTCGTCCATGCCGCTATATGTTCGTTTCTCAGTGTCTGAGCCACAGTTCCAAACCTTTCATACATCAATTTATTGATTTGCCTTGTTACACATGTAATCGGTTTGAAACTGAAGCCCAATTCCCAAAATATTAAATTTCAAGTTATACTATACAGGTAAGCTCTTGAATATTTAATTTAAAGGTGCATATTCACACCAAAATGCTTTAAAATAAAATTGTTAAAATTGTAAACTTTTACAGGCTTAAATTGTGGGCCTATGTCAAGAAACGAAATGAATCTTAACATATTATTATTTCATCACCTGTAAATTAATATATTTTTTTTTTAACTTGTGAAATCGAATTAGAGACACGAGTCCTTATTTCAATTCCATCTATGCACACAATTTAAGCCTCTAAAATTATACAATTTTAATAATTTTATTTTCAAGCATTCTGATGCGAATGTGCACCTTTAATACAATTCTGTGACAGATGATTATATTTCCATGACAGACCTAGGTTATTCTGATTGTGATGTCTACTAACATGTGACTTATTTGATAATGACATCAGATACTTGAGTGACAGATCAGATCTCTCCATTAACCATTTAACCCCTGAGATGTCAATGTGTCAATTTCAAAATGGCTATAGCTTTGGTAGGTTTGACATTGTACACATGTTTCTGGAGCCGGACGCGTGTATTTTGCCTTTATTCCATCATAATTGCATGTTTAAGATGTCATCAATCGTTGTTGGCCAACAACATTGTTTATTTAACAATCATTATAAACCCTAAAGTACATCATCATTTAACGCTTTCACTGATAAATTCCCTATATCTCATTCTCAAGGCATCCATACATGAAACTGTTGAAATTAGAAAAGATTTTTGAAAATGTAGCACTGAAATAGCTGGCTCGGTTATTGATCCAGTCATTCCTGTGGTAAATTTTCACAAATAGTCTACTATTTGTTAGCAAATGGACATTTCTCATGCCCACTGTACAAGCCATTTTTGGGAGACTTGAGTATTAAATAGTTACATATGTATATTGAGTTTACCGGCCAATAGACATGTATGTTTGGAAATGTATGACTTAAATGCCTGTCTCAATAATCCACTGTCATCTCATGATTGCAAGGCAGTAACACTGTATATGATACCATGTTTGTTATGTTTGCTATAACCAGAGATTGTTAACACATATGTATTAGAAAGGCTAATCATTGAATTACTATAGATAGAGTTTAAGAAGTTTCACCAAAAATACTAATGCAGCTAATACCTTTCAGCTAATCAATAAATACACACCTTCCAATATAGGTCTATTTCCATTATGACGTTAGTAGTGCTAAGTATCCTTAGGCTTTTCCTATCTTTGGAACCTGGGAAATGCCAGGATATTACAGGCAAGAAAGTTCCTGGCTTTTCATGGCTTAAAGAGCTCAGAGGAAGCTCGGAAATGCCAGGATATCCAAGCTTTAGAGCAAAAGCCTGGATTTATTCTCACCAGGGAGTGTCTCAATCAGAATAGTTTCAAGGAATAAACAAAATATTCCATACATCGTAAAGAATTTGTCATTTCTGGTCTGTACCTGGTTAAAGGGTTACTTATTGTAAAATAGTCTGCAGCTAATACCTTTAAATTAAGATGCGGGCATTTGCGGTGTAGAAAATGTTAACTTTTTCACACAGACATACAGACTGTGTGCTGTAGCCTCCGGGCGTGCGTGCTGGTCCCCCAGACATTCCCATTCCGCGGAACCGCAGGTGCGGCAGGCGGGATAGTTGTTTAGCGGGTTATGGAGCCGGTGTTGCGCGCTACCGGATCATACAGAAACGGACTTCGAGAGCCAGTGGAACGTTCACATTCCAGTGGGACCGTGCGACCGTCGCTGCCAAAGTTGAACCTCACTGTTTCATCCACGCTGTTGGTGTCATGGATGGGTGTGACGATTCCGCGGCTCCATTTTACGGTCAACAAGACGGGATGCATCGAATAGCTCACACGATGCATCAAGCAATGCTCCCATATCTTTGACCGAAAATGTCAAAAGGCTCACACATGATGTGCGGATTAATTTCTACCACTGGTTGCGTGGCATGGCAGATCTGGCGAGTCATCACGAAGTACGTCACTCGCCCCACATACTGGACGACGAGCTACATAGGGGCTAAAAGGCCCATCTCCACTCGACAGGTCCCTTTGCGGAAGTAGTGGCTTGGGCTACCTGACTTTAATTTGCTTATTGCCCCCGGGTGATATCTTCCCGGGAGCTTGCAAAAACTGCAGTTGCAGATGTAGTGGCTTGTACCCCAGGGACAACGAGTCTGAAAACCGAAAGGATCTGCAGCAGACGTTGGATATCTGTGTTGCGGAATGCAGTCACTTGCGCTCGTTCTCTCAGACCAGGCACCTCACCACCACCTCAGTGCTCCCGAAACTGATTTTTCCACCCCTATATACTGCCTGTGACGTCACAGATGGAACACCACAGCCAATCAGCGACTGCGCTTCAGAAGCAGGGAAGTGGGCCACGTGACACGCTATAGTACCTATGTACTGAGAGCATACATGCGCCAAGCCTAAGGGGTTCAATATTTTGAAAATAGAATAAGTGGGCTCATTTAGTTATAGCTAAAAATGGTAAAGAGTTGGAATCCTCGCTTCATCCTGGTCATGATCGGGACCAAGAACGGCGAGAAAGATGCAATCTAAAAGGATTACGAGTACCAAAGCGGTACTGTTTGAGATGCTTTTTCTACCCAACGCTAACGCGCATGGTTAAGCAATCTCCGATGCTTGCGCATGCGAGCTACGCGATCTTACGGACTTAGTAATTTTGCGATCCTCTCATAATTGGCTCTACACACGCGTATCGTCCTACCCAGGGGGTGCGTGCTCGGAATATACCCGGCCCGGCCATCCCGTAGCCAGACTAGCTGGGACGGTTCATACCTGGCTGGTCAATCTGCGCTACACCACCCCCTCCTAGTTTGGCACCCGTGACGAACGATACCACCATCATGGATCGAACGTACAGGGCACACGGTAGGCAAGAATTATAGACTTCTCGGGTAGGCGTGTGGCCGAGAGGTGTAGTGACGCAAGAGACAAGTAGATTATCAGAGAAGGCACATAGGCATGTGAAAGAGTTTGTTGAGGGTGGCATATTTTTTTTTTTGATTTATGGCCCAGTATTTAGTTTTTCAGGCCCTTTTTTTCATTTTTTTTTTTTTTCATGGTGTGGTGTGTGCTCTTTTATTTGTTTTATTACTTTGATTATAGCTAAAACAATAGCTCGCATGGCCATTCTCTTGGGTGATGGATAATTCATTTTCTGCCGAGAACGTCCAAGCTCCAACGTACCAGAATCAAGTTATTATATAAAAATAAGAAAATATAAAAATAAAGATATATATATCTATGTCCATATCACAAGTCAAGTTTTAAAACAGTAAATTATGTATGCATGTCGATATATGAGGACATGCATACAGTGTGGCCCGTTATTGCGAATCCACACGGATGGCTCTCGCCAACCAATATCCGATTTGTTATCTGAAACAAGAAGAAAAATAATAAGAAAAATAGTACGTTAATAATAATAATGTTCCTAAAACATTAGAAAGCCATCAGGCGGCCCCAGCAATAGCTAGGACGGCATTATAGGGATAATGACATGTTCGCAGCGGTATGCTGCGTACTTACACCATATAGTGTGATTGCAGCATAGGGATCTGCAGCGATTATTGGTGAGATATGTGATAATTAGCATAGATGTGTAGGATGACCGTGGTCAACCTAAGGATGGGGTTTCAATTTTTAAAACTTTCAATAATAATAAGAATAGTAATTAAAAAATAAACAAAATAAGCATAATTCACTATTCCGCACAACTTAATAAACATTCTGCTGAATCCGCGACAGTAATGGCCTTAGGTATCGGGTGAAAAATTACCCCAATGGGTTTGGGTACGGTGATCTGCATATGTGGGATATGGTGGATGAAGTCGAGATGCTGAGATACTTTCGGTGACATCTTCCACACTGGTGTCAGAGGAGGTAGCGGATAGATTTGGAAGTGTTCTGTCTAGCTCATGAGGTGTTGGTGTGATGTGATGAGCTGATGTGGTGCTGGGTGTCCGGTCGGTCGTGGTGGTCGCTGTCATCATGGGGGTCGTCATGGTGGTTGTGATGGTAGCTGGCGCAGATTTTTTTCTTCGGAATGCGGTGATGAGATGTGATGAAGTGGTGCTGGTGGTGAGTTTCCGGATCTTGGTGGCCTGAATAAGTTTGCTGACAGATGTATGCGGAACTGCTCGGATGTCTGATTGGTGCGCGATGCGGCATTTCCTTGAGTACACTTTATCCGGTGTAGTGGCCTTATGGATAGCGGAATCTATGGATGTGGTGTGAGGAGTGAAGGCTGCGGGTGTTGACGTGGTGACTCTGGTTGAAGTAGTGCTGCGCGATGGCGTTGTCATCATACTGTTTCCTTGGGTGGTTCCCTCGTCAATGGTTAAATTTGGTGGAGATGCAGAACTGTCGGAAATGTTTTGTAAAGGTAAAGAAAACCTAGGAACGGTCACTATCGGTAAACTTGTCACAACTGTTGCTGGTTGAGAGATGGTGGCTGTTGATGTCGGAACTGAGGGTGCTGCCGTTGTGGTTAGTGTAGTGGTCGGTGGTGTGGTGTCTGCTGCTGTGGTGGTAGCTTCTGAAATGTTTGCCGGTGTCGTCGTTGCAGTGGTGATGGAATGTGGAGGAGCAGGTTGGCGTGTCTTCGTTCATTTTGTTTTGGCCATTCTTCCGATAGGAATTACTTCATGCGGTGTATGAACTTCAAACTTTGGAGCTGTAATGTCAATAGGCTCATCCTGCTCCCCGGGTTGAAGATTAACCACGAGAACACGATGCTTAGACGTGGAGGCGTGAGTCACTCCATACTGTGTTGCCGAAAACAAATATTTGCAATCTGAACAAAATGCGCATTGAATAAGATGGTCTCAGTTGATATGTAATGTCAAATCCGAGTTGCAGGAAAATCCGCGTTTACACAGCTGTCCGTTATATAATAATGAAGTACATGGAAATTTCTTCACCATTCTTTTCTGAGTTTCTTCTATCGAGCTGTCAGACAAAGCCAGATCTTCCGCAAGAGACCTCTATTTCCACATTGTTGTTACGTCCGGAACCGTAAATCACCTAACCTAATCTATTTTTATGTTTCTTCATAACTTTCCTAAGGGCCAATTAAGTCATAAGATAATGATTTAGCAGAGTTTGGTTTGTGACACGAAAGTATCCTAATGCCCAATCTTCCCTAGTGTCGAGTTTGAAGGGAAGATGAATTTCCGTGTGCGATCTTCTTTTATAGTTTTTGGTGACGTCAGAGGAGGGCGGATGACCACACCCAAAAAGTTTGGGGTGAATCCGTCAGGTCCGAAAAAGCCAATTTTATTCTCCTGGAGTTGAATTTAATATTCCCTTCGTAATTAGAAGGCAAATATAATTATATGAATAAAGGCGATTCGCATATATCTCCAGGTAACGGAAAATTGGGCCTCCGATCAACATTAAAATCGGGAACTACTTATCCCTGTGGATGCTCACCTTTTGATTAGTGTGAGTAGGTTTCCAGGTTAGATACTTATAAACGTGCCTGTTCAAATTTCAGGCTGGAATGCCCGATGGGGTGGGGAGTGTGTGATTATGTCAACGGTCTGTGACCCCGACCAATCGCCTCTCGCCTCCTCTGTCATACGCGTGGTAGCTATGTGGGAGGCCGATTCACATGTTTATAGTCTTTTGATTGTGTGATTGATCGGACTAGGCGTGCCCATTGCTATTTGCATTGCTGATTCTTGTAAATTAGTGTGAAAATATTGAAACATGTCTTCCTAAATATCTGTTCCTTAGAACAGCATCCCTATTTGCATGTGTTTTTTATCCGTGCACTCCTTCCTTTCCGTGTATAGTATATATTATTCCAGCTCTTGTTGATTGTTAAGCGGAACTTGTAAGTAAGAGAGTTTTTGAAACTTCTCTTGTGTTTTAAACTGTTCAAGTTTTGATGCTGCCTCGCCAGCCTGCGCATTAATGATTTGTAGTCATGATGGAACATTTTAGTTCCTAATCAAAATTATAACAGTTTAGCTGTCTGTAATTTATTGTTCGGTTTAAACATATCCATTTCTTGCAGGCGTCAAGTATACTGACCCCGCCAAGCAGGAATGTATTTTCTGGTTGGGCAGACTGCCAAGCATCCTCCTCGATGGGTAGGATTAGTCTCGCCACACCTAGATACAAACTTAATTATTACAATACAACTCGGAAAATTTGTGCCACAGTTTAAATAATTACAATTCCGTCATATGGAGATTGTGAAACAGTCGCCCTGAGCGTCTGTGTTTCTGTCGTGTTGATGTTGTCTGTAGGTATGCATGGCTGGTTTTCTTTGGATGAATCCGGTGCTCTGTTGTGAGGTGTCAAAGTTTTATTGCAGTTGGGGCAGGGGCTCTGCGGTGTCTGCGATGATAACTTTATCGGACATTGAATATATTCCCTCTGTAATGGCCGAGTCTTAAAAAGACGGGACAGGGCTACTTAGAGGGGGGATGACCAAGATGGTGGGTGTGTGTGTGTGTGGTGCTGTCATAACTTGAATCAGACCATTATCGAATTTCACTTTCTGTGCCTATCTCATACTAGCTACCGACGACAGACTGTGGTCATCCGGCTCTCTCAATAAAAAGAAATCTGTATTTACATGTATTTGAAGAATGTGTCTTTTAGCTGATGTGTGTCGCTGCCGAGGGGTGGGGGTGTCCTGGCGGCTGATGGTTACGGTGTTTTCCTCCTAGCTGTACGATCAGTTTTCCGTATACAAAGAGGTGGGAGGGTGCGTGCAGAAAATGTTGACTTGTGCTGTGGATGGTGGCATTCTGTTGTAGGGAAGTTGCGGTTGCTGCGTGATGCGGGTGTATTACTAGGTGGGCGTATCCAGGTTTCCAAGCTGGAGAATGCCGGGTCTGTTGCTATGCGGAAAAGTAGGGTTTGCGGAGGGTGGTGAGCTCACCGCATTCGTGTGGTAGTGAATGTTGCGGAAAATGTTTACAACTTTTTCTCTTACAAAAGTTATGTGCATGCTGATATACTGTTGATAATGTAACTAGCTGGTGGCGAATAAGCTGTTCGTTGTAAGGGGGTGTAGAAGGTTTCGGTTATTTCTCCTGTAACCGGTCGTGTATGTAGTGTTCGGGCATTAAATAATTAACGTATCCAGCCTTGAGGGCAAGTGTGGTTCTGTGGCTTCTGTCGTTTTGTGTCTATGTGATGTTCTGACTGTTCATGGGAAGTGGTGGTGATGAGGCGGTTGTGGAGGGGTGGTGGGAGGGGAGTGTACCTCGGACGGGGTATGGACATTTCCCGTTACACAATGGTTCATAGATTTTAAGTACCGGGAAAAATCGAGCCGAGAGTACTGAACAGGCTGCCTCACCGCCCACCGCCAGCCATAGGGATGGCTGTGGTGTGGGAGGCTCCCTCCTCCGAAACAGTAGTGTCTCATATCTGAAGATGGACAGTCAACAGACGACGAGTGGAGTGTGAGAAGGATGGGATGTATGATGTCTGAGCTCGGTGCGGAAATTAGGAATGCCAATTGGAGTGGGGATGGTGTCATGGATGTGACTTGGATGGGTGATGATTTGGCGGTTTTGTGTCTTGGACAGGGTTGCTCTGAGCTATGCAGTTTTCCTGTTCTCCTTAAAAGGCCAAGGCCTCATCAAGCCTCTTCACTTCCATGCTACATATTATATGTTCCACCCCGCAAGAGGCATAGCTTGGGACAGCCTCAGCCTCCACTTGTGGCAACTATAATTAGAGTAATAGCATGAAGTGGGTCAGTATGGGAAGAGGTCGGCGGAACAACTGTTCCGTCCACCCCCTTGGACAGCACAAATGAGAAAGTCTTCAAATACGACTTCCCAGACCTGGTAGACCCGTTCTGAGGAGGGAGAGCGAGTACGTGGCTCGTCATCGTCCTCAGCATTAGCCATTTATTCACCAGACTCCTGGCTTGGTAGAAGGGTCGAACTAGCACCGCAGTGCTCCGCGCCAACGTCGGGAATACCTGTTTCTATAGATACATCGGTCTGGGTACCGGTGTCACGCGTATCACCCGGCCCGAGCTCTGGCACCGGGTCGTCGCCAGCACAAGTTGTTATTACATCACAAAAACATCTATACCGTTCAATCACTACTTGATAAATCCACTACTCTGCATTTAGCCACCAGAATAAGATTTTTATGTTTACTTACAAACCCCCATATGCCTATTCCATTTATATATATACCATCAACCAGGCTACTGGTAGGGTACACCCCCAGCATATGACCTGATATAGACTGGCACCAGTCTGTACTCACTCCTTGGTGACACCTGTCACTAAGCATGGTCGCGCATGCGCATAGGAGCCCAAATAGGAAACAGATTCACTTTTCTAAATTTAAGTGCCAAATATTACAAACAAATTCTCAAATCATTTCCATGCGGGGTGGTTGAGGCCGGGTTGTAGTGATTGAACGGTAATTATGTTTTATAGTGGTTAATAAAACTACAAACCAACCCACTAAGGGGGGGGGGGTCTGTCGGGAGTTGTTATTACACCACAAAAACATCTATACCGTTCAATCACTACTTGCTAAAAAAACCAACAGACCCCCCCCCCCCTTTAGTGGGTTGGTCTGTAGTTTTATTAACCACTATAAAAACATACTTACTGTTCAATCACTACTTGCTAAATCAATTACTCTGCATTTAGCCACCAGAATAAGATTTTTATGCTCGCTTACATACCCCCATATGCCTATTCCATTGCTATGTATACCCTCAACCAGGCTACTGGTAGGGTACACCCCCAGCATAAGCCCTGATAGAGACTGGCACCAGTCTGTACTCACTCCCTGGTGACACCTGTCACTAAGCATGCTCGCACATGCGCAATAGAGCCCAAATAGGAAACAGATTCACTTTTCTAAATTTAAGTGCCACATATCCTGTATAGATTTTCAAATCATTCCCATGCGATGTGGGTGAGGCCGGGTCGTAGTGATTGAATGGTAAGTATGTTTTTATAGTGGTTAATAAAACTACAGACCAACCCACTAAAGGGGGTGGTCTGTTGGGGGTCATTATTACACCACAAAAACATCTTGACAGTTCAATCACTACTTTCTAAACCCGTAGATTTGGTCAGTGCCCCACTATAAACCCTTGGTGGGTGGAGATTTGAGAATCCATAAGCAAGGATAAAAATCAAACAAAACAACCAAATGTTAATAACATAACATAATGGTGCATCTTAATCAATCACACAGTGATTATCAAACAAGGAAAATTGTCAACTCAATGGAATAAACAAAACAAGAGAATATTCTCACCATATCTGACAGATATACAGACTAATGAAATTGGTGAGATATGCTTGGTAAAGTCTGGTGATTTATCAAGTCCTTGTCTTGTTTTGTTAAAAACGTTATATTTCTGTAAAGGAGGACGCTGGCCTTTGATCCTTTAAATAGAAAGAGAAAAAAAGTCAATTCAGATATCCAACCTGCGACTTGCATGACATCGTCCAATGATGAACTGGCAAAAAGAGCGAAGGAGGAAACCATACCACGAAGGTCAAGAGCCTTGACATGGGTTAAATTAATCTCACCTGGGGAAGCAATCTCATAGCATAATTTTACAGTCTCACAAAACCATCTGACAACTGTGGCCTTAGAAACTGGTCTAGCCACCTCCTCCGCATACGCAACCCATAAGTCAGGGAATATGTTTAACGGTATCGCATCGCAAAATGCGATGCAAATGAGTACCTGTTGCTACACATTCACAACTTTGCTTAGCTGTATGCTGCGATACATAATTTTGATGTAAAATTCAGTCAATTCACCTAATTTTGAAATATTTTTGATAAAGTCACTAAAAGTCGCAAAATGCTTGTCAAATTTAGTAAGGAAGCGAGATGCGCATGCGGTGGAGACTGATTTCCGATATAGCCCATAGACATATATAGATATAGAATGTATATCTTCATACCTTCCTTCACTATGGGACAAATGACCGCCGGTGACGTGAGTTCAGTAAGCGCTCTATAGATCAAAATTCTAAAAGCTAGCAGTGCGCGCATGCGTTAGCAGCTTCCTTCTTCTGGTATAATAATAAACTGTTACAGACTTCAGTTTTGAGTGTGGACACCAGTCGGAAACTCGCAATATGTATCACAGGTTATTCACGGTCGTTGATAGATTGCTCGTAACAGACTCTCTTGTAAATCTAAATTCTCCTAGGTGTGGGGGGGGGGGGGGGTATGGCTATTGATCATTGCCTCGTCATTAGATAGCATTATGATAAACTTTAAAAATACAAGTTTATCTAGGCTGATTCTGGTCGATTTAGACAATGTTTGTCTCGGAAACTGAGTTATATCGTCGCGAATGCTAAACTCCTGTTAGCGCATCCCCAAATCAAGGCCGACACAATATAGTTAGCCATGCTATGGCGGCGTATCGCACTTGATTCGTGCAAGTGGCAGATTTAGAATGGCATGTCGGCATGATCCACGCATGCGCGAGAGTGTTCTCGAGTACTCTTCTCCAAAGTCGGGAACATACTTTCTCGCAAGATTATTGGTTAATAAATATAACTATATATAGAAAGCAACCAATGAATCGCAAGGAAACTACCAACAGTAAAGAAAATAAACAATGTTTTACGAGATAATTTTAAGAATGACGTAGTAGTATATATATAGCATTCATAGTATTCGTAGTAAAACTAGTAACACGTGGGCCGATTGATACACACTGACCACAGTAAAGCTTTTTAGCATTCACTATTTAAGCCAGAGAAAACAACCATTAGGAATTTTAAAATAAAAATCGTTAACTCTTTCAACTGAAGTCATAGTATTGCAGAGTCAATTTCATCTTAATAAGCTGTTGAATATGTTTCAAGTTTTTAAGCGTGACCTGTTTCTCACAGCTGCCATAGCCTGCAACAGCTTCCAGTTAAGCACTAACACTATTCAGCCTTCTTACATTGTATTGAATGATGTGTACTTTGTTTAGCCTACCAGTTGAAAGGGATATGTGATGTAGGTTGGTAAGTTACAAAATATATGTCAACCCTAGTCAATAAAATCATAGTATTCATGGGAGGTACATTATTGATTTTTTTGAAAATAATTTGACTGAGATGTGTTGCTGCCTTAAGCAGCAACGGATTCCAATCAATGTAATTGCCAAATCTGCCAATATGTATTATTTTAGGTTTCCTATACTCCCTGACCTTGGCCAGAGCCAGTACATGCATATTCTGAATCTGACATATGTTATACTGACAAATGACAATACTGGCTACTGTAGACCTGAAGACTGATACACTATCCTCAATAACATTCTCAGAAGTCCAATATTAATTATTCAACCATCTGTTCATGTCACATTTGTGCAATTTGTGTAAACTACGCATCGCATATTACACGCCTTACGTTCTACTAATTTTTTAGACAGACTACTGATTTGCCAAGTCTGGTAGTCCTTCAATCAGCTTTTCGCTAATTTCGAACCCTGGTTGTTATTACACCACAAAAACATACATTACCGTTCAATCACTACTTGCTAAATCAATTATCTGCATTTTGCTATCAGAATAAGATTTTCATGCCTGCATACCCACTTCTCCACGCCTAATCCTATTACTATGGACCCTCTACCAGCCTACTGGTTGAGTCCCCTCTCCAGCCTACCATCAAGTATAGACTGGCACCAGTCTATACTCACCTCATAGTGACGCTTGTCGCTAAGCACGCTTGCGCATGCGCATTCGAGCCCGACTAGGAAACAGATTCACTTTTCAATTATTCTGCATGCAGAATAGTTGACTAAAAATATTTATATAAGTTTTTGTGTTTTGCACTGTGTCAGTGATACCCGTTGACGTGATATCTTGAAATCGATAGCGATTCGTTCTTCTTCTTCCTCTCATGATGCCTAATATGAAGTCAATCCTCCCTAAGTTATGTCTAGGAAGTATAATTGTGTTTAAGATGGTATCTTATAGACGTATTTTATATATTACCGGTTTTCGTGAAGATCGTTTTGCTTCGTGGTATCTTGATTATTATGCCTATCCTGCGCCATCATCATCATTAAAATGTCCAGTCCACTTCTAGAGCCTGTAACGAAGTTATTGCTAGTGCATTATAAGGATTAATATAAAATATCCATTGAAGGTTTCTTGTCAGAAATTTGAATTTCCCGCCGTTAGGAACTGAATTTAAACAGGTGTCTCTTGCGTTCGATTTTGAGCGGTATGATTCATTGTTACGTTTTTTCGTTTTTAGGAGTCCGGAAAATTGTCAGATAAGACAGTGTTCATCCACAAAATGTGATCGTCAGCACTCTGTCGAGTTCGCCGGGCACGTCTGTGCGAAGTGTACAACCTGTACACCAAATTCTATGTGTGGAATTTGTAAAGGGTGGCCGGCTTCGATAGCGAAAGTATATTTTACAGATTTGTTGGTTAAACAATCGCTGCCCTCTGGTCGTCCTTCCCCTTCCTCCGTTGCTAGCAAGGCAAAGGGTGTCTCCTTTGCTCATTCTTCTGTTCCATTATCGGTAGCAACGGAGGGGGGAAACTCGTCGGGAAATTCTGACGCCGTGATGGCGCTTTTTGCGAGGTTTGAGTCTTTTGCCTCGGGGCTGACAAAATCTCTTGATGAGAGAATATCTTCTGCGATTCAGGAGGCCAAGAAGCGAGAAAGCTCGTCGAGTGAGGAGGATAGCCCGAAGGCTAGCGGGCGTTCCCGCAAATGGGGGAAGCCGGTCCCTCTAACCTCAAGGCAGGTTTTAGTCTCACCTAAGCAGAAGTCAAGAGCATCCAAGCTCTTGAAGGTGTGCTCGAGTAGTGCACCAGATAAAACCCACATAAGACTTGAGGGTGACGGGCATAACCCTCAAGCAGTGGTGGCGTCGACTGAAGCCAGCGTCCATAAGGCCAGTCCTTATGAGAATGCCAGTTTTACGGTGGTTCCGGTAGTTAAGGTTGTTTCAAGATCGCCTGTTTCTAAGGGTTCGATCCCTAGTCTTGCTAGTTCCGGTTCCGGTGTGGTGGACTCGGGTCTTTTGGACCTGGGTTTACTTCTGTTTTCCGCATCTCAGTCTTTTTCCGTCCGAACTTCCGGTCTAGCAAGACATCCGGGTCTGCAAGATCCGGTTCCTTCTTCTGTGGCTTCCGTTTCCCGTAGGACTTCCGGTTTAGTTGGTGATGCAGGTCGGCAAGATCCGGTTACCACTTCCGTTCCAGCCACTTCTGGTCTGGCTTCCGTTTATGTAGGACATCCAGGTCCTACAGATCTGGTAGTTGCTTCCGTTTCCGGTTCTGTTAGCGCTTCCGGCCATTCCGGATATCCGGAGTCTGAGGACTCTTTATTTTTTGAATTCCGGTAGAGGCGTTTCCGTTTCCAGTTTGGAAGCTAGTCGGTACACTTCCGCTCCCGGTCTTAGGGGTGTACCTCCGTGTCGTCCAGACCTGGATAGACTTCCGATTTCCGTTTCCGGTTGGGAGGCAGCTTCCGGTTTAGCGAGAGAACAAGATTCTCTAGGTCCAGCTAGGTGTTTGGATGATAGGAGCTTTGATTATGATCTAGAAATTTCTCAAAGGTTTTCTCAGGATTCTGTAGCTTCTAACTATGAGTCTTTCCTTCCTTCAAAGGTCATTGATGTGGATTTATCTTCTCAATCTTCTACTTCCTTTCGTGATGCTGTTGTTAATCCAGTTTTTTCTAGGTCTTCTTCCTTTTCCTCTTCTCTCTCGTCGAAAGACTTCTCCTCTTCTCATGTGTCTAACTCTTCTCCTCTTTTTAAATCTTCCCTTCCTCCTCCTCCGGGGTTTTTCGCGTCTTCCTTCTGCGATTCGTTCTTCTTCTTCCTCTCAGGATCAGTTGGATCATTCTTTGGCTTCTTCTCAATCAGCTTTGTCGCCTCCTTCCTCAGTTGCTTCCTCCCCATCTTTTGATCATCTCGATCCGATTGTTTCTGTGGTTCTGTCTCCTGAGCTGGAATGTCAAATTGTAGATTCAGGGTTAGATTTTTCCTTGTTTTCTGTGGTTAGAGATTCTTCATTAGATCGATCTTTTGTTTCTGCTCGATTATCTATTCTTTCGAGATTTTCGGCTAGTTTATTGGTTCTTCCTTCTTCATCTGCTAGTCAGGATCTGGGTAGAGATTCTTTTTCCTCCTCTCATGTTACTTCTTTTCATGATTCGGTCAGTAGACCTTCCTCTCCTGTGTTTTCTAGGGCAGGTGATTCTTTAGTATCAGGAGACTCCTCAATTCTTATTTCTTCTTCTCCTCCTCCTCTTCCTTCTTCTCTTCCTTCTGCTCCTAAGTCGGTCAGGTTCAGGGATCTGAAGAGGTTTTGCCCAGTTAGAGCTTCTTCGGAAGACTGGTCCATGGCTCACAGATGGATTGCTTCTTCTCTTTCTCTTCCTCTTAAGGAGGAATTCGCTTTGGATCCTCCTTCTTTTGGATCCGCTATTTCTACTGCTGATCCTTCTTCATCTTCCCCTCAAGTTCTTCCTATTGACAATTTAGTGGTCGACATGTTAAATTTCTTCGTTAATGACACGTTTAACTCTGAATTTTCTCTGGTTTCCAAGTATGACTCGCATGTTCAAATTCCTAAGGAGGATTTTTTGACGGTTGCTTCTACTCAGTCTCTTTCTGGTCCTGCTTGGGAGGTTCTTTCGTCTCAGTTGAAGGATGCTGCTAAGTTTGATTTTTCTTCTGATCTGTTTAAATGGGAGTCTGTTTGTAGGTCTCAGATTAAGTCTGCTAATTATCTTGCTCTGCTGTCTAAGGCCATTATTACGGGCTGAAGAATGGGGTGAACAGATTCCTTTTGCTGTCTTTTGTTCTCTGGCTGATTTGTCCCGTGGTTCTCTTAACTCTGTTTGTAAGTCTGGGGTTTATTACTTCTAAACGCCGGTCTAGGAAACTCTCTGAGGTTAGGATTTCTGGTGCGTTGAAACAGAATCTTGTGGTTGCGTCTCCTTTCGGTACTGATCTTTTTGGAGAGTCAGCTCCTAATTTAATTAGGGCAGAATCTGAGCGCTTGAAGGCCTCTAGGGAGCTTCAAGCTCAGATTTTGTGTTCCAAATCTTCCTTGAAAAGAGATGTCTCTTCTGTTAGAAGCCCTAATTCTTCCCCTAGAAGAAAGAGTCTTAAACCTGATCAGTATGGAGCTTATCCCTCTAGGGGCATTCATAACTCTAATTTGTCTTCGTCTGATCGTCGGGATTGATCTTCGGAGGAGGATCGGTTCGATTCCATTTCCTCCCATCATTCGAGGTCTGTAGGGAGGCAGTCTCCTTCGTCTTGGGCGAGGGGGGGTCAGACCCCTTCTCGCCGTGCTTCCAGATCCAGAGGAAGGTTTTCTTTTAGAGGTTTTCAAGGAAAGAGAGCGTGAAGTTTTGGACAGTTCCCGGGTAGATCCATCTTTCTCTCTTCTTTCTCCCAGTCCTCCCCTTCATCCTCTCCCTCTGGAGCAAGCAGTCCAGTGCTGTTTTCCTAACGTGCCAGTAGGAGGGCGCCTTTCTCTGTTTTGGGAGAAATGGCAAGCCCTCATTCAGGACTCCTGGCTAGTATCTCAGATACGTTGGGGTTATGCTCCATCATGGATCCGTCATCCTCCTCTTCTCTCCCTTTTCCCAGTTTGGACTCCGGTTCCATCCAATCCGGAGAAACTGGTGGCTTTGGAAGAGGAGTTGGATTCCATGATTGTAAAGAGGGCTATAGAGGAAGTTCCCCATTGGCGAGTAGACCCGGGCTACTACTCGATAGTCTTTTTAGTTCCAAAGAAAACAGGAGGTTGGCGTCCAATCATAAACCTGAAAAAGTTAAATCGGATGATTCTCACCCCAAAATTCAAGATGGAGACGGTTTCCCAGATCATTTCCAGTCTGGATCAGGGAATGTGGACGTCTTCCATAGATCCAAAGGACGCTTACTTCCATGTTCTTATTCACCCTGTCTTCAGAAAGTTCCTGAGGTTTGCCTACAAGGATCGGGTGTGGCTGTTCCGCGCCATGCCCTTTGGCCTGACCACGGCTCCTTTCCTTTTTACCTGTATAGTTTCAGCCATGGCAGGAATTTTACACCGTCATTCTATCCATCTTCATGTTTATATAGACGACTGGTTGGTAAAAGCAAGGTCTTCCTCAATTCTCGAAGGTATTCTGCCAGAGGTTTGCAGTCTGGCATGCAATCTAGGGTGGATTTTAAATCTAGAGAAATCAAGCCTAGTTCCTTCACAAATCTTTACTCATCTAGGTGTTTCTTTCAACCTGGCCCGGGCCCTAGCCTTCCCCTCAGATCCAAGGATAGAGGCTTTATCAGTGGCATTGGAAATCCTCGCTTCTTATCCAGTGGTAAGAGCAAGATTCTTTTTAAGAGTAATGGGTCTGATGGTCAGTGTAGAGAAGGTGGTTCCTTGGGTGGCGCTGATGAGGAGACCCTTCCAGATGTATTTAATGTCCCTTTGGAAGCAGTCAGTCCACTCTATCTACCATCAGATTCCCATCAGAGAACATTTGATTCCTCATCTAGACTTTTGGAAAGACCGTTCTCTGCTTCTGATGGGTGTTCCACTGGTAAAGCCCCCTCCTCAGGCAATTATATTTACGGATGCTTCTCAGGAGGGTTGGGGAGCAGTCTGGGACTCCCTGTCGGTTTCCGGCCTTTGGTCCCTGGAGGAGTCATCAGCCCACATCAACGTTCTGGAGTTGTGGGCTGTCAAGAAGGCTCTCCTTTCTTGGTCAGATCTGGTGATAGGCCTCAAAGTATCAATTCGGTCGGACAATTCGACAGTGGTATCTTATATCAACAGGCAGGGAGGTACAAGGTCGTCTCTCCTTTGTCTAGAAGTGTGGAATCTTCTCTTGTGGTGCCGCAAGAGGCAGATTTTTCTAGTGTCCTCACATGTCCCAGGCAGTCTGAATTTTCTGGCGGATCAACTGTCACGTCCCAGCAAGTTCGCCCACACAGAGTGGCAGTTAAAGAAGTCGGTTGTCAGAGCGATCTTCAATCTTATGGATCATCCTCTAGTAGATCTGTTCGCGACCTCTCTGAATGCCCAGATCTCCTCTTACATGTCTCCTTTCCCAGACGGTCAAGCCCTGGTGGTAGATGCCCTGTCTCAGTCCTGGGCAGGGATGTTCGCTTATGCCTTCCCTCCTACTATTCTGATCCGGTTAGTGTTGAAGAAGGTCAAGGACCAAGTTTGCGAGATTCTTCTAATAGCTCCATTTTGGCCCAAGAGGATTTGGTTTGTAGACCTTCTAGATCTTCTGCTAGACTTTCCTCGTCTTCTTCCAGTATCTCAGAACCTTCTATCTCAAGTAAGAGGTCGTTGTGTACATCCAAATCCAGAAATATTCAATCTGTGCGTTTGGAGAATCTCGAGTCTGAAAGCATCCAGGATAAGGTTTCTTCAAGATCTCAGGAAATTATTGACTCTGCCAGAAGGGAATCGACCCGTCGAGTTTACAAGCTTATCTGTTTGACTCGTTACATTTGTCTGCTAATACGGTTAGGGGATATAGATTTTCTCTGGCATCTTCCCTTCCTTGTCTTCTGAATGCCGATGTCAAGGATACTAAGACTCTTAATAGTTTTATTAGAGGTCTAGGTAATATTCGTCCTCCGACTGCTAAGCCTTTACCTTCCTGGAATTTGGCTTTGGTTCTTCAAGTTTTGGCAGGTCGCCATTTTGAACCTATTTCTTCTATCAGTCTTAAGCTTTTAACTCTTAAGGTGGTTTTTCTGGTTGCTGCGGCTTCTGCTAGAAGACGTTCAGAGATTCATGCTCTTTCTGCGGAAAAGGATAGATTTATAGTTTCAGGGGACGGTTTGGTTTTATATCCAAGAAGGGATTTATTATCTAAAACGCAGTCTAACCGTTTTCCTGCTAGTCCTATTATTTTGAAATCTTTGTCGTCTTTTTCGCCGTCCAACAAATTTTGGTGTCCGGTTAGGGCTTTAAGAACTTATAAACAGCGAACCGATTTTAAAAGAGCAGATCCTTCTCATTTATGGGTTGCCTACGCGGAAGAATTATCCAAGCCGGTATCAAAGGCTACGATTGCCAGATGGCTTTGTGAGACGATTAAGCTTTGCTACGAAATAGCGTCTCCGGATCAAATTAATCTCGCCCATATTAAAGCCCATGACGTTAGGGGCATGTCTACTTCTTTCGCTCTTTTTGCCGGTTCATCTTTAGATGAGGTCATGCAGGTGGCAGGCTGGAAATCTGAATCTACTTTTACCTCATTTTATCTTAAAGACCAGAGTGCAGCAGCCTCCTTCTTTCGTAATATTACGATTTTAACTAAAAAAGCAGAAGACCATATACCAAGCACTTCCCACCGTTTTCGTTAGGACTGTGTGTCTGTAAAGAATGGTGAGAGTCTTCTTTGGTTTTATTTATTTCTTTAAGTTCTCCTTTTCCTTATTTGTTAAATCACGGTGTGATTGACTTATGTGCACTATTATGTTATGTTATTAACATGTGGATAAGATTGGTTTGATTTTTATCCTTGTTTATTGATTCTCTAATCTCCTCCCACCGTATATTGACATGGGGCACAGACCAAATCTACGGGTTTAGCAAGTAGTGATTGAACGGTAATGGATGTTTTTGTGGTGTAATAACAACCCCCCACAGACCCCCCTTGCGGGTTGGTCTGTTGTTTTATTAACCACTATAAAAACATACTTACCGTTCAATCACTACGACCCGGCCTCAGCCACCCCGCGTGGTAAGATTTGAGAATCAGACTAAATATTGTGCACTTAAATTTAGAAAAGTGAATCTGTTTCCCAGTCAGGCTCTAATGCGCATGCGCAAGCGCGCTTAGCGACAAGCGTCACTATGAGGTGAGTATAGACTGGTGCCAGTCTATACTTGATGGTAGGCTGGAGAGGGGACTCAACCAGTAGGCTGGTAGAGGGTCCATTGTAATAGGATTAGGCGTGGGGAGGTGGGTATGCAGGCATAAAAATCTTATTCTGATAGCAAAATGCAGATAATTGATTTAGCAAGTAGTGATTGAACGGTAAGTATGTTTTTATAGTGGTTAATAAAACAACAGACCAACCCGCAAGGGGGGTCTGTGGGGGGTTATATTACACATTTTAACACTGATCATCTAGATTATTTCTAAACCATATTAGAAGCGACTACATTCCATATTTATTCTGCTCGTGACTTGAACAACACGATCGAAGCGCAAATACATTGTAAAAATCATTAATTATCTCGACTTGAAAATATTGACTAGCTCCCGGTATAGTATATGTATCAATGACTGCTACATTGGAACCAGTCCTGCATTCCATAGGGAAAACATTTTGCGAAATGAATAATAGGTTTGGCTGAGTAACGGTTAGACTGGGTCTTCCATAAAAAATCCCTTCTGTGATATAAAATTAGACCGTCCAGGCCATGAAATTTGGAAAATCTGCATAACCTATTAATAGGTTACGGGTATTTCCTTCACGTAACCAATAGTTCAGATGGGAGCCAGTCATTTGCATAAACTCATAGGTTGGCCTCTTAATATTTACTTTCAGAGGCTAATATATACAACAAAATGATTTTCCAGGTTATTAAATGCCTTGTTAGTCTATAATGCAAACTGAACATGCGTTTGACTATTTTTCCACTTGAAATAAATCAAGAGCTCATTTTCACGTAACCTAATTTTCGGTCTGAACTTTACGATTTTGCGTAACCAACACGGGGACTATTAGTTTGGTTACGCCAAATTCCGAGGTCTGCGTTCCCAGAATCGATAAACCTGTCCTTTTCTGTGGAAAGAGAATGAATTTTGGATCTAGCTGAAGATGCAGCAACAAGGAAAACAGCTTTAAGAGTCAATGGTTTGAGACTGATAGATCCAATTGGCTCAAAATGGTGACCTGCCAAAGCTTGGAAGAATCAAGGCCAAATTCCAGGAAGGCAAAGGCTTAGCCACTGGAGGACGGATATTGCCCAATCGTCCAAAGAAATCTATAACCCCTAACAGTGATAGATGAAGAATGAAATGAATCGATTAGATACTCTTACAAATCTAACACCTAGGAAATAGAAACGGAATCAGGCAAGAAACCATGCTTTACTCCAAAGATTTAATAGTCAACCTTTATACAAACTCGACAGGTCGACTCCCTCCTGGAAGAGACAATGATTTCTTGGGATCTTGAAGAAAAATTGATCTCATAGAGACCGGACACTCCAAAATTCTCCAAACAAACAAGATGAAGAATTCTTGATTGGATGAAGATGTAAGCCCCTTACTTGAGTGAGATCTGATGATACTGGGAGAAGGCTAGCAAAATCTTACCAGAGGATCGAGAAAGGCTACCAATCAGATCCTCCATGACCAAAAGGGAGTTGCTAGAAGAAATTCTTCAAACTGGTCCATGACTCTTCAGAACCATTAGAATCAGGAATATTGGAAGGAACATGAAATCAAACAATCCTGTCCAGAACTGAGACTGCGATCATCGCCGAAACCTGACTGTCCGAAAAGGGAGACATGAAAGATAAAATCTGGGCAATCAGACATGTCACAAATAGATCTACATGGAGAAGACCCAGAAACTTGAAAACGCTTTCGGCAACCAACCTCTTAAACTGCCACTCAGAGAGTGAGAACTTGCTAGAACTGAACTACTGGTCCACAAGAAAAATCTGTCTGACTGGAACATGACTGGGAACTAGAAAGATTTGGATCTAGTGACATCCCAAGAAAACCTCGTTCCTCCTAAAAATGAAAGAAAACCCCATGGCATTGACTGAACCAATCGAGGTTTTGATGCCTATCACTCAATCCGACCAATGAACAGAAGCCTGGATCTACTTTCCAAAGAAGAGCCTCTTCTATAGACTCCTTGACAATCATAGAAACCAACAACCCCTCTAATGCTAATAGCTTCTGATTAGAAGGAACGGCAGACCATTTGGGAGAAGAGACTGCAGAGAAGGGTTCTAGATCCAAGAACGTCTGTCCCTTTTGGTAAGGGCTACCCTTAAAGATGGGACAAACTTACTATATGCTAAAGAGAACTGCTCATAGAAACACATAGATTACATAGCCATGATGCTCCAACCAAAAAATCCTGGGCTATATCCTTGTGCTTAGCCATCACGAAAGAGGTAACTCGCGTTTATTATGGATATTTTAATTATACTGCTTACTTTGAATGGAGAAAAGTCTCATATTAGTATAGCCTAACTTATTAAAATGTTAAAGACTCTGAGAGATTTAACCAGATATTGTGCCAAACTAAAAACCAATAGTAAGACTATGGGAGTGGTTGGAATCAAGACATAGCCAAATTCTGTACCTGAGAATCTGCAATAATCCCGTCTGGAATTCGAAAACCTCTAATCGTGACAGAATTTAGCAAGATAGAATGAAAAAAGAAATTACGGTTTCCCAAACCACCGCTCGAAATGATGAACTAAGGGAAACTTACTTGTGATGACATCACAATTCTACGAATAAAATGCATGACATGGGCCTGTTAAGAGACTATGGCAAAACTTTTGAGTCCTGGAATCTGACATAAACAGGGATCAAAATATAAACAAAGCTTTGCCATTGAAATAATCTTCACTTTGAAAAGAATTTCACAAAACGCAGAAAATATACAAAAGTCAGGATAAGAGCACACGCCTTACAAAATGAGGAAGATAGGCACAAAACAACACTAATACATACTCATCTACAAATCTGTAAGCTTTGCTACCAGAATCTAATCAAGGATGAAATAACACTTTAAAAAGGAATGTCCACAATACAATCAGGAAGGACAAACGCTCTTTAAAAAGCTATAATGGAGAAGATCTAATAAAAAATTGTTATTGAATACATCAACGTTTGCCTAGCCACTCGGGCTTGTCAGATCAACATCCTGATCATGAGGCAGGATC
The DNA here is from genome assembly GCA_034401795.1 of Chaetoderma sp. LZ-2023a. NCBI lineage: Eukaryota > Metazoa > Mollusca > Caudofoveata > Chaetodermatida > Chaetodermatidae > Chaetoderma > Chaetoderma sp. LZ-2023a. The sequence continues at coordinate 63,228,567 of CM067369.1, read as the reverse complement.
CTATAAAGATTGGAAAACTGTGTCCTATATTTAAATCAACGTCCATATCAATTTCATTGGGAAACAAGCCAGCTTCAAGAGTCTTGCTATTAGGTATATAGATTAATTAGATATCCCAAACAATCCGATATTTATGCCGAGAGGCAGAAAACTTAAAACATAGTCCTACACATTATACTGGTAAATCTTTTTAATTTATTTATTTTTATATTTATAGACTTAGAACCAATATTTTCATCTTTGTAATAAGGTATGTCATTGTGTTTGATACCCCAATAAAAGGAAAGATTGATTAATAATGAATCTCCGGGGTCAGCTTGAATGTTAAATACACAAAACACTGATACTTGATTAACTGTCTGGCTACTGAATTTTGCAGATGACATATTACAACTGTAATATCTCTGGACTTGCAAAATATTTTGAAAACAATTTGACATAAAGTTGTTGGTGGCTAAGCCACCAACAACTTTCAGTCAAATTGTTCCCAAAATATTCAGCAAATCTTGAGTTTTTGCTCATCGAAATTATGTCAGGTGGCATGCAGCAGGAAGTCAGATAAAATAGTGTAAAAAATTAGGCTAGAAAAGGGAAAACAACAAAAATTTGGGGGGAAAAAATGAAAGCAAAGCGAAAAAACTCACCGAAACCCTGACAACGCATTGGAAAAAACTTGACTTATAGTCCTTCTTCCTACCCCCTTTTTGTCTTATTTATCTTTTCTTAGCGACTTTTTGTTCTTGTAGTCATTAATCTTGAAGCCATACTCTTCCCTATGAATCCTCTACTGAATCTAATTCCTTTCAGCGCCTGTCAGATTTTGACTAAGTTTTACGCTAGAACCAGGGTCTTTCATCAACAAATTAACTCCCTTTGGTTAAAATAAATATGCCAACCTGCCGACATAAGAGGAAAAAAGAGCGCGAAAAAAGGTTGAACGGCCCGAAGACAACTGGCAATCTAAAGTTGGATGAAAATAAAAATAACGTATCTAGAGAAAAGGCGTAGAATACAGACTGAATTATTGTCTGAGTGAGACCATTCAAAATTAATTGATGATATGCGCATATAAAATAAGCTGCAGCAAAAAACCCATACGACAACCAGTAGGAAGAGTCTTTAATTACGTTGAAAATTGTCACTGATAAAAGAATGAATGCTGAATAGACTACTATTCCAAGAGAGACTACAAGACTGGCAATGACTCGGTATGAGTATTTTCAGCCAGTAAACATTCCCATTATTAAAAACAAATATGGAAATAAGACTAACTCTTAGGCAAGATCATGACTAGATCCTAGGAAAGCGACCATGTAAACCGGACCTGAAGAACAAACCTGGAACCCCAGGAAGTTCTCTATCACTGGAAATCCAAAACAGGAAGACAGAACCGGAAGTTAATCCTGGAACACCAGAAAGATCCATGAAAACCGGAAATGACCCTATCCCCGGATGTATGAAATCCGGATGTTGAAAAATAGGAAACGGAAATACTTGAACCGGAAGTAGACAACCGGAAACTGAACAAGATCCTACAACCCAGATGTACAGTAAAAAGTAGTATAGGAACCGGAAATACGCAAACCGGAATTAGAACACCGGAAGGGAAGTGGAAAAACCTGTCTACCGGAAGTAAAAAATGCCAGATGATATCAAGACCACAGATGTCCAGCCAAACTGGAAGTCATCACAGAGCTCGAACCCGGATGACCGGTAAAATCAGAAGACATACCGGATATAGAAAATGCCAGATGTTCTTGAGACCCCGGATGTCCAGCCAGGCCAGAAACAATCACAGAGCTCAGATCCGCATACCTGGTCAAACCAGAAGACATTCCAGAAAGCACCCGTAGGCCCGGACAAGCCAGGAGCCAAAACTGGAGCTGACGAAGAGATCAGAGATCTCTTTACATTACTGGCAATAGGAATAACGGAAAAATGAACCTTGGCATGAGATGATTTATCGGTGACTTCTGCCACCGATGCCACTGCATGAGAGTAATGCCCTACCCCCCCCCCCTCAAGACTTATGTGGTCTTTGCCCTGAGACTTACACAAAATCAATTTAGCAGACTTTTTCTTCGTCTCTTTGTATTTCGATTTTGTAGAACGAATTACCTGTCTAAAATGAGAGGGGAGTGGGATTCCCCATTTGCGAGCACGCCCACTATGCTAACGATCTCACTTGGAAGATGTACATTTCACTTTTTCAGGTGAAAAGACTGACTCCTAAAAACAAAAATAAATAAGAGAATGAACCAACAGCTCCAAAAAAACTTAGGCAAATTCTCTAAATAGGAGTCTCAGCTCAAGAATACAAAACATTCTTACAAAATGCGGGAAATATCGGATTTGAATATCTCACTGAAAGACCAACAGATTTCAAGATAATTTCGAAAGATATTGCATATGCACTAAAACTAGTAAGATATGAGTGAGTAATAAGGGTTTTCAAGCAATAATGATGATAATAAATAGGCATGTTAATTAATGGCTACCACGAAACAGGGATACTGTCACGAAAACCGGTAACTCATATGTAAAGAGTTAAAAACCTCAAAAACACCACAAAATATACATTAAACAAAAATTAGGAAGGATAGATTTCATGGGAGGCATAATCCTGTATCCAAAAACTCTCAAAGTTGTAAGCTGAACTCAGCACAAAGCTATTAAAAACTTAAGCTGGATATGGCCAACTGTTCTGCTTGCAGAATATTTGAAAAGTAAATCTGTTTCCTATTTGGGCTCTGTTGCACATGTACGGGCATGCTTAGTGACAGGTGTCACCAAGGAGTGAGTACAGACTGGTGCCAGTCTCTATCAGGGCTTATGAGTGGGGGGGTGGGGGGTGTGATGTACCCTACCAGTAGCCTGGTTGAGGGTATACATAGCAATGGAATAGGCATATGGGGGTATGTAAGCAAGCATAAAAATCTTATTCTGGTGGCTAAATGCAGAGTAATTGATTTAGCAGGTAGTGATTGAACGGTCAAGATGGTTTTGTGGTGTAATAATAACCGTGGATTTGGTCAGTGCCCCGCTTAAAAACCTTTGGTGGATGGAGATTTGAGAATCGTTAAACATTTCACTTTTTCAGGTGAAAAGACTGACTCCTAAAAACAAAAATAAATAAGAGAATGAACCAACAGCTCCAAAAAAACTTAGGCAAATTCTCTAAATAGGAGTCTCAGCTCAAGAATACAAAACATTCTTACAAAATGCGGGAAATATCGGATTTGAATATCTCACTGAAAGACCAACAGATTTCAAGATAATTTCGAAAGATATCGCATATGCACTAAAACTAGTAAGATATGAGTGAGTAATAAGGGTTTTCAAGCAATAATGATGATAATAAATAGGCATGTTAATTAATGGCTACCACGAAACAGGGATACTGTCACGAAAACCGGTAACTCATATGTAAAGAGTTAAAAACCTCAAAAAGTTAATTAATGGCTACCACGAAACAGGGATACTGTCACGAAAACCGGTAACTCATATGTAAAGAGTTAAAAACCTCAAAAACACCACAAAATATACATTAAACAAAAATTAGGAAGGATAGATTTCATGGGAGGCATAATCCTGTATCCAAAAACTCTCAAAGTTGTAAGCTGAACTCAGCACAAAGCTATTAAAAACTTAAGCTGGATATGGCCAACTGTTCTGCTTGCAGAATATTTGAAAAGTAAATCTGTTTCCTATTTGGGCTCTGTTGCACATGTACGGGCATGCTTAGTAAAAGGTGTCACCAAGGAGTGAGTACAGACTGGTGCCAGTCTCTATCAGGGCTTATGAGTGTGGGGGGGGGGGGTGTGATGTACCCTACCAGTAGCCTTGTTGAGGGTATACATAGCAATGGAATAGGCATATGGGGGTATGTAAGCAAGCATAAAAATCTTATTCTGGTGGCTAAATGCAGAGTAATTGATTTAGCAAGTAGTGATTGAACGGTCAAGATGGTTTTGTGGTGTAATAATAACCGTGGATTTGGTCAGTGCCCCGCTTAAAAACCTTTGGTGGATGGAGATTTGAGAATCGTTAAACAAGGATAAAAATTAAACAACTCATGTCCAAATGTTAATAAATTAACATAATAGTGTATCCATAACAAATCACACAGTGATTATCAAACAAGGAAAATTGTCAACTCAATGAAATAAACAAAACAAGAGAATATTCTTACCATATCTGACAGACATACAGACTAACAGAATTAGTGATATGTGCTTGGTAAATGGTTCTTGTCTTGTTTTGTTAAAAACCTTATGTCTGAAAAGAAGGAGGCTGCTGGGCTTTGATCCTTTAAATAGAAAGAGGTAAAAGTCGATTCAGATTTTCAACCTGCGACTTGCATGACATCGTCCAATGATGAGCGGGTGAAAAGAGTGAAGAATCAGATCTATTTCAAATTGGTACAACGTTTATAGACTTTTTAAGGCCCTGACAGGGCACCAGAATCTGTCCAACGGCGAAAAAGATGATAAAGATTTAAGAATAATAGGTTTGGCTGAGTAACAGTTAGACTGGATCTACGATAAAAAATCCCTTCTGGGATATAAAACTAGACCATCCCCAAAATCGATAAATCGGTCTTATTCTGCTGAAAGAGCATGAATTTTGGATCTTCTCCTGGCTGAAGTGGCAGCAACAAGGAAAACAGCCTTAAGAGTCAATAGTTTGAGACTGATAGATCCAATTGGCTCAAAATGGAGACCTGCCAAAACTTGAAGAATCAAGGCCAAATTTCAGGAAGACAAAGGCTTAGCCACTGGAGGATGAATATTGCCCAATCTTCAAATAAAACCATTAAGAATCCTTGATATCAGCATTCAGAAGACAAGGAAGAGAAGAAGCCAAAGAAATCTATAACCTCTAACGGTGATAGATAATAAATGTTCCCACATACTGGACGATGAGCTACATCGGGGCCAAAAGGGCCATCCGCTCGAAAGGTCCCTTTGCGGAAGTAATTGCTGGGGCTACCTGACTTTGCTTTGTTTAATGCCCCTTATTGTGATATCTTCCCGGGCGCTTACAAAAACTGCGTTTGCGGATATAGTGGCTTGTATCCCAGTCCCCAGAGACAATGAGTCTGAAAACCGAAAGGATCCACAGCAGACGTTGGGTATCTGCGTTACGGAATGCAGTCACTTGCGCTCGTCCTCTCTGACCAGGCATCTCACCAACACCTGAGTGCTCCCGAAACTGATTTTTTTTACCCCTTATATACGAGAGGTGTTCAGTTTATTTTGTCACAAATTTCAAATAAGTATTTAAGCAACAATAATTTATCACAAAATAATTTCATTGCAGAAGATGTTCAATTTGAGACCCATGAGCATGATATATCAGTCTACAGCACTTAGGCCAAGAAGAAAAGGCTTTATTGATCACGGTTTGACTTAGTGCCTTCTATTCGGTTTTGAGAGCACGTTTTAGACTGTTAAGACTTGTAACTTTCCGCTTCTGTAGACGGCGCTTGACAATCCCCCAGATACCAAAGTCCATAGGGGCAGCATCCGGCAACTTCGGCATCCATTCTTCAGGGCTAATGAATTTAACATTGTTCTGCTTTAAGTATATTAAGCTCTTTCGTGCAGTATGAGAGGAGGCACTATCTTGGTGAAAAACCATGTCCTTCTGTTTGTTCCCTGTGAATAATTTGGGAACATCATGTTTCAAAAAGGGTCTCAAAACATGTTTGATGTAATAATCAGCATTGATTTTCACATTCCGATCAATGAATTTAAGACTGGTCTTTCCGTAATGACTAACGCCTGCCCATACCATGAAACCAGGCGCGAAACTGTCACATTTAACAACCTTCAACTTATCCATATCAATTTGTCCTTTCCTAACATAACAGACTCGCCGTTTTCCGTAGCTTCCACCTAGATAAAACATAGCCTGATCTGTGGTGACAAAGTTTTCAGGTACAGCCTCCAGCTCCTCTTCCTCCTCTTTTCAACCTTCTCTAGGGATGGTTTATGAACCAAACATTTTTTTCTCAGTTTTGCCTTGATAACAGTTGTTTATGGTGTTATTTACGGATCCCAAACTAATTCCTAATAGATTGCTCATCTCACGTTGTGTCGGTGGGTTAATTCTTGCTATCATTTTCTTCACTTTGTCTATCACTTGTTTTGATACTACAGTTCGTCTTCTTCTGATTTTCAACGTAGCAGATTTTCCATGTGTTAGATTCGTCAATTGTCGTTCTTTTCCGATGTTATTCTTTACGCGATAAATGGTCCTCACACTGACACTGATATTTTCTTTCAAAGGTTCATTTCTGATCAGTGACGGCGTCATTCCCCTCCTCAAACGATGGAGAATTATACCCTCCTCTCTCTCGCTTATTTTATGTCTTGGCATGTTGAAAACCTTTAACACACTAAACTAGCGTGTCGGTAAGCTCGTGGGCTTTGTAAAAAGGTATTGTGAGTCAGACAATTGACCAAAAGTGTGCAGCAAGAAATAGGGCAATCTTGTGACAAAATAAACTGAACACCTCTCATACTGCCTGTGATGTCACAGATGGAACGCTTCAGCCAATCAGTGAACGCGCTTCAGAGGCAGGGAAGCAGGCTACGTGACACGCTATGGTACCCATGTACTGAGAGCATACATGTGCCAAGCCTAAGGGGTTCAATATTTTGAAAATAGAATAAATGGGCTGATTTAGCTATAACTCAGGCAATTCTTAACCGATCTAAAAATGGTAAAGATTTTTGGAATCCTCGCTTTTTTCCTGGTCATGTTCGAAGAACGGCGAGAAAGATGCAATCTAAAAGGATTATGAGTACCAACTCGGTACAGTTTGAGAAGCTTTTTCTGCCCAACGCTATAACACACGTTGTTAAGCAATCTCCGACGCGTCGCATGCACGCTACGCGATCTTAAGGACTTAGTCATTTTGCAATCGGCTCTACACACGCGTATCGTCCTACCCAGGAGGCGTGCTCGGAACGTACCCGGCCCGGCCGTCCCGTACTCAGACTAGCTGGGACGGGTCGTACCTGACAGATCGATCCGCGCTACTGCGCTCTTGTTGTGTTTCAGCATCGTCACGCCTTCCTCATTCATTAGCTGCTACTGAATCCTGAATGTCGCTACTGTGTAATTACTGCTAACCTTGCCTCCTTATAGGTAGTCCCTACAAATAGCTGGCATGCTCTCCGAGTAAGACAATGCGGGATCCACTATGGCAATGGTGAGATCCAATATGTATATAATGTCCTAATCAATTATGTCACATGTAGGCTGATGTATCTACCTCCCTCATGAACACTGAAAAGTCCATAAAGTGTACGAATTGTATGGCTTTCATGGATTTGCATTTTAATAAACATTCTGTTGAATATTTAGAAACTAATTTGACTGGGAGCTGTTGCTGTCACATTAAATTAAAAAATAGTCTTTATAATTACTTTGAAAATGGGATTTGGGGAATTCAGTGTTCGATGTATATAAATTGATATCAAGACACAGAAAACATGGGCGGAGCTTAGATAGAAATAGGCGGGGCATAGCTAGAAAGGGATCACTCCACTACTCAACTTCCGCATGAAATCACTCTTGCTTACAGGGTACTAGATGATGTTTTTGTGTTTGACACATATAGTTTTACAACTACTAATATTTCATGTGAGCATTATTTATATGTGTTAACCCCTACCATTCTGGTGTCAAAATTTTTAATTTTCAAATTAAATTAATAGATGAACTGGTGTTCATTTTTCAACAAGATGTTGTTGTCATAGACAGCAACATCTTCCAGCAAATTTGTTGAAAAATACATCAGTTTCTTTGAAACTGACACAGTAAAAGATAGAATATTGACATCAGAGTGCTAAGTGTTAAAGATCAATGTCACCAAAAATAGCTAAAAATATGGTTTTAGTGTGACATTTGTTAATATGTTCTATCACTTCTGCTTGGCGAAAAGGAGGCTGATTATACTTAATGTCTAAAGCTAAACAGGCCAACTTCAACACGACTAAAAATAGAAAATTGTATTTCCACACGATAACTAACTTCCCCCCAAATAGTTTCCGATGGTTATGATGACGGCTGTTAGGAATCCACAAGCCTATGATTATATAATCTAGTTAGACCATCAAACTGATTCAAACATGGTAATGGGTATAGTATAAAAATCCATTAGCTACTTGCATGACAAAATGCCATTTAAGGACAATCTAATAGCACCATCTTGACAGGTGCTTGTGGAAAATTGATGGCCATTAGCTTAGTGCAATGTACATGATGCATGGCTTCTGCTAATGATTACTAACCCTTTTTACATGATATAATGGACATAAGATCCAGCACAATTATTATATAGATATTCTAATAATGGCTGCTTTACTTATTAGCAACAATAATCTCAAACAAATTATCTTCAAATGTTTTGACAGCTCGTATATGATGGCTTTGACATAGTTGCTTTAAGGATGTTTAGTTACTTTAGTCTAGATGTTCTCATAGACATATGTAATAGTAGAATGTGGTACTACTGGCGTGGAAGATTGACAATGTAATAACTAGATTGGAAGCAATTTCCCACAGAATTTGGACAGATTAATACTTTAGCCTGTCAACTTAGCATGATGTTTAACCCTTTAATGATGAAGCCGGTCAAACCCGGCCTCATCAGTGGTCTAGAGGTATCTTCATTTGCAGGCGAAGTGAAGACTATTTTTTAAATATTCCAGTGGTAAATCTTCGAAAATAGTCTTTACTTCTCATGCAAATGGATATTCAATAAGCACATATTTTGGGGGCTTTTGGACAAAATTTAGTTATATAAGGGTTAATATGATGTTCTGTGTCTGAGAAGTGACTAACCTCTATGATGACAGATGTTTTACGCTTACCACTCTGATGTACCAGGGACAACAAATCATTATTAGCTCACCTGGCCCAAAGGGCCAAGTGAGCTTATGCCTTGGCGATGGTCCATCATCTGTCGGCCGTCATCAACTCTTTATTTAAACTACGTCTCAAGAACCACTAGACACATATCAATCAATTTGGCAGGAAGCATCCTTATAATGGCATAGAGATCCAAGTTTGGTCAAAGGAATCCAATCAGCCAATTTGGCCAGTGGACATCTTGGATTTTAGCAGATTTTTAAAAACATTTTGAAATTCTTTCTCCAAAACCGCTTGACCGATTGCTTCAAAGCTCATGAAAGATCATCTAGGGAAAGAGCTGAACCATCAGTCTTTTTCAGGGAACTTCATTGGCAACATGCTTCGGTGGCCATCTTGGATGACATAGTTTGCGCGAAAATGACTTCTCCAGACCATTCAGACCTTTTGATCTGACATAGACATACTAAGTGTCGGGCAACTATTTAAGGTAAAAGAAGTTGTTAGTACCACAATTTTCATATAAACTCTTTTTTTTGTTTAAAATTCATATAAAAGCTGTCTTGACCCTTTGAACATGAACAGGTGAAATCGAAAACTCATTTAGAAATTTAATAAATGTCTGCTGCATATTTTGAAACTTGGTTGACGGGGAACTTTTGCTGCCTATGGCACAATCATGTTTTTGTCAAACTAGTTTCAAATTATTCAATAGCTTACTTAGATAGCTGCCTTGTAATCGTGAATCTGGGAGTTCAGGGTTCAAATGGTTAAAGGCCATATAATGATATACAATGAGCTGAATATTTTGAGAATGAGTTTATTTAAATGCAGCCACTTGGTAAATTGTCAAAAATAGTCTTCTCTTGGCCTGCAAAAGGACATTCAATAGGGAAATATTTGGATTTTCTGAATGAAATTTGGTCATTAAAGGGTTAGGAATAATTAGCTGTTGTTAACCCTATCACCAACAAGTCCCGGGAAAAGTGTAATTTCTTTATATTGTAGACACGCTTTTAGTGCTCAAAACAGGGTGTCCACTTCAAGTAATGATGCAATTAGGTCCCCTTTCGTATGGAAGTTCCTTAAGGCCATAGAAAAGAAAATTGTCCAAAGACACAAGTTGTATCCCAAAATCAAAGATGGCCACTGGCAGCCATCTTGGAAAAAATTCCCGACTCATAGCCAAGGAGGTGTTTGTTATACATGTGTAGAAACTATTATGATACATGTTTTCGATCTAAGTCGCTGAACTGATTTCTGCCATTGATTTTGTATTTGGAATACATGTAAACACCAAAATCATGGAAATAATACGCTGTTTTGATCAAATTTATGAAAACCATTTAGATGCATTTTGATCATATTTATGAGAAATGAATTTAGACTTAATATGTCTACTATATGATGGTAACTGCATGATCAATCATCCTATGATGTCATAATCAACTAAGAGCCATATAGAATGACATCACAATCAATGACATGAATGACGTAGATAAGTACGTCACGAACGCATATTTGAAGATGGACTATGCGTTTTTGTACGAATTATATGTCTTTACTATTTAATAAATATCCTGTTGAATATTTTGCAACTAATTTGACTTGGCACGTTTGCTGCCATAGGCAGCAACAGCACCCAGTCAAATTAGTTGCAAAATATTCAACAACTTAACTATAGTTTTCACGAAATTGATAGTCATGGCATTCAGGGATCGATCAATCCCAACACAATGAAGTGTGTGTGGAGCTTAGCTAGTGATGGGCAGGGCGTAACTAAAATTGTAACGGTCCATTCAGATACAAATCCGGCTTTTACTCCAAATCACAGTTCTCAAAATCGTTGTTCATGATTTAACACATGGATATACAGACAAACAACCCCAAATACAATACCCTTTCCCCTTATGAGGCCAGTGTAAAACAATGACAAACGGTCAGAGGTGTCTATTTTGGAGACAATGTTTCTGAAAGTGTTTGCTGTTGCGTTTTAGCGTTTGACTCCAAAATTAACACATGTCCTCAGAACCCATAAACAAACATTCACCCAAGGTTGGAGAAGATCACTCCAGTAGAAACAGAGTAATTGAAATATGTGTCAAAAGTGTACACTTTGAAAACAATGTTTCTGAATGCTTTTGCTGTTGCATTTTAATTTTTTACTCCAAAATTAGCACATGTCTTCAGGACCCCACAGGAAGCTTGCACTCAAGTTTGGGGAGGAATTAGTAAAAACAAATTTATCTTAAGACCAGGAAGATGAACAACAACAACAAGACGAACCATTCCAGACGCTCGCATTAAACCTTTAGTGACACAGGTGTCCTATGCTTTTCTGCCAACCATTGGTCAGGTGGGATGGAGGGGCCTCTCCACTGGCTCCTGTTATTAATGGAAACATTAATATTGTTAATGAGCTATTAATGGCAGGGGCAGGTGGGGTTTCTTATCACTTTCTCCAGCTGTGGTGAGACAGGGTTGTGTAAGCATGACAGGAAGTGTCCATCCGGCCCTTTGTCTTCACAGAACACCTGTGAAAACACTTGGCTGTCTGGAGGGATAATTCTGGCCTCGCCACACCAGCCCGACGTCACCTTGGCCAGGCACGCTCAGATTGGTAGTGGTAAATCTGTCCCAACGCCCGCAGCGGATTGGCCACACCCAGGACGCACGTGCCAGTTTACCACCGGTGGATTGGAATAGTCAGCCAATGGAGTCGCTCCATTTCCACCTTTAAAATAAGCTGCTTGGCTTACATCTCGTCATTGTGCATTCGCAAACCTCTGGCCTTCTTTGCAATAAATTATTAATGCCCTCCCTTCCTACCCTGTTAAAAGGAGTTGGGTGTTAGCTCGAAGGCTGCTCTCATTTCCCAGCTAACCTTGATCAATATTGTTGTACAGATTGTATGATTTAATAGAATTTATTTAAGTATCTGGAGGACCACCTCTAAGCTGCTCCACATCTATCGCTCCGCTACATTTACTCAATGTCTTTGTACAGTTTATAAATGTATATAATAATAATAATAATAATAATAATAATAATAATAATAATAATAAAAAATAATAATAATAGTAGAAGAACTTAGTATTTATCTGGAGTACCATAGATTTTAATTCAGCCTCATTGTATATGGCTGGGACGTTAAAGGTCCATTCTCTGTGCTGTGCAAAAATAAAAATCTATGTCTTTGTCACCCAAACCTATTCTTGTTTGTCCTCCGCTTTCTGCCAACCATTGGTAGGGTGGGATGGAGGGGTCTCTCCACTGGCTCCTGTTATTAATGCAGCTAAATATAGTATAATCCAAGATGGTCACGCATCAAATCAACCAATCAGTTCCATTTGAAGACTTGTGATCTCAATGACATAAGAATGCTTTCTGACAGATTTATTTAAAATTCACACAAAGGTTCTTGCAAAACAGTTGTTGCAAGGAAAATTTGATGAAATTGATAGATGGGTTGGTAGATGGATGGATGGGATTAATGGGTGGGTGGGTGGAGGGAAGGAGGAAGGGAGGGAGATATGAATGGTTGGCTGGATGAGTGGGCTTGGTGTGTGGGTAGATGGATGATATAGAGGGAGAGATGAATGAACAGGGGAGTGGATAAACTGACATATGCCCTTGTGTAATTTCTGTGATGGCTTATGACATGCCAGGTGTGTTAACAATGCCTGGTGTCTGATGTGATCATTCACTGGTTGATTTGATCACCGATCGTTAGTGATCGATGTAATGTGCCATACAAATATGAACACTTCTGTGCAATCAGATAATTTTCCATGGCATACATTATTTATTTTTGGCAAATATAATCAGTCTGTATTATGTTTGCTGAGGGGAGTAGATGTATTCTGTTCTGTCAACAATTATCAGATTCTTTCAACCGCACAGATGCTGATTGAAATCAGGTGATATCAGGCATTCAGGTTGTTGCTGTTTAAATATAACAGATCTGTTATACTTGTCCAATTATTATTACTTATTTCGTGAACCCATTTCCTCACTCAATCATATGACGTCATAACCAACTATGTGACGTGTAAGCTGATGTGATAATCATGACGTTATGAATGACTCGTTGTTAGTACATGTTAAACTTGCCTTCACCATGTACTTTAGCTCATTGCTTTCTGAGAAAAGAATTTAGTTAACAAATATTTTAATGCTCTCTCTGATGTAGCAGTAGAAAATCCTCTCCCTGTATCTTCAGAATGTCTTTCTCTGAAATGAAGAGCCCCATAGTAATTCGCTTAAGTTACTTCTCTTAGGTAAGGCGCTTGCCACATCATGGTTAATGATTCGTCTGCTGTACCTCTCAAAGAATGCGTCCATTCCTGTCATAGAATGCTTTTAGATTTGAAGCTCTCGATTGGATGAATGCTGTTGCTATGTTTATTAGCCTACCCGGATGTTTCAATGTTTTGTTAACTGAAAAGGAATACAGTTGAAAAAATTATACGCGCTGATAAATCTTTAATCTGAATGTTTTAACATGTTGTTGGATTGGTCACTAATTGGATTATGTCTGCGGATAAAGTCTCTTCGATGAAGATACGTTTGTATTTCATGATATGCCAATTTTTAATATCGTTATTAAAGTTACCCGTTTTCTTGACAAAGCTCATTAGCTATCTTTGGGTATTCCTTCAGGTATCACATCGAAGATCTTATAATCATTCTCCAGAGCTATAGATTGCTCCAGATCCTTGGCACCAACCAGCGACCCATTGGTGAAGACATGGTCTGATGCTGTTTGGCCGCCAACAACATGTCACGTCGTCATCCAGTCAGATGTCCTCTGCTCACAGCTCGTCACCATCAAGAACCTCTGCAATGGACCACGCATCATCAGCATTGGCGTTATCAGCAATGGAGGACCATAGTCCAGGCAGAGATCATGGGGTCACTGATGTTCGATACATCGATCAAGTTCTGAGACCCCATGTTGTCCCCCATTTTGTGCGATACCCGAATCACACCTTCCAGCAGGGCAATGCCCTGGCCTGCCCTCAGTCCGGATTTGAGCCCCATTGAATACTTGTGGAATGAAATCCAAAGAACACTTCATATAGTGCACCCAAAGCCAACAACTGCAGCTGAACTGAGTACAGCCTTCCTGAGGGTATGGGCCCAGATTCCAATGGTGTTTATCAACCGCCTTGTTCATTCCATGTGCAGGAGATGTGTGTTCATGATCAATGCCCATGGTGGACACACAAGGTATTGATTTGCGAACCGTAACTGGCCATTGTGTAATAGCCCCAAGAAAAAACACCCGCAAAACATTCTACAGACTGTGGCGATTATGCCTGCAAAGAATTGGCTCCCTCCGATGTCCATAGTCAAAGTTGTACACATTTCAAAATAAAGCTTTTGATATCCTCTATTGATGTGACGTTGCTTTTGCTGTTCAGTATATATGTTAAAAGCTATATCCTTATATCTTACCCTTCACGAAAGGTAGTAATTCGACTTTATTTTTATTAGTTATGTTCGCCGCTTTCTTCGTATGATAGAATAACCATCTTAGAAGTATAGACTTACTTATTGAAATGTTAGTCATTGAAAACATTATAGATAATTTTATTTATAGTGTTTTACCAGATTTTGTGGCAAACCTACGCCTTTTATTATCCTATGGGAGGGTGTAGAATCAAGATAAAATCTATTTAAACAACCATCTTTATGAACAATTATTGTTGTATGCCAATATTTACTGTCCTTAAGTCTGTGTCTTCTCTGATTTAGCTAATAATCTAAGAATTTTGTGGAAAAAATCTTTAGTTCAAGCATATTATATGAATCAATGCCCTATCAGAAAATGCTCTTCTCTTTTACAGTTTGAAATCCTCTCCTTCCAAAGGAAAACCGAAACCATTGCACTCCATGAAGTATATTTCCCTGAAGTGTAGTCGCTTTGTGAAGCCCAAATTCAGCAACCACGTCTGCTTTTCATGCCCCACGTGTACTTTCGATTCGGGTGGTGTATTTGTGACGAGTGGCCGACTGCCTTCTCAGGATCTTTTCAAAATTTTTAGAACGTGTGAAATTGAAATCTAAAATGTCAGTCTCCTTTTAAGACTTCTCCCTCATGTGAGAAGACTCTAGACACATTGAAACCCGAGCTACTATCTGATATTGTTCACTCTTTGGAACTTTTGGAGCTCACTTGGCCAAGATTGAAAATCCTATTGACGATAGATTGGCTTCTGTTGTTGTTCTGGAAGGAAAAAAAATCTTGCTTTGCCAATTTAGTGTTAACAGGGTGATGAAGACTAGAAGCTGTGATCTCAAAACCTGAATCAAACTATTTTGAGCGATGTTTTGCCAGTTGATTTTGAATCTGAGCCGATTTTTGGACCACAACCAGACAATCTTCAATCTCATCCTTAAGGGCACAAAGTGTCTGGATGGATCTCAAGTTTTCAATAGGGTTAAGGTACGAAGTATCCTGCTATTTCCCGGGGCACCATGGGGACGGGTATGTTGTCATCATATTCACTTGGTGTTTCCTGCCTTGCCATTCAAGCCCCTTCGTCTTCGTCTCCGCCTACTTATCATTACATCTGCCTGTCAGTTTGATTTTGACACAAGTGATACATCTTAATACTACATCAATTTCATCGATTGCACCGGTAAGATCTTTTACTATATCTAGAATGTTCCCTCCACCAGGTCAGGCCCCAGGCCTTGCCTCAGGGTCCAACCAGGTATTTGTTAATTCCCCTTGGGTTCAGCATTTTGTCCTGCCCTTGGTGCCGAGCTTACCCTCGGCCATGGGTCTGGGTCATTCTCTGCCCTCCCCTTAGGTTCCATCCTCAGATATATTCCTGCCCCTGGCTCCTGTCCACTCTTTGGCTCAGGATAATTCTGTTTCAAATCCTTTGGTCACTCCCCTGACCCCGGATTTCTCCCCGGGATCAGGACCGTCTTCGTCTAGTATTCACTGTTTTGTTTAGATCATCTCAGGTTAATGATTTTGAAAATTCTTTCACTAAGTTTCCCTATAATTCTTTTTCTTCAGGGAATTGTACGTTAGATCCCTCTCAGTTTTAATGACTTGGTATCGGGTCCGGGTATTTTCCTGGCCCCGCCCCGGAGTTAGGCCTCAGACTCGGCCCTGGTCCCGGGTTCTTTGCATGGATTCCAATTGTTTTCCCGTCCAAGGTACCCCCTCGGGCTATTTTTCTTCCCCAGTTGGGATGGGTTATAATTCAGTTCAGGGTGGGTTCCCTCTTTATTCCGATACAGTGGTAGATAATTCTTCTTTGGTACTATAGAATGTTCATTCTCCAGAAGATCTCTTTTTCCCTCATTCCTATCGGTCTTGCCCAGGTTTCCCCTTTTCAGAACCATATAGAGAATATCAGTAATAATCAGTATTCTTTCTCTGAAGCTGGGCCTTCTCTAACCAGAATGTGTATATGTCTTCTAGACATTTTGGCGACTCAGAGATGTATCCCACTCCAGTTTCTTATGATAGATCCATTTCTTCCAACGTGTCTCAGGGTAATCAGGTTTCATATGATTTGGAACACATAGCTTGTCTATTAGCAGACAATTTGTCTTCGGAAAATCACTTGTGTTGGTCTTTATGCCCATGATTTTGCCTTGGATAAGGATTCTACTGGCCATCCGATTAGTATAGCCCCTAGAGATGTCCTTCATTTGAGGCTAATATTCTTCCATTTTACATCACAAACACAATCGAGTTCACTTCTCACAAAGTTCTGCTCCTCATAATGAGTCTTCAGATCCTTCTCTTGTTTCTGATTTTCTTTCTAACGATCCGTAATTAGTTTCAACTTCTACTCAACATTCAGTGGATATCCACAAACCCCTATTTCTCAAGAATCTGCTAGGTCTTCAGTTTCGACACATCTTGCTCGTCTAAAAATCCTATTCAGTCAGAAAGATTTTTGCGCCTTAGACGATCTGATGAGGATTGCGATTTTTCCCATTCTTGGATAGTCAAAAATTTAAACATATACTTGCAGGTAGAAGATGACTCGGATCTTGATTATGAGAGCCCTTTAAATGAGCAACTCGCTAGTATTCATAGGGAGGTGGTTCCTAGTAATTCTTTATCAGCTGACATGTTGGATTTTTATAATTTGGAAGCAAACAAACCAATTTTCCAAGTTTTTGGTGTTGATTGTGTTCATTCACTGAGTTCCTCGGGATGATTTCTTAGCGACAGTTAAGCCTAAATCTCAAGGGTACTTTGTAGTGGATCAGCTAGAGATATTTCGTCATTGAAATCTATTGAATCTTCTGCTAGATTAAGGTTTAAGAATTCTAATTTCCTGGCTCTCCTCTCAGAATCAATTTTTAAATTACCTAATAAGGTCTCTTATATTCCTCGTCAAGTCTTTGCTTGAATGTTTCTTAATCTTAATTCACATCTAGTAGCTTTTATTAGTTCGCATTGTAGATCTACCTGTTTCTAAGCTTCAAGTTTCTCTGAACTTTAAGGATTTTCTTTTATCTACCTCTTTAGTCCTGAAGCGCATTCTATTATTCTGTCAGAGATTGAGCGTATTAAAAATATTAAAGAAATATCTTCTAAGATAACATTGTCTTCAGCCTCTTCTACCCCTTCGTCTTCTAATTCAAAGAAAAGATCTCTATTCCTAGAATATCTTGTGACTCGGTTCCTCAGTCTTGTCCGTGTAGGATTTTCATAAACTTTAATCATCAGAAATCTGTTTCTAGATCTCTTCCTGGTCCTTCTCACCATTCTCCTCCAAGAAGATCTCCTGCTCCTAGAACTTCTCAAGCTAATAAATATTCTGATGTAGTGGCTCATCGTCCTAGACCTAAATCTCAATCTTGTACTACCCATTTTCCTTGTGCTGGTTGGACATTTCATAACAGATCTCGACATTTATGATGCTTGCGACACATTGGCTTCTCAAGATACTATTCAGAATTTAGATTTTCAAGGAAATGCCTTGAGTCTTCATCCTTTTATTCCCATAGGAGGTCGGTTCTCTCTTTTTCTGGATTTTTGGGAATCTCTCATAGAAGATCGTTGGGTCATCCAGACCATCTCAATAGGTCACTTTCCAAATTGGATTCAGAATCCTCCTCCCTTATCTCTTGTTCCCATTTGAACTCCAACTTTGCGTAATCTTGAGAAATCAAGGGCCCAAGAGACAGAATACTCGACACTCATAATGAAACATGCTATAGAACTTGTACTAGATTGGGACTCCAACTACATTTTTTACTCAACAACTTTTCTAGTGGAGAAGAAAACTGGAGATTGGAGACCCATTCTCAATCTGAAATAGTTAAATTAAATACATTTATTCAAACTCCCAAATTCGAAATGGAAATGGTTTATTCAATAATTTCCAATACATTTCTGTCAACCTCAAAGACGCCTACTTTCACATTCTTATCCATCCTTATTTCCGTCATTATCTTCATTTCACTTACCGGGGCAAGGTTTGGCAGTTCAAGTCCCTTCCGTTCACCCTTGTCATGGCTCCTTTTGTTTTCACATGAGTGGTGACCTCCATAGCCTCAGCTCTTCACCAAAGAGCTATGTGTCTCCACGTCTATATAGACGACTGGTTGTTCAAAGCCCAATCTCCTCACTCTCTCCATGATGCTCTTCTTTGTATTCAGATTTCCTTAAATCTGGGCTGGATCATAAATTTGGAGACGTCTCGACTTCTTCCCAGTCACTTTCTCCCATCTAGGGATCTTTTTCGACCTTCATCAGGGAAGAATGTTTCCTTCAGAGAGCAGCGTTTCATCCCTGGTCAGGGCAGTTTCAGCTCTTCAAGTGGGCCAGCACATTTCAGACCGTTCGTTTCTACGTTTAATAGGTCTGATGGTTTCAGTGGATGGAGTGGTTCCTTGGGCCCATTTACTGAAACGCCCTTTCAACTTTTTCTCATATCTTCATGGACCCAGCATTGAGATTCTCTATATTTCTCTATTCTAATCCGCTTCAGTCTTATGGACCACAGCCATTTCTGAACAGACCGTTCCTTACTTCTGTCAGGCGTTCCACTCCACCCTCCAGATCCTTCAATTTTGTTATTCACACACTCTGGAAGGGTGTGGTGCAATTTGGCATTCCCATTCCATTGCAGGCCTTTGGTCTCCTGAAGAATCCACACACCATATCAACGCCCTCGAGTTACAGGCAGTATTCCATGCCTTAGTACACTGGGAAGACCTGATTTCAGGCATTCTCATCCGATCGGACAATTTCACGGTAGTCTAAATCAATCGTCAGGGGTGGACACGATCCATTTGTGGAAATTGAGAGAGGGTGTTGCCCTATCCATTTTTTGGTGGTCCACAGATCGATCTTTTTGCTACTTTAAAATTTGCCAAGATTTCCACTTTCATTTCTCCTTTTCCAGAGGTAACATCCCTGTCAATAGATGCCCTGAGTCAGTCTTGGCAGGGCATGTTCGCTTACACCTACCCTCCGACAGTCTTAATTCCACATGTCCTCCAGAATATTCAGCTTCATGGATGCCTAGTTCTTCTAATTGCTACTTTTTGGCCCTCCAAGAGCTGGTTTTCGGACCTGCTTGATCTTCTGATGGGCTTCCCTCATCTCCCATTTTCAAAGGACCTGTCCCATGACAAGGGGCGAGTCCTCCAACATAACCCAGGGATCTACAACCTCACAGTATCAAAACTTTCAGAGTCTCTGTCTCTCTGCCATGATTTTCTGAAAGATCTAGAAAATTACTGGACCAATCCCTCCGAAAGTCTACCAGAAACATCTACAAAGGTAAATTAAAAAATGTTCTCAGAATGGTTCCTCGATCATTCTATCCTGCGCTGTGAGGCTTCTGTAAGTCAAGACACTGATTTTCTTATTTATTTGTTTGATATCCGTAAACTAGCTGCCAATTCAGTCTGTATCTATAGGTTTGGTCTTACTCCCTATGTTTCTTCTCTCCAAAATCTTTCTCCCAAAGATGCCAATCTGTACATCTGCTAAGCCCATGGACGATCGCCACCTTTGGGTAGCTTATGCTGATGGTGTCAATCATCCGGCCTCTCTTAAAACTATTTCCAGATGGATAGTTGAAGCCATTAAATTGTGCCACAAACTAGCCAACCCTGGCGATAAACAAATTAGTGGAGTCAAAGCCCATGATGTCAGGGGAATGGCTGCTTCATGTGCTCTTTATAATGGTTCCTCTCTAGAAGATGTCATGAGGGTTGCTGACTGGAAGTTTCAAAATACCGTTATAAATTATTATCTTAAAGATGATGGTCCAGCGTCTTCCTTCTTTAATAATATTACAAGTTTCGCTTCTCTGGCCATGTCTCATTTACCAAACCCCTTTTCGTTTGGTCATTCATTATCCCAAGATAGTGAGTGTGTTTTCATCTCATTCTCTCATGTCATTTCATTCCATTTGTTCTTCGATCAATGTGTGTTATTTCACATCTTCATCTTTCCCCTTACAGAAATTTAAGCGTGCGATAAGCGAACGATGTTAGCTCGCAGTGTTAGTTCGTGCAAGCTATCCATAAGCACACAGCATTAGCTTGCGCAAGCACACGATAAGCTCGTATTTGAAACATCACGAGGTTGCACAAGCTTGCACAAACATAGCATTTGCCTACCCGCGTGCTCCCGCAACCTTAAGCGTGCACTCCCGCAACCTCACGCACACTTAACCACGTGCTCCAGCAACCTCGCGAACGCTTAACCGCGCCCTCCCGCAACCTCGTGCATGCTTGACCGTGTGCTTCCACAACCTCGCGCATGCTTAACCGTGTGCTCTCGCAACCTCGCGCACACTTAACCGTGCACGCCTGCAACCTCGCTCACACTTAAACGCCCGCAACCTCGCAAAGCTTAACCAAGTGCTCCCGCAACCTCACGCACACTTAACCTTAATTAGAGACAGTAATCTTTTTGACAGGCTCCAGGTGAGCTAATAATGGATATCAAATATATAATTTCAGCAATGCATTAATGCTGTACGATACCCTGTTTGATATATTTGCTATTAATGGCCATAACGGCCAAAACCAGCCTCTGCTATGGTCTTGTCGAATGTCCGTTGACAGGCCAAGGGAATACTTTTTTTTAATTTACCACTGAAATGTTACTGGCTCGATAACCCAGCCAGTCATTCATTTTAGTGATAAATTTTTTTAAATTGTGTTCTTGGCCTGTGAATGTACATTCATTCAGCAGGTATTTACATTTTCTTGACCAAATATGACCAATAAATGGTTAGTTAACCAAAGATTGTTAACATATTACATGCATGTATTAATAGAAGGCCAGAGTGGTCACTGCATTACTATAGAGTATAGAGCTTAAGAAGTTGTACCAAAACTGGTATCTGTCAAGAAATTGCAACATATCAACAAGATACATACCTCCCAAGACAGCTATTTCCATTTTAAGGTTACTAGTGCTAAGCATTCTATTTAACAGTTATATCAAACTTTTCAAAATAGTAAATTCTGTATCCATAACTCATAACCCATGCATATACTAATAGTCAACACACTGGATTTCTTCAGACAAAGACTTAAATTTCCCGCCGATTTTAGCAGGTCATGGCCAGGTCAACTCGACTCAGTTATATTACTTAGAACCAGTGTTATTGTCTTTATTTATATATGCATGCACTGACTGAACGAGAAAATTATGTTAGTTTGCGCAAGCTCACGTGAGCTCGCGCAACCTAACATGAAAATGACGTTTGCTTGGGCGAGCATGCAAAAAAATAATGGTTAGCTCCCGCAACGTTCCGCCAGCTCATTGCGGGCTTGCGCCAGGAGCTTGCGCAAGCTTGCAGCAAGTTGCTGCAAGCTCACGCAATCTAAAATTCTTACCGCATGCTCGCCGCATGCTTAAATTTCTGTAATGGTTACTTCATTCTATTCCATTCTAGATTCTGAGTGTGTTCATTCTCTTACTTTGTTTATTTCTAACAATGTGTGATTCATGTTTGGTTTAACCTCTCTTATTAGTCCCCTGCCAGTAAAAGCGGGGAGAAAGGGGGTGGGGTGGGCTATAGGTTTGCACTCCATCTGTCCATCCGTCCGTCCGTCTGTCGCAGTTGGTTTTCCACACTTTTTTTTTGCAGTCCTTCAAGCTATTCAACTGAGAATTAGTTTATTCCTTTGTTATGAGCAGTTATAGAGCAAGTTCGAGTTTCAGGCATATGTGTCAATTTTTTATGGAGTTATGCCCCCTTTCAACTTAAGAAATAGGAAAAATATCAGCTTTTCGCACTTTTTTTCGCACTCCTTCAAGATATTTAAGTGAAAATCAGTACATCACTTTAGTCTAAAGGGTTATAAGAGCAAGTTCGAGTTTCATACATTTTCGTAAATTTTTCATGGAGTTATGCCCCTTTCATCTTATGAAATACGACAAATATTAGTTTCCCACACCTTTTTTCGCAGTCTTTAAAGATATTCTATTGAGAATTGCTACATTGCTTTGTTATGAGAAGTTACAGATCAAGTTCGAGTTTCAGGAATGTGCGTCAATATTTGATGGAGTTATGCCCGCTTTCGGCGAAAAATATTAGCTTTCCTCACTTTTCGCAATCCTTCACGATATTTAAGGGAAAATTGGTACATTGCTTTTGCATAAGGAGTTACAGAGTAAGTTCGAGTTTCAGACATTTTCGTCAGTTTTTCATGGCGTTATGCCCCCTTTCGACTTATGAAATACGAAAAATATTAGTTTTCCGCCCTATTTCTCGCAGTCTTTCAAGATATTCAACTGAGAATTGGTACATTACATTTATTATCGGAAATTACAGACCAAGTTCGAGTTTCAGGCGTTTGCATCATTTTTTGATGGAGTTATGTCCCCTTTCGACTTATGAAATACAAACATATTAGCTTTCAAGACTTTTTCCTTCTCCTTCACCATATATAACCGAAACTTGGTTTATTGCTATGTTATAAGAACTTACAGATCAAGTTCGAGTTTCAGCTGCTTCTGTCAATTTTTAATGGATTTTTTGACTGTCAATCTGTAAAGATTTATATCAGCATGTAGGGGACATGTATTGCAAAGCAATACTTACAGAATGCTTGTTCTAAATTCACCTTCCATCCAAAATATTCAATGATGAAATTTGAGGCTTGAGTTAAAGTAGATGGTGAAGGTAAGTTTAACATGTACTAACAATGAGGATTGGGGCTGGTCATATGTTTTAGTAATGTTATATACTTACCTTCACCATGTATGGCCAGGCCTCATCCACCACTCTTACCGAATTTAGAATAAACTACTAATATACAAAACAGTTAAGCATTAAGAAAATTTAAATATCCAGGTATGCTCAGAAACATAGTAATCGCATTCAGCCAATCAGCGAGCTTGTCAGAATGCATTTTATGAGAGGAACAGATGCATTCTTTCAGAGGTACAGTAGAAGAACCATTAACCAAGATGCGGCAAGCGCTTCGCCTAGGGGAAATAGCTCAAGCAAATTACTATGGGGCTCTTCATTTCAGCGAAAGACACTGGAGTCACAGGGAGTAGCCTCCCATACTCATCCCATGAAGAGGATTCTACTGCTACATGAGAGCGAGAGAGTATGTGTGCAGGGTACCTTTTAGTATGGGATAGCTTTTCCCTTGTTTTTCTTCAGAAATCTCAGCCGTTTGAGCAAGCTGTCTGAAAGCCTTTTACAGTGTGCTGCATCAGTGTGTATCCTGGCATTCATATTTCACCATTACATCATTTTCCAATTCAATCTATATGTGCAGTCTACATAAATATAACTTTGTAATGATAAATGTAATAGATAGCCTTCTACAAATAACATTCAAAGGTAAAAGTATATTAATCAGGAGAGCTTCATGGTACATTGCAACAACCTACCTTTCTCGTTGCAAATTTTGTCCAATTAGACCATCAAATGGTTAATAATGTGGTATCCCCATTATTAGTGTTTCCATAGTAACATAGTAGAGAAGTTTTAACCATTTAATGGTCAGAAAAATTGACATTCTTGCTTAGTGGAAGTCCATTCCAATGGTATATTTTGAAAAATAGTCTTTTTGGGCTAGAAATGGACATTTCAAAAGACCATTGCAGAAGCTATTTCAGCTGTCAAGACTGTTAACCATTTAATGGTCAAACTTGCCTCTGCAGTCGTCTTGAAGAATGTTAATTTGTAAGCCAAGATGTGTTTATTTTTAGCTCACATGGCCTGAAGGGCCAAGTGAGATTGTGCCATGGCGGCCGTATGTCATCCATCATCCATAATCTGTCCGTCCGTCCATCAAATCTCATCTCATTTATGCTTTGACAAATTTCAACCAAATTTGAATGGTAGCATCCTATGGTGGTATGCTCCAGAACTTATAAACATAATTTTGATTGGTCAATATTTCTAGCGGCCATCTTGGACTCTCCGAAAATTTTCCGAAAATCATTTCAAATGCTACCCCTCCAATATAAATGGTCTAACTTCAAAGAAACTTGGCTGAATTAATTCTATCCTGGTAGGCTTCAAAACTTCTAATGAGAATTCCGATTGGTGAATATTTCCAGTGGCCATGTTGAACATTAAAAAAAATAGCAGGAAATCATTTAAAGCACAACTCCTCATTAATGGTTTGGGAAATTTGCTGAAAATTTCTTGAAATCGATTAAAAGCCTACTCATTAACTACTTAGCCTATTTCAAGCAAACTCGGTGGAGAGGTATGCTTCAGAATTTCTATACAGAATTTTGATTGGTCTGTGTTTTCGGCAGCCATCTTGAATACTAAAAAAAATACCAGCAAATCATTTAAAGCACAATTCCTCATTAACTCTTTGGGAAATTTTAACCAGACTTGGCTGAATGAATACTAGGCTGGTAGGTTTCAGACAATGTATCCAGAATTTTAATTGGTTAATTTTTTGGGTGGCTATCTTGGATTTTCTGAAAATTTCTGCAAATCATTTAAAAGCCTGCTCATAAACTATTTGGATGATTTCACGAAAACTGGGTTGGAAGGACCCTAGAGTGGTATGATTCAGAACTTGTACACAGAATTTTTGATTAAGCAATTTTTTGGCAGCCATCTTTAATTTTGCTTAAAATGTCAGGAAATCATTTAAAATGCTACTCCTCAACAAGGAGCAATACGTCACAAACTCTGAATCCTTTTAGTATCCTCCACCTCCGCTGATATGGCCTTCTATACATAGCCAAAATCATGGGTAACTGTCAAACTAGAAACATGATATATACGATCACATGTACACACCGCAAAAATAACATATGGAAGAAATGAAAAGAGCATTCAGGTCAGAATTCAACAGCACCTACGCCAAATCACTAGTTTCCACAAGCACATGCGCTATGATATCCCTGTATCTGGCTACTTCACATCAGAGCGATGTGCAATTTAGGAGTTTTCATTTCCTGTCATCAGACCCCGATGACCAGATCTCCATGTCTTGGAGACAAGCAGAGGAAAGCCACTAGACACATCACACCCACTGTATAAGCACCCTTTGACATCAATCAGGTGAGGTGAGAATGCCGCAAAAAAGTCTCCCACTTTACATCTTAATTAATGTACTCGTCGTTAAATGCTCGAGCAATTTCAATCAGACTTGGCTGGAAGGATATTAGAGTGATAAGTCAGAATTTGCAGACAGAATTTAAATTAGCCAATTTTTCTGTTGACCATCTTGGATTGTCTGAAAATGGCTTAAAATTTTATTTCTTATTAACCGCTTGAACGATTTAAAGTAAACGCGGCTGGAAGGATCCTAGCGTCGTGTGCTTCAGAGCTTCTATACAGAATTTAGATTGCTCAATTTGTTCGGCAACCATCGTGAATTTTCCGGAAAATGTCTGGAAATTGTTTAAAACGCTACTCATTAACCGCTTGTTCCAGTGGCCATCATTTTTTTTAAAATGAAATCTCATGAACTGGTGTATGGAACCATGTTTGTTCAAGAGAACTTGATTCTTGCTAAAACATGGTTGACATGGACATATCAAAATTTTGGTTTTGATGGTCATATTGGATTTTTAGCTCACCTTCTCCGGAACTGCTGAAGGGATAGGTCTGAAGTTTGGTAAATATGCTTAGGGACCAAGGTCCATTCAAGTTTGTTCAAGGGAAGTTTGTATGTTAAAAAACATGGCTGCCATCAACCAATCAAAATTTAGCGTTTGTTGATCATATTGTTTTTTTTGTATTTGATGTATTTTGATGGCGAAAATTGCTTTATATATGCTTATCAGTGTGGCGAGTTTAAATATGCCACTTTCGAGACTATCGGATAAACGGTTTGGCTGCCATCTTGGTTTGTTTTCCCGCCATAGGCTCCCATGGTAAAGCAATGGGCCATAGTAAAGCAATGGGGAATTCTTTAAACGACTTCTCAAGAACCACTGGGCCAATTTCAATTATATTTGGGATGAAGCATTCATAGGGCATAGAGATCTAGGTTCGTTCAAACAAAGCGGATCGGTCAAAATCCAAGATGGGCGTCGGCCAAAATGGCTGATTTTTAGAAACACTTTAAAAAATCTTCTCCGAAACCGCTGGAGGAATTGATTCAAACCTCATAACACATCATCTGTGGCAGCGGTAGTCCCAAGTTTGTTCAAGGCAACCTGATTGGCCGATTTGCTTGGCGGCCATCTTGGATGACCTAGTTTTCGCGAAAACGACTTCTCCCGAAACGCTGATGGGAGAGCTGAAATTTTGTAAATATGCTTAGGGACCAAGCGCCTTTCAAGGTTGTTCAAGGGAAGTTTGTTCGTTAAAAAACATGGCCACCATCAACCAATCAAAATTCAGCATTTCTAGGTCATATTGGCTTTTTTGTATTTGATGTATTTTGATGGCGAAAATTGCTTTATATATGCTTATCAGTGTGGCGAGTTAAAATATGCCACTTTCGAGACTGTCGGATAAACGCTTTGGCTGCCATCTTGGTTTGTTTTCCCGCCAAAGGCTCCCATAGTAAAGCAATGGACCCATAGTAAAGCAATGGGGAATTCTTTAAACGACTTCTTCTCAAGAACCGCTGGGCCGATTTCAATTATATTTGGGAGGAAGCATTCATAGGGCATAGAGATCTAAGTTTGTTCAAATGAACCCGATCGGCCAATTTGTCTGGCGGCCATCTTGGATTTTAGGAAATGTCTAGAAATCTCCGAAGCGGCTTGGGGGATTGATGCAAACCTCATGAAATATGATTTATGGCAAGGGAACTTGATTGGTCAAATGGTTCGGCGGCCATCTTGGTTGAGCTAGTTGTAGTGAAAATTACTTATTCTTCAGAAGCGCTGAAGGGGTCGGGCTGAAATTAGGCAGATATGATTAGGGCCTAAGGGCCATTAAAGTTTGTTCAAGAGAAGTTGATCCGTCAAAAAAACATTGCCGCTGTGGGGCAATAAAAATATAGCATGTTTGGTGGCCATATTGGATTTTTTTATTTGATGGATTTTGAGGCCGAAATTGTTTTTATATGTGTTTTTGGGTATTCTGATCTCAAATTTACAATTTTCGAAACTGTCTGATAAATTGTTTTCTGGCCATCTTGTTGATAAAGAGCATTCTAGTTGAAATGCCTATTGTCCAGGTGAGCGATACAGGCCCCTTGGGTCTCTTGTTTAATTGGTTGGATTGATTCAATCTGATTGTCTGGTCAGTGTTCATCATTAATCTTCCACTAAATATTGATTATTAGCTCACCTGGCCTGAAAGGCCAAGTGAGCTTATGTCGTGGTGACTGTCATCCGTCCGTCCATCCCTCAACTTTTCCTTTAAACGACTTCTTCTCAAGAACCGCTGGGCCAATTTCAATGATATTTGGCAGGAAATATCCTTAGGGCATAGGGATCCAAGTTTGTTCAAATGAAGCCGATCGGCCAATTAGGCCGGCGGATATCTTGGATTTTGGCCAATGTTTAGAAACGTCTTTAAAAATCTTTTTCTCTGAAACCGCTTGAGGGATTGGAGGAAACCTCATGAAATATGATCTAGGGCAAGAGCTCAACCAAATTTGTTCAAGGAAACTTAATTGGTCAAATAGTTGGGCAGCCATCTTGGTTGACCTAGTTTTAGCGAAAATAACTTCTTATCCAGAACCGCTGAAGAGATTCAAGTTTGTTCAAACGAACCGGATCGGCCAATTTGGCCGGCGACCATCTTGGATTTCAGCCGATTTTTAGAAATGTTTTTAAAAATCTCCAGATCCATTTGAGGGATCGATTCAACACCACAAAATATGATCTAGGGTAAGCGCTGAATCAAGTTTGTTCAAGGGAACTTGATTGACCAAATGGTTCAGCGCTATGTTGGATGACCTATTTTTCACAAAAATGACTTCTTCCCCAGAACCGCTGAAGCGATCAGGCCAAAATTTGTGGTATATAATTAGCAACTAAGGGCAATTAATGTTTTTTGAAGAGAAGTTGATTCGTAAAAAAACATGCCCGTAGTGGACCAATCAAAATATAGTGTGTTTGGCAGGCATACTGGATTTTTTTATTTAATGGATTTTGAGGCCGAAATTCGTTTTGTATAGGTTTTTGGGTATTCTGATCGCAAATTTGCAATTTTCGAAACTGTCGGATAAATGGTTTGGCAGCCATCCTGGATCATTTTCCCTCCAAAAGCTCCCATACTAAAAAGCATTGGGAAATTTAAAATGTCTTCTCAAGAACTACTGGGCCGATTTGAATTATATTTGGCAGGAAGCATCCTTATGGCATAGAGATTTCATTTTGTTCAAACGAAGCAGATCGGCCAATTTGGCCGGTGGCCATCTTGGATTTCGGCCGATTTTTAGAAATGTCATTAAAAATCTTGTTCTCCGAAACGGCTTGGGGAATCGATTCAAAGCTTATGAAACCTCATCTAGGCAAAGAGGTAAGCCAAGCTTTTTTTATGATGACTTGATTGACTGAATGCTTCGACGGCCATCTTGGAAGACGTAGTTTTCCCAAAAACGACTTCTCCAGAACCGCTGAATAGATCAGGCCAAAATTTGGGAGATATGATTAGGAACTACCCATTAAAGTTTGTTCAAGGGAA
Organism: Chaetoderma sp. LZ-2023a; assembly: GCA_034401795.1. Taxonomy (NCBI): domain Eukaryota; kingdom Metazoa; phylum Mollusca; class Caudofoveata; order Chaetodermatida; family Chaetodermatidae; genus Chaetoderma; species Chaetoderma sp. LZ-2023a. The sequence continues at coordinate 63,199,636 of CM067369.1, read as the reverse complement.
GTTTCTCCGTCAAAAAACATGGCCACCGTGGGTCAATCAAAATGTAGCGTGTTTGGCGGACATATTGGATTTTTTTATTTGATGGATTTTGAGGCCAAAATTGGTTCTATATATGTTTTTGGGTATTCTGAGCTCAAAGTTGCAATTTTCAAAACTGTCGGATAAACTGTCGGATAACCCTAACCCTAACCCTATCTTGGATAATTTTCTCGTCAAAAGCTCCCATGCTAAAGCAATGGGAAATTTAAAATATCTTCTTGAGAACTACCAGGCCAATTTCAATTATATTTGGCAGGAAGCATCCTTAGGCCATAAGGATCCAAGTTTGTTCAAATGAACCCGATCGGCCAATTTGGATTTCGGCCGATTTCAGGAAATGTCTTTAAAAATCTCCGAAACCACTTGGGGAATCTTCATCTAGGCCAAGAGGTAAGCTAAGTTTGTTCAAGAGGACTTGATTGACCAAATGGTTTGGCGACCATCTTGGATGAACTGGTTTTCACGAAAATGACTCCCGCAGAACCGCTGAAGGGATCGAGCCAGTGAAATTTGTTCAAGGGAAGTTGGTCCTTCAAAAAAACATGGGCGCCGTGGAGCAATCAAAATGTAGTGTGTTTGGCGGCCATATTTCACTTGCAAAAATGTCCACAAACTCATTTAAGATACTGCTAAACCACCCACCAACAATTTTGACAAAAATTGATGGTGCTCCAGGTGAGCGACACAGGCCCCTTGAGCCTCTTGTATTGAATTCCCAAATTTGTATTTTATGTCTTGTTACTGCTAAATTGAAAGTATTATGTCTGTTCAAATGCTAATGATTCAACTGCTAATGATTCCGGTGAACATTAAGGCACTTGGGCCTCTTGTATCTTACCATTGTAATGACTGCCTTTGTTTGACTGGGTTGGTTCTTGAGCCAGTCATTCCAGTGATAAAGTTTCAAAAATAGTCATCTTTTCCTGCAAATTTATGGACGATTTCACTGAGCAGAAGTTTAAATTTTTTGGACAAATCTTGACCATTAAAGGGCTAATTTAGATTAAGAAAAAGTGTGAATATATTTTTTAAATCTTCAAGAAAATTTGTATTTTGTCATAAAAAATATCCATTTACAGACCAAGAAAATACTATTTTTGAAAATTTGCCACTCGAATGACTGGCTCGGTTATTGAGCCAATCATTCCAGTGATAAATTAAAAAGAATATTCTTCTTGATCTTCAAATGGACATTCCTCAAGACCACTGCAGAAGCTGTTTTTGACTGATATGAGTGTTAATGCGTTTAATCTTCATCATTGTGTTCAAGGCAGTGTCGTACATGTCACTCATATTTGAAATGCAGCGCAAACCATAAAATACTTTAATCATGTCCGAAATGCAACCTGAAAATCAATAAATCAATGGGTATAAATTTCAACTTGTCAGGATTTAGACGTAATAAGAAGGTTATTGATCTGTTTGATTGATCGTGTATTCTCAGCATGCATCCATCCCCTCTTCTGGTCCATCTCAAATGCTGTAACCATATCTATCATGCTGCAGATGTTACAAATTGCTGTAATGCTATTGATCATGGTGTTCATGATTACCGCGGTGGAATCAATGTTTAAACCGGAAAGTCAATTAAGATGTACATTGTTGCCAGATGATTACGTTACTCATGAGAATGTGAATGATACAGGTTAAGTTTTGCATGATAAAATGATTGGTGATGATTAACACACAGCAGCGCAAAAATTAGCATATTAAGTTTCAAGGAGCAGGAGTAACCCTTTAATTAATAAAAACAGAATGTTGGAATTCCAGCCTCCGAATGTATTAGAAAGCTTGTTTGAGCCAATATCAGGAACGTTTCACAACTTGTATCGCAATGTAGAAAAGTTAGTGTGGCACCCCTTCTAGTCCTCATTATGAAGGGAATAATAAATCAGTCCACCCTTCTAAAACCTGACAGGGAATGAATCAGAAATCAAGCTCTGTAATCATGTTGAGAGTGTCCCATTGAATACATTTTTCAAGTTTTATCAAGATCTGTTCAATAACGGAGTGGCGATTAAAAAATGTAATGGTGGTACACCTTGCTAAAACCCAGCAGGGCAGTGAATTGAAAATCTGGCACCATAATGATGTCAGGAGTTGCCCATCGAATATCCCTCTCAAATTTGAGATGTGTTCATCAATAACACAGAGTAGAGAAAAGTGCCTTTGCCTGTCTATCTGTTAGTCTGTCTGTCTGTCTGTCTGTCTGTCTCTGTGTGTCGGCCCCTCTGTCTGTCTGTCGATCGGTCGGTCTATCGGTCCACAGAATATCTCCTGAGAATAAGAAGATAGAATCAAACCAGTCATTCCATTGATACATTTTCAAATATAGTCTTCTTAAACATAATGTATATATATTTATCATATAAACAAGCCTTCTAACCCGTTCCATATTTTTCGATATGAGCACACGTGCCATATTCATCGGAGTATTTTCATTGGCTGTTGGGTGCGCAACCCATTTAAATCGACCAATTAAAACATCGATTGTTGTGAGCCTGACGCTTAGGGATTACTACGCGGTACTCTTTTACTACGATTTGTTTACTACAATTTGTCATTCATGAAACGTCATCGCAAAATGTCATCGTTTGACAGTTTATCAGTCGGCAGCGAAGTAACGATTGATGGCTGTGGCTCTGTGATAGTCTTAGAAGAAAAGTGTAGTTTATGGCTGACATCGCCAGATTTTGTGTTTGTCACTATATTTTGCTGCACATTCAGTATCTGTTATCAAGTAGTAGTGCGTCACAGTGGCGGTATCAATTTCACGAAAATCAAAAATGAGGAGTCAGATAAAAGTCACATCAGCAACTATTAGCAAATATTTCAAAATTACAGTTTATATGATAAATAAAATCTCAAACTCGGTCACTTTTCATATCACTATTATGAACCTCATTGAAAATTATCAACTTTGAACTCGCTAAAGCTCGTGCAAGTTGATAATTTTCAACTCGGTCCATAATAGTGATATGAAAAGTGACCTCATTCCAGATTCTCTATATATTAAAGATACTATCCAGGTAAGAAATCTACGACACATCTTCAGCAAATTTATATAGGTTAAGATTTGTCATATATCAATAATATGTAGAAAGGTTAAATAGTCAAATATGTTTAAAATGTTCAGTAGCATTTAATCAGCACCCTGGTCAACTTGAAACTAATACATTTGAATTTGAGGTATGACAGAGCCTTAATTCTTTGACAACGCATACTGCGCACATTGATAAATGATAAGTTGTGGTCCTACAGCGTCCCGGAAATGAGTACGTTGAATTATTTTGTTATCGTGTTATATATTCAGACAACATACAATTACAAAGCCTAGGATCTGTCTAGATATCATTAGCATTTGTCGTCAAAAGCTTTCATTCCTGCTTTTATTGTTGCCTAGAGGATACCAAAATTACCTAATTGTCATTATTATTTAACATCATCATTCGCTAATGTCTGAGATATCTGAATTCATCATACACTCTTGTTTTATCTGGAGTGCTTAGCCAGATGAATGTGTGATGACTCGATCTGTGTTGTCCTGAATGCTAATTTGTGACAATACTAAATCAGCCTGGTTAATCAATAGTGCATATATTCTTAGAAACAATTGCTCTGTGCGCTTCATGGACCTTTTTCATTTTGCTTATCATTGTACTGTTAATGCCTTTAACCCTTGAATAGTTTTTTACAAATTTGGATTTTTTCATAGCAAATGTCCATTTGCAGACCAAGAGAAGGCGATTTTTGAAAATTTCCCACTGGAATGACTGGCCAGTCAGTCCAGTCTTAAATTTTCAAAAATAATGTTCTCTTGGTCTGCAAATGGACATTTCCAAAGACCACTACAAAGCCGGTTTTTTGGCTGATATAAGTGTTAAAGGGTTAAGGCAATAGAAGGATCCATATCTAGCTATGTCCCACCCAATCCTAGATAAACTTACTTTTACGCCTGTTGGAGACAATTTTAAACTAAATTTCTAGACTCTGAATTTGAAGGTATACATGTAAGCTGTTGCATATTTTGAAACAAATTTAACGGGGATGCTGTTGATGCCTATTGCACAAACCTCTCCCCATCAATTTAATTTCAAAATATTGAACATAATGATTATTTAAGTGTAAATTCATCAAAAACATACAATTTATGCATTTTAGTGATGGAGCTACATCATTTTGATTGTGACCCGCTTACTTGTGACATAATTGATGTTAGCGTCAGATAGTTGAGTGACAGATCGAATCTATATATGGGTTTATATAGTCAAATTTTAATAGATCAGATGGCATGACGAATACATACAATATTTAGTAGTAAATTAAGTATTCTTTATCTACATAGACTTTTCATTGGAATTATCGATGCATCAGGCTCCATCTACCCACCAAATCAAAATAACTTCATTCATCTCTCAGTACACCCATTGTAATCAATGATTGATTGACCAACTATTTCTAAGACAGAAGACTATGAACCTTTCCATTTTTAGCTATGCCCCGCCCATCTCTAGCTAAGCTCCACGCATACCTCACTCGTGTTGGGATAAATCGATCTCTGAACTCCCTGACTACCAATTTCCAGACAACTATACAGGTAAGCTATTGCATATTTTGAAACTAATTTGACTGGGTGCTGTTGCTGCCATAGCCTATGGCAGCAACAGCACCCTGTCAAATTAGTTTCAAAATATTCAACAGCATGTTTATTAAATATTAGAGACATACAATTGTAGCCTCCAGGTGTGCGCACTGGTCCGCCGGATACGCTCACTCCACGGCACCGCAAGTACACGGTACATTGGGGCGAGGTTGCTGGTAAGCTGCAGATCTCGGGGGTGCGGATCCAGTGTTGAGCGTTTCCGGATTGTACCAAGACCGACTTCTAGGGCCATGCGACCATCGCCATGGAAGTTAAACCTCATGGTCTCATCCTCGCTATTTGTGTCACCGGTGTGACGGCCCATTGGCGCCATCTGGAGCCTAGACATAATTAAATACATACATGAAATACAATGTAACAGACAAACAATGGTACTCGTTTGCCGCTACAAGAGAGAAGTCAAGTACAAAGAGTCAAGTTGATGACTCGTCATCATGGTCCTTGCCAGAGGTACCTAATAGATCATAATCCATGAGGCATCCCCACAAAGGATGGTCCTAGTATGGCTACTTAGCAAGTTTAATATAAACTAAATTAACCCGTAAGACAAACATTATTTCTTGCGAGAGGAAAGTGCCTCGCGCGGGCCTCCGTCATGAGAAAATGCCTACAACATCGAAGCGGAAGAAGAAAAAAGGGCCACGCTCCTGTTCAAATTATTCTATGTAAAAGAGTAAACGTAGTGAAATTATAAGCTATTGTGATGCACGCTGTATTACGTGAAGATGAGGTGGATGATTTCCGCAGAATTCAACACATTCAGCCTATGTAAGGTAAAAGGTACTGTATTCTATATTTAACATATACGCAGTCATCGACACTTTGTTTCTAAATGCTCTGAAACCCCAGTAGTTTCAAAGTCAGCTCTAAACAATGTGATGGAGGGAGGTCCAAACAATTAGTAAGCCCGGAGGCTGGAGGAGCGTAGACAGAGACAATCACTTATAATTGTAAGAATAGGAGGCCTTAAAGGACAATTCCGGGATTGGTAAAAGTGTACTTTATTTGAAAGACTATTATATGACTAAGATATTGGATCCTAAATAAAAACAATAGACAAATGATATGAGTAATTATACAATCGTAAACATGGGATTATTTTATCTCCCGGGCGGTGCCATTTTCTTGCAACGAGAGCGAGATTTTATGAGATCCTGACATCATCCCCGCACCAACACTATCTTTGCCGAGCACAAAGGCTGTGCGGTAAATATGTATGTGCATAGAGCACTAACATGAGCTAATTTGTAATCACGTTAGGACATTGTCCAGTCAAGCTAGTAAGTTTTTCACGTAATTCTATTATCCGAAGTCGGTGGGGAATCATTAACCCATAGACCACTGAAGCATAGATTCCATTTTCTCTATCCTATCAGAATGTGTTCATTTTGGTAACAATGCCGCTGTAAGTGATTGCTGTGCACGACAGCAACACGTTTACCAAAAAAATAATTTTCAAAATGTGCCCCGGCACTATCTCTGTAAGTAGGCTATTACGCACTTTACACCATGCGATAAGGGTTAAATGTAGTGGCACACTTGACACGTGCATATTGTCAAATTACTCAGCCGACTCACGATACTGTTATAGCGTGTGTCGCGGACAGTGTAAAAAATATTTTCCAAGAAAACATGATATGATAATAGTGCTGGAACCACAGAACCGATTGCAATAGTTCTTATACCTACCTGTAGCTAGCTGCAAATTCAAAGATTTATCCAATACTAGAGATGTTAGAATCGGCCTAGTGGTTCAAAAGATACACTCTGCGGGAAAAACTAAGCCAGCAAATTTCAAATAAAAATTTCAGGATGCGCTCTATCCATCATCCCATATCAGAATAGGTATTACAGCTACAATGACAGAATTTGCTGTGCCCAAGCTTTACGATGTTATCACATAACGGGGAAAACTCCATCAAAATATCTTAATTATTAAAATTACTACAGCTTGCCGGGCAATATTGTTCGGTGATGAAAATTCCCAGATTTGATGTCAAAATGTTAATTCATCTGGTGGTATCTTTGGCAATATTCACATGAGCAAAATTATAATTGGTCAGGGAAATCGCCATTTCTTTCAGCTTTAAGCACACTCCAATTTAATGACAATAAGCCAAGATAGAGTCTGTGAGGCAAAAAACATCTCACGCTGAATTTTACCCAAAAAGGATAACATATACTCAGATCGAATCTTAGATGAATATTTTTTTTTATATATTCCAGTTTTTTTAACCTCTTGTCCCATATTAACCTCCATTATATCATATTTTCCCGGCTTTATCTAGCGATAGTTGGTTATGCTATTTCTGTCTGGTTATTATTCTGGCGCAATTTCATTAAACATGTAATAATCTTTCAAATAAAGCACACTTTTTGTCATCTCGGAATTGTCCTTTAAGGTTTATGGCCAATTTATACAATCTAGCCAGTGTGCGGTGTTACATATCCCCTACTTCCGGAAAAGAGACTTACACCAAATGTCTCCTACAGAGCAATCGTCCCTACTACTATAAACCTATCCTATAGAGTTAAAATAGTCCAGGTTTAGTCAGCCGCATGTCATGTCCACGTGATGAGAACATGAGCAGTGACCTCAGTGAAAAATTGATGCTGTTGGGGAACAAGGTGGTGCGGTTGTTGTTGCTGTGTTGTGTAGCCTAGCGAACTGCGGATCCAATGTTTTTATATAAAATAAGCAAAACATATATAACTAGAATGGCTACTGCCATATAAGTATCTATCACAGTACAGTAAAAAGAGATGTCACACGACCTTGGCAGTGCTTGTTAGTCATCGGCACAAAAATAAGAATAATATATACAGTTAAAAAGATAAAGTATAAAAATCTGGTCTCAGATGACCGTGCGGTACTTGTTAGTCATCAGTACCTGTTACAGAAAAGTAATATATTGATATAATAATATAATAATGGAGTACCTATTAGTCATCGTACGGAAAAAGTTGTGGGATCACTGTAGTTGAAGCATCACATATTTAGAACGTGAGATGGCACGATGCTGCTAGTAAACTGCAGGCGAACTGTCTGATGCTGCTCACTCTCCGGAATGGTGACGAAGAACTGTTGCGGGTGCGGATGGCTGGTGGTTAGTCACGTCTATTCACAGTCAGAAGTTTGAAGCTGCCTTGTAGTTATGAAGGGTTACAGTTGAAAGTTAATAAATGCGGATGCATTCTGGCGGATCACAAGATGAGATGCACCACATAGCTTGGGCGGTGCACTATCGTCCCCATGTACTAAGTACATGCACATGTCTATAGCTCTAAGAGCAATATTTTGAAAGGAATTTGAGGGTTTAATTAGGGATAACTTGGCCATTTCCGGACTGATTTTAAATTAGTAAAAAGATATGGAATCCTCGTTTCATTCTGCTCATGATCGATACCAACGACAATGAGGAGAGTATAATTTAAAGGAATTACATGTACCAACCAAGTACAAAATATGATGCTTTTCTCTCTAACGCTAACGCGCATTGGTAAGCAATCTTTGATGCCTGCGCATATCCGCTAGGCAATCTCACAGACTTGGTCATTTTTAAGAACCTCTCATACGGCTTTATAGATGCGTACTGTCCTACCCAGGGACTCGTGCTTGGAATGTACCTGGTATGGCCGTTCCATACCCAGACAGGCTGGGACGGTCCGTACCTGGCTGGTCGATCCGCGCTACACAATTCGTACAAAGTGTCGGATTATTAAGGGTTAAAGACAGGCCTACTAGAATCCTTTATGACGTAATGATTATGACGTCATCCTACACACCATTTAGCTGAGTATAACGTCATACGATGTCAGATCATCGATGGATACTCTGGAAAGGTAAATTATATGTAAGATATCATAGCAAAACATTTTATGAGAATATATTATTAAACATTCCTTGTTAATACCCATACCAAAAATCAGTCCTTTTTTATGTCCATTTTCAGTCCCCCAAGTCGTTGGTAGTCATGTCCAAGCACTTGGAGTGCCACCAAATGGGCACTGACATGTCACAAGCCTTCGACACAATTAAACGCTCAAAGATCCTAGATGTACTATGCCAGGCCAGTTGCAATGAAGATGAGCTACGACTAGTGAGACAACTGGTTGCAGACACCGAGCTGAGAGCACAAGTCAAGTCAGTGAAGTCTGTAGAGTTTTAGACATCAATGGCTCCCCACAGGGAGATGGTCTCTCTGCAGTGCTTTTCACCTGTTACCTTGCTGCTGCATTGAAATCTGTGCGGGAAAGTTCCATAAGACCAACCCCCACACACGCACGCACGCACGCACACACACACGTCAATACTGGGTATGCCGCTAGAGATGGAATATGCAGACGATGTGGACTTCATAGACGAGGAAAAGAAACCCCTTGATGAACTCTTCCAGCATGAAACTATAAAAAATGACGATCCACTTCGTGGTGGTGAACCATGGGGGAAAAGTAAAATCCTGGACTCACTGCTTTGCGGTACTGCTGACATTGCTGCATGCTGTGTCATGGGGAACATAGCTTTCCAGTCCTTCTGGAAGCTATGGATTCATATATCAAAGATGCCCTTGATAAAAGGGCTATGTTTATACAATGTAGCCTGCATATCCTTGATGCTGTATAGCTGTAACAGCTGGGCAACTCCAAAGGCAGGTCTAGACAAACTCGATGCCTGCCACCACAAACACCTATGCACCATCACAGGACACAGATGGCCAAACAATATAATTTCCAATGATGCACTGTACAAGATGTGTAATACGTCGCCTCTGTAAAAGTCGGCCAACAAAGATGGCCCATGTTTGGCCATGTGCTAAGGATGCCAGAAGATACACCAGCACAGAGAGCCTTGGAATTCGCCCTACTTGGAGCCAGCAAATACAATGCCAGGAGTGAACATCATTGCATAAAGCTGCTAAGCGTGCTACGAGGTGACCTCAAGAAAGCAGGACTTGGTACACTCAAGTCAAGAATGGACCTGAGGAAGCTAAGGATTTCAGCTGAGGACAAGACACAGCGGACAAAAGTGAAGGACTGATTGGAGCTGTAGGATGTTTCTACTACTACTGTATGATGTACGATTGCTGTATTCTGCGGCATATATAACGGCGCTATCAAAGTATTAAATTCAGTTTACATTGTGTACATAGCTCATAATACATATAGATTAATGATCTTCAGACAGACTTAAAATTCCCACCAATTTACCATGCCATGAGGCAAACTCAGCTCAGAGCTATTTTAATGAAGAAGTATGCAAATGAATCACAGAAGTCCCTTTTCAGTCCACAAATATTATTAGAAATTTAACAGAGTCAGAAGAGTCCATTTTCAGTCCCCCAGTAAATTAACTGTCCTGGAAGTCCCTTTCAATCCCCCCCAAATCATTCCCCCCTACCGCAGAAGTCACATCGCAGTCCCTTTTCAGTCTGGGACTCCTTTGGATAGTTTTTCCGTAAGGGTATATACAAATTTGTCATAAAACTAACCATATTCTTTTACCCAAGTAAGCTAGTGCCATGATTTACAACCAATAACAATGTGTCATGTATCTGGCTAGCAACCATAATTTGCCAAAGAAGTTCATTACGCGATTCTGCTCCATAATGGTCGAGATGATTTGAAACACTAGGTTTTCTTAAGTATAAGTCTGAGGAAATAAATTGAAAAATGATGCTGATTGGTTGAATTGATTAGTGCATCTTTAATTTTGAGATATTTATGGATAACATCTTTAACAAGGTTGATAGGATTTTGGTAGGGGTATGGGTGTATGTGAGCGGGAAATGTAGGTCACACTGAGGTCATACTGGCCTACTTTTAGTACACTACATACATTAAAGCTCTCATGTCCCCTTAGTTAGAAAACCTTTGCATGATTTATGAGGTACGTGATGATTTCTGTGTCGCACATACTACCATGAATATGCCCTACGTTCTCACACCTCAAGAGCTGGCAGTTGGCCGCTTTGGAAGAAATTGCATCCTAGGGTAGCTTCATGATGGGTATAACAATATAGGGTACGAAATGCCATGAGTCAGGATCACAATGATTGGGAATTGCAAAATAGCTCCCCTATGCCAGTAACATTGCAAAGTATGTACATGTACACCAGTCGAGCGCTACTTGCGACTTAAAAACACATGGCTAGGTTAACCTGCTGTCTAGTTTTCCTATGCACCAACCACACACGCCATCCCTACATTCACATGAGGACAAACGTTTCCTCTCAAAAATAATGAAATAATGGAGAAACAAAGTTTCCAGCTTCTATTAAACCTCCCACTATGCTACTAGTTACAATTTGCTCCATGAGCGCATCCCTCCATTTTCATGGAAAGCATTGTATCTGAATACTTCATAACATAATTCTAGTGCGGACAACTGCTGCATAGACTGCGGACAACAACACAAACACGTAAGCGGCCAACTGTAGCCAACCACCCAACAAGCGGCTATCAGTCAATCATTTTGGCCAGCAACCAATTGCGGCCAACCGCGCTGCCTGCGGTCAAACATAAAACTACCCCCCAATGATGTCATAGGATGCAATTTCTTCCAAAGCGGCCAACTGCGGCCAACTAGTTGTAATGCGACCAAATGTGGACAACCGTCATGAGGAAATCAATTCTGTTGTGGTCAACTCTTTCCTAGCAATGGTGTACAAGTTGTAGCAATTTCCTTAGACCCTGGGGAGTATATAAGGCACCAGACTGCTTAGGCATGGCCCAAAAAATGTGCGGAAGGAATGGTCTCGATTATAGGACGCACTCCCCCCCCCCCCCCCTTTCTAGTACATGTATTTTGACAAAAAAACTGCGTCCTTTAGTCAAATTTTAACCGTAAATAAATTGATGTTTAGGCCAGGCATGCTGCTGTAAATTTAGGGCATGGTGGAGAGCCTTTCTGCGCCCATCAAGATAAAACACTGTGCAATGACATCCTCTCCTGGGTTTATATTTGCTGGCTCTTAGTAGGGAGAATTCCAAAGCTCTGTGCTGGTGTGTCGCCTGGCATCCTTAGCACATGGCCGAACATGAACCATCTTTGCCAGACGACTTTTATGGATAGCGGCAATGTATTACAAATCTTGTATAGTACATCATTGGAAATTACGCGGTCTGGCCATCGGTGTCCAGTGATGGTGCAGAGGGTTTGCGGTGGCAGGCATCAAGTTTCTCGAGAGCTACCTTTGGAGCTGGCAAGCTGTTACAGTTATAGAGGGTGGTGGTCTTGATCTTGTGTAATTTTGCAGCTTAGATTTCAATGCAACAGCAAGGTAACAGGTGAACAGCACAGGATTGGCCATCTCGCTGTGGAGAGTCAATTGATGTCTCAAACTCTGCAGACTTCACTGACTTGACTTATACTCTCAGTTTGCTGTCTGCAAGTAGTAGTCTGACTAGGTAGGCATAGCTCAACTTCATTGCAACTGGCCTGGTATAGTACATCTAGGATCTTTGAGCATTTAATGGTGTCAAAGGCTTGTAACATGTCTATGCCCATTTTGTGGAAATCCCAGTGTTGTTATTACACCACAAAAACATCCATTACCGTTCAATCACTACTTGCTAAATCAATTATCTGCATTTAGCTACCAGATTAAGATTTTTATGCTTGCATACACTCCTCCCCATGCCTATTCCTACAAATATGGACCCTCAACCAGGTTAGGTCCATCTCCAGTATATTAACTGATATAGACTGGTACCAGTCTGTACTCACTCCATAGTGATGCCTGTCACTAAGCGCGCTTGCGCATGCGCACTGTAACCCAAATAGGAAACAGATTCACTTTTCAATTATTCTGCAAGCAGAATAACTGCCTAAATATTATCAGAAAGTTTTTATAGCTTTGCGCTGTGTCAGCTTACTATTGAAGGACTTCCTAACGCTAAGACATGCCTACTATGAATTCTATCCTCCCAAAATTATGTTTATGGAAGTATTTCGTGGTTATATTGAACTTTATAACTATGTATATAAATGTTACCGGTTTTCGTGGGGTTTCGTTTTCATGGTAACAATTTTAATATGCCTAAGTCATCATCATATAAAAACACTATATTACTCCAGTGAGCCCTTATTCACTTTCAGTTAAAAGAAAAAATAGTGCTTTACAAGGAATTGCGTTTATTTCCCTATGAAAGATTTTTTTCTTATCGTTAGGGATTTTTTCATTTGAACTTTTCCTGTTTGCATGTTTCTAGACTCCTTTTAACGAAATTCTAAGCTGTATGCTTCTTTCGTAATCATTTTTCATTTTTAAGTCTGTTTTAACGACCAATAAATCAAATGCACGTTCTCAATTTGTGAACGAGTTCACTCTTTGGAGTATGGAGGACATGTCTGTTTAAAGTGCACTACGTGTACCCCCACATCGATATGCGGGCTTTGCATAGGGTGGTCTGCGTTTGTATCTAGGTTTTCCTTTAAGAATTATTCGTCCTAACAGCGCTGCCCTCTGATCGTTCCTCCCCCCACCCCCGTTGCTGTTAAGCAGAAAGCTGTGTCTTTTGTTAATCTAATGTATCTAATCCATCAGCAACGGAGGGGTGGGGGGGGGGCTTCTTCGGCGAATTCTGAAAATAAGCTCTTCCGACTTCCGCTTCTGGTTGGGACATAACTTCCGGTATAGTGGATGAATCAGGAACTAAGAGCAAATAATTAGAGCAAATAAGCTCTCGAAGGTGATCTCGAGCAGGTCACCCGGTCAAATCCACGTGAGTCTTGAGGTTTAAAATAAGAAGAAAAGGCATGACCCTCAAGCAGTGGTGGCGGAATCCCCCGTCTTTATCATATATGCCAATGTAACTGGTTTGGTTTTGTATGCAAGATTCGAGTTATCTGCGTCTCTTCTGATCTAATAAGCTCTTCCGACTTCCGCTTCCGGTTGGGACGTAACTTCCGGTCTAGTGGATGAATAAAGAACAAAGAGCAAATAATTAGAGCAGCAAAATATTAGAGTAAATAAGCTCTCGACGGTGAACTCGAGCCGGTCACCGGGTCAAACCCACGTGAGTCTTGAGGTTGAAAAAAAAAAGAAAAGGCATGACCCTCAAGCAGTGGTGGCGGCGGCGGAGGCCCCCATCCTAAACACATGTGCCAATGTCAAGGTCTTGGTCATTCCGGTTGTCAGAAATGTCTACAGATCGCCTGTAGCTAGGGTTCATCAGTTCCGGTCTGACTTCCGGTTTGCGTATTTCTGGTTCCTATGCGTATTCTGGTTTTTTACTGTACATCTGGGTTCAGTTTCCGGTTGTCTTCTTCCAGTTTGCGCATTTCCGTTTCCTATTTTTCCACTTCCAGATTCGTACATCCGGGGATAGGGTCATTACCTGTTTTTTCATGGTGTTCTATGATTAACTTCCGGTTCTGTCTTCTTTTTGGGATTTCCGGTGATAGCTCTTACTGAGATTCCAGGTTTGTCTTTCCTAGGACCTAGTCATCATCTTGCCCAAGAATTAGTCTTATTTCAGTAAGTGCTTTTAAAATCGGAATGTTTATTCGCTGAAAATATTAATTCCGAGACATTGCCAGTCTTGAAGTCTCTCTTGAAATTGTAGATATTCAGCATTTATTCTTTTATCAGTGAAACAATTCAACGTAATTAAAGACTCTTCCGACTGGTTGCCGGATGTATTTTTTGTTGCAGCCAAAGTCAGTCTGTATTCTACGTATTATCGCTAGATACATAAGTTTTAATTTCATCCAACTTTAGATGGCCAGTTGTCTTCGGGCCGTTCAGCCTTTTTTTTGCGCTCTTTTTTCCTCTTATGTCGGCAGGTTGACATATTTATTTTAACCAAAGGGAGTTATTTTGTTGAAGAAAATCCCTGTTTCTAGCGTAATTCTTAGTCTAATTCTGACAGGCGCTGAAAGGAAAAGATTCAGTAGTGGATTCATAGGGATGAGAATGGCTAAGATTAATGATTACAAGAGCAAGAAGACGCTGAGAATAGAGAAATAAGACAAAAAGGGTGAAGGAATAAAAGCCGAGTTTTTTCTTCTGCGTTGTCACGTTCATGATTTTGGTGAGTCATTTTGCTTTGATTTTATATCGCCTCTGTCTTTCAGCGTTTTGTTTCGTGATTCAACCCGTAGTGTTTCATCATAATCAAGTATCAGTCTTTTGTGTATTTAACACTCAAGCTGATCCCGGAGATTCATTATCAATCTATCAATAATTCCTTTTATTAGCATATCAAACTCAATGACATCCGTCTTTAACAGATGATAATTTTGGTTCTAAGTCTTTAAATATAAATAAGTAAAGATAAGTATAGGTCTCTTCCTTCATCCTTCTAAAGTTTTCTTCTAGTCATGTTCTTCCTCTCTCTCTTTCAGTCTTCCTCCTTTTCCCCTCCTGTGGGGTTTTCCCATGTTTCATTTATCAATCCTCTCCACGGATCTTCTGGTTCTGTTCTTTCCTCTTCATCTTCCATTCTCCTTAATTCCTCTCTTCCTCCTTCTTCCTTTTCTTCCTCCTTTGAGCATCTTGATCCGATTGTTTCTGTTGTTCTCTCTTTTGAGCTTGAGTTTCAATTTGTTGATTAAGTTCTGGTTTTCTCATTGTTTTCTGTGTTTAGGGATTCGTCCCTTGTTCGTTCTTTCATGTCAGCTTTTTTCACTATTCTTTCAAGGTGTTCCACTTTCCATGTCCTCTGGTCAGGATGTTATATCTGATCACATTCTTTCTGATCAATCTTATTCCTTTTCTGATTCTATACAGTTTTCTTCTCTTCAAGCTTCCAGGAGGCCTTGCTCTCCTCTTTCCATTTGAACTGTTGATTCTATGGCCTCTGGTGACTCTTCTCTTCATTTTCTTCTCCATCTCCTAATCCTTCTTCTAATTCTTCAATTCCCAAGTCGGCCAGGGCTGAGGAGATTTTGTCCAGTCAGAGTCTCTTCGGCTGACTGGTCCCTGGCTTACAGGTGGATTGCTTAGATTCTTTCTCTTGCTTTTAAGGACAAGTTTTCTAGAGACCTTCCTTCTTTTGTGTCGGCTCTTCTTCTAATTCTTCTTTCTTGTCTCCTCAGGTCCTTCCAATTGACAATTTGGTCATTAACATGTTAGTTTTCTTTGTGAATGATGTTAATTCTAAGGAATTTTCTCTTATCTCTAAATATGATGCTCCTTTTTCAGATCCCAAAAGATGATTACTTACGAGTTGCCACTTTCCCCCCCCTCCCTCTCTCTCTCTCTCTCTCTCTCTCTCTCTCTCTCTCTCTCTCTCTCTCTCTCATGCTCTCTGTGTGGATCTTCCTGGGAAGTTCTTTCCTTTCATGTTAAAGATTTTTCTACGGTTAGTCAACCCCCTGCTCTTAGAGCAAGGGGGGGTGGGTGGGAGGGGGGGGGGGGGGGGGGGGGGGGGGGGGGGCAGGCTTACATTTACAGAGCTAGTTCAAGGTCTAGTGGTAGATCTTCACACAGAGGTTTTTCAAGCTGAGAGAGTGAAGGTGTGGCCTCTGCCTGGGTAGGTCCAACCCTTTCTTCTATTTTATCTCTTCTCTTCCTCTTCTTGGGTCTTTGGATCCGTCGGTCCCGTGTCTTATACATACATGAGAGCGTTCAGCTTAGGGTAGGAATTCCTAACCTGTCATTAAATCTTAGTAAAATGATCTCTATTCCCTCTGAAACATTCAAATCTGCATTAATTTTAATTTAACAAGGGGGTATGACATGATTAAATCTCATGATTCTTACTCCCAAGTCAAGATGGAGAACATCTCCCAGATCATTTCCAGTCTAGATCAGGGTATGTGGTCATTTTCCATTGACCAAAATGACACCTTTCATGTTCTCATTCACCCTTCCTTCAGAAAATTCCTTAGATTTGCTTACAAAGATCGAGTTTGGCAGTTTCGCGCCATGCCTTTTGGCCTGACCATGGCTCCTTTTCTTTTTACTCGCCTAGTCTCAGCCATGGCAGGAATTTTACACCGTCATTCTATCCATCCACACGTTTATATAGACGATTGGTTAGTAAAGCTAAGTCTTCCTCAATTCTCTCAGGAATTCTTCCAGAGGTTTACAGTCTGGCATGCAACCTAGGGTGGATTTTAAATCTAAAGAAATCAAGCCCAGTTCCCTCTCAAATCTTCACGCATCTAGGCGTTTCTTTCGATCTGGCCCAGGGTCTAGTCTTCCCCTCAGATCCAAGAATAGAGGCTTTATCAGTGGCAATGGAAATCCTGTCTTCTTCCATGGTCTGAGCAATATTTCTGCTAAGAGTGATAGATTTGATGGTCAGTGTAGAGAATGTTATTCCATGGGTGGCGCTGATGAGAAGACCCTTCCAAATGTATTTAATGTCCCTTTGGAAGCAGTCGGTTCACTCTTTACCATCAGATTCCCATCAGAGAACACTTGATTTCCTCTGCTAGATTTTTGGAAAGATCGTTCTCTGCTTCTGATGGGTGTTCCACTGGTAAAGTCCTCCCCTCAGGCAATTATCTTCACAGACGCTTCTCAGGAGGGATGGGGGAGCGATCTGGGAC
>CM067369.1:63111054-63181932 GCA_034401795.1 Chaetoderma sp. LZ-2023a | reverse complement strand
AAACCCAGAAATCTTCAGTCTGTGTGTTTGGAGGATATCGAAACTAAAGTCTACGAGAATAAGTTTCTTCAATATCTCCAGTAATTATCGATTCTTCCAGAAGAGAGTCGGCCCGCAGAGTTTACAAGTGTCGACTTAAAATTTTTGGAGAATGGTGTTCAGACCACGGTCTCATGCCTGATTCTGTTTCTATTCCCCACGTATTAGACTTTTTAACATATCTCTTTGATTCCATACATTTATCAGCTAATACGGTTAGGGGATATAGAGTTTCTCTGGTATCTTCTCTTCCTTGCCTTCTGTATGCCGATGTCAAGGACACTCGTCCTCCAATAGCTAAGCAATTACCTTCATGGAACTTGGCTTTGGTTCTTCATGTGCTGGCTGGCCGTCATTTTGAACCTCTTTCCTCTATTAGTATTATCGGCCTCTGCTAGAAGGCGTTCAGAATTCATGCTTTTTCTGCTGAATTGGAGAGATTTATAGTTTCAGGAGACGGTTTAGTTTTTTATCCCAGAAGGGATTTTTTATCTAAAACTCAGTCTAACCGGTTTCTCGCTAGTTCAATCATTTTAAAATCATTATCATCTTTTTGGCCTTCCGACAAACTCTGGTGTCCTGTTAGGGCATTAAGAATGTACAAACAGCGAACTGATTTCAAAAGATTTGATCCATCCCTTTTATGTGTTTCTTATGCAGAAGAGTTGGCTAAGCTGGTCTCAAAGTTTATTATATCCTGATAGGTTTGGGGGACGATTAAGCTTTGTTACGAGATTGCTTCTCCGGAACAAATTAATCTCTCCCATATTAAAGCTCATGATGTTAGAGGAATGGCTTCCTCTTTTGCACTTTTTGCCGGTTCGTATTTAGATGAAGTCATGCAGGTTGCATGATGAAAATCTGAATCCTCTTTTACAACCTTTTATCTGAAAGATCAGAGTGCAGCAGCCTCCTTCTTTCGTAATATTGCGATTTTAACCCAAAAAGCTGAAGACCATTTACCAAGCACATCTCACCATTTTCAGTAAGACTGTGCGTCTGTAAGAAATGGTGAGAGTTTATTTTGGTCTTTATTTATCTCTAAGTTTAAGTTTTCCTTATTTGATAATCATGGTGTGATTGATTTAAATGCACTATTATGTTATGTTATTAACATTTGGATAAGATTGGTTTGATTTTTATCCTTGTTTGTTGATTCCCAAATTTCCTCCCACCTAATGTTTTAAGTGGGGCACTGACAAAATCTACGGGTTTGGCAAGTAGTGATTGAACGGTAATGGATGTTTTTGTGGTGTAATAACAACCCCCCACAGACCTCCCCCCCCCCCCCCCCTTGCGGGTTGGTCTGTTGGTTTATTAACCACTATAAAAACATACTTAGCATTCAATCACTACGACCTGGCGTCAACCACCCCACGTGGAATTGATTTGAGAATTTGCCTATAATATTTGGTACTTAAATTCAGAAAAGTGAATCTGTTTCCTATTTGGGCTCCAGTGTGCATGCGCAAGCGCGCTTAGTGACAGGCGCCACTATGGAGTGAGTACAGACTGGTACCAGTCTATATCAGTTAATATACTGGAGATGGACCTAACCAGTAGCCTGGTTGAGGGTCCATATTTAAAGAAATAGGCATAGGGAGGAGTGTATGTAAGCATAAAAATCTTATTCTGGTAGCTAAATGCAGATAATTGATTTAGAAAGTAGTGATTGAACGGTAAGTATGTTTTTATAGTGGTTAATAAAACAACAGACCAACCCGCAAGGGGGGTCTGTGGGGATGTTGACATGACTACTGACACAAGCATGCATTGAGCCCATACAATGTCTGCATCCACATTTAAAGCCACTTAGGCATCATCCAGTGATGTCATCAATCTCGTCTCGAATGTGACATAGAGTAACATTGGATAGGATCTTCTGTATGCTGTTGTGGAGCACAACTGGCCACAGTTTCTTTGGGGTGGGTGGGGGTGCCAGGGGGCTTCTTTGGCTTGGATAGTATGATACAGGTGCGTTCGCCTACAGCATTGATGGTGGTGCTTAAAAGCTGAATTGATTAGGTGCGTGATCACATAGGACCAAGCATTCTGATGTAAGGGCTTTGCTTCTGTTTTGCATAGTATGAAGTCTATTTGGTTGAAGATTTCTGTTATAGTCTTAGGCAAATGGAACTAAGGAAAGCCACCAGTGTATCTCCATTGCTGTTGCATGTGCCTTCTCTGAATGGCCCACATGCATAAGCCAAGTCCTGAATGCTTGTCCGCATTGCTAGGTTTAACCAGTTTGGAGTTGAAATCTCCCCATATGAACAGTTGTGATCTGGCTGGGATTGTAATGGCAGAGCTCAGTTCTGCATATAAGGAATCTAATATTGATCAATTCTCTTTGGCTTTTACAGTTAAGTTGGGCCATGTTGCATTGACTATGTGACATTTATTGGTGATGCATTTTCTCATTGATATAGCGTGGTCGATGAATGAAACGCAATCTCTGATGTATCCAAAACTAATGACCAGCTTCAAGAGCCTTAATCCACTTACAAAGCCTAAATAAACCCTGGTATGTGGCGTGTTTTTGCTCCATGAGTACTAGCTTGTGACCTGTCCGAAGTTGCAGTTCTGAGTGGGTAGTTACTTTAGTCTCTTGAATGCATGTAATAACGACGGTGTAGTATTCACAGTCTGCACCGAAGGTTTGCCTCATTAATGGTGCAGTCAGACCACGTACATTCCGCATAGTTTCTAGTTTGAAGAAGGGTAAACATAATCAGAGTTGCCTCTGTATAATGCGGATGTCAGCCCACAAGCCTTGATGACTTAGTTTCCCAACAAATTTGGTGCTTACAGAGGAGACTGGCGTGGAGGTATCATCTTCTCCCCCAGTGTTTATATGATCAACTCATTTATGAAACTATGCATAGGGCACCTTCTGAATGAAAGGTTTGATTACCTGATTCAGTTTCCCTATGAATGATAACTGGTGATACCTTTTGTGAAAGTCGCTGCTGAAAATAGCAACTGCCGCTTTCAGCAGCATCCTTCTCAAAGCAGACAGCTTAGTATATGATTGTTGAATGAAAATATGTAACACAGGCGGATACAGGTTGATGCAATATGTAACCCATTGTAAACCAAACACAAGTTACTGTATGTGACTTACCACTTTAACCATTGGAATTTCAGTAACTCAATTTCAAAACAACCTTACAAGAATTAAAGCTGTTAAATATTTGGACAGTAACCTTTAGCTGCCATAGACAGCAGCAATACATCACCATCACATGGATGAATCCACATTTAGCTATTCACTGGTCACCCATCCCTAGCCAAGTTCGGCCAACGCTTTGTCAGTGTTGGGATCGATCAAGCCCTGAGCTCCCTGAATCTCAATTTCCAGAAAACTATACAGGTAAGCTGTTGAATATTTTGAAACTGACAGACTTTTCAAAGTTCCTGACAGACTTACCTACGTTGATTGTGACATCAGCCTACATGTGACGCAATTCATTGTGATATCATATACTTGATCGACAGACTGGATTCCTCTATTACTTTCACAGTATTCGACAGTGTATTGGGCACAAAGAATGTGTAGTTACTAGTCTGTGCTAGCTAAAGGGTTAAGTATTATCACCAATCACCAGTACTAGCTCAGGTATGGTATCTATTTAACATTTTAATGGTCAAGCCGGCCAAAACCAGCCTTTGAAGTGGTCTTGAGGACTATTTTTGAAAATTTCCCACTGGAATGTCTGGCTTGATAACTGAGCCAGTTATTCCAGTCATATAATATTAAAAAATAGTCTTCTTAACCTGACACTAAGCAACTAATTTCAGTTTTCTTGTCCAATCTTTACCATTAAAGGGTTAATCCTAAACAATGTTCAAATTTGTTCAAGCAGATATGTATTTTCCCAATCTCCAGACCTAAATACAATAAAGTATTTGGAACAATTACCAGTGGTATGTTTTCTAAAATTGTACTCATTTGGTCTGTAAATTTCCATTTTTATTTGCAACTCAGATCTAGTGCCAAGTTCGACTGGCTAACTATAGTTGGTTAAATGCACATAACCATGTTAATATTTCCCTAACCTATGTCAGTTCAATGAAGTTATGGTGTCCTATGGCAAATCAATGTTCCCAAGGCCCATTTCCTTTCCACTTTATATTATGCAGACACTTTTTGACATCTTAGCAGAGAAAAGTAACCCATTTTCATAGGCCATCAAAACAGATGCCAGAAAGGGTTAATCGAGACTGGAATCCGGCTCGAAATTTTCTGCAATAGTAATTCAATGGGGAATCGGGTACCAATGAACTCTACCCAGCCCGCACATGACGTTGTTTCAACATTGAATCCGCGTTGAAATCACATCATGACGTGATTTCACTCTGGATTCAACATTGAAACAATGTCATGTGCCTGCTGGGTAGTTAACTATCAATCATTCGACTGGGCATCGCAACTCTGCATGATCAGTAAATTAGCAAACTGACTGGTTAGCCAGACGAACTTGACCTAGTATAAGTCAGGCAGTCAGTCATCGGTTGATCTGTCAAATTTTTCACACACAGCTTCTTAAGTCACAACTATAGTGCATACCATATGTTCAAGATCACTGCAAAAGTAATTTTCTCCTGCTTAACCATAAAATGATTAAGCGACATGATTGTTGGTGACCTTCAATAGACAGTTTTATTTCGTCTCTTGATTAATTGACATTTTAGCTGGTATTCTAATTTCCGTAAAAGACATTTTCTGGAGTCAATACCTAAGTCTTGTTTATGGTAATGCTCAATAGTGTGTTTGCCCATTACCTAGACATACTTAGCGTTGATCCATTTTTGGGAACTCCACTTAGCCTTTTAATGGTGAAAAGAATGGTTAAAATAAGCAAACTTACTGCTCAATGAATCTCCATTCTCAGGTCAAGAGTTTTTTTAAGTTTACGACTGGAATGAGTGGCTCATTTATTGAGCCAGCCATTCGAGTGGTAAATTTTTAAAACAATTCTCCTGGCCTACAAATGGGCATTTCCTAAAGCCACTGCAAAGACTGGCTTTGGTTAGCTTGACCATTAAACTGTTGCTATACAGTCAAATCAATTGTACGCAGTAATAGTTGACCTTTAAATATTATATTTGCTACTAGAATTGTTTAGAAGCATAATAATGCTTCAAGATAAGAATTATTGCTCAACCTTTTATAGTTACACTAGTCAAAAATGGGCATCTGTACTTGTCTTGATAAATGCCCATGCAGGATAAGAGATGATTTTTTTAAATTTAGCACTGTAATGCCTGGATCAATAACCAAGCCACGCACCCATTCCAAATTCTTCGCATGTATATAGACCATCACTAACCAAATCATTTAGATTTTCTTAACCAATCTTAACCGTTAATGGGCAAAAATGAAAATTAGCTTTTTGTACAAATATACAAACTAGAAATACAAATGTTATTTTGATAGTTGAGGTTGTGTTGTTTGGAAAGCTCTAATGATTCTAATATTTTGAATAATCTAACAATACACTATAAGAGAATATTGTACTGTCTCGTGTCCAGTGTATACCACCCAAATACACCATTTACATACACTGCAGATATGGATTTAACTCTTTAATGGCTAAATTTGGTCAAGAATTTCAAAATATTTGCTTATTGAATGTCCATTTGTAGTCCAAGAAAAGACTATTTTTGAAAATTTACCACTGAAGACCAGTCATTTCAGTGAGCAATTTTCAAAAATAGTCTTCTCTTGGATTGCAAATGGACATGTCGCAAGACCACGGCAGAAGTTGTTTTTGGCCATCTTGAGCGTTAAAGGGTTACTTACGTTTATCATCTGTGTAATGCACAATCTGGCTTATGAAGAATGCGTTATGCTGCCACTGGTTGTTAACCCTTTAACACTCATATCAGCCAAAAACGGCTTCTGCAGTGGTCTTGCTAAATGTCCATTTGCAGTCCAAGAGAAGATTATTTTTGAAAATTTACCACTGAAATGACTGGCTCGATAACCGAACCAATCATTCCAGTGATAAATTCTCAAAAATAGTCTTGGCTTGGTCTGCAAATGGACGTTTCCTATGAGAAAATTTGAAATTTTCATGACGAAATTGGAGAGTTAGAGGGTTAATGGTACATGATTCTATATTGGTCAGATTCACAGGACATTTGTACAATCATCAACAAATTGAATGTCATTCGCATCAGTGATTTAATTAGTTGTTCAGCTAATAGACTTTCCATTATCGAGAGGGATTATTGACTTGTATTAGTCCATGACCAGTCAGTTAGAACTTGCGTACATATGAGGTTTCATGGATGGTTATAACATTACAGAGTAGGGTATCTTTATTCATAGCAAACTGAAAAACAATTAAATATTATTAGCTCACCTGGCCCAAGTGATCTTATGCCATGGTGGCCGCCCGTCCGTCAAATCGCATCTCATTTATGCTTTGACCGATTTCAACCAAATTTGGAACGAATAATCCTATCATGGTAGGCTCCAGAACTTCTATACAGAATTTTGATTGGTCTATTTTTTTGGTGGCTATCTTGAGTTTTCTTTAAAAATGGCGGGAAATGTTTAAAATGTTACTCCTCATTAACTACTTGGGCAATTTCAACCAGACTTGGCTAAAAAGCTACTTGGCTAATCATGAACCTCTTGGCCGATTTAAAGCAAACTCGGTTGTAAGGTCCCTAGAGTTGTATGCTTCAGAAGGGTTGTACAGAATTTTGATTGGACTATTTTTTCGGTGGCCATCTTCAATTTTCCGACAGATGGCGGGAAATTGTTTAAAACGCTACTCATTAACCGCTTGCTCCAGTGGCCATCTTGTTCTCGAAAATTACATCTCAGGAACTTATGTACGGATAATAGGCTGAAAGTCATTAGATTTAATATCATCAATAACTAAGGGTGATTAGAGCTTGATCCTTGATAAAACATGGTTGTCATAGACAAATCAAAATTTTGGTTTTGGTGACCATACTGGATTATTTTATTGGCTGGATGGAACCTAACGTTCAATCTGATTGTGTGGTCAGCGTACATCATTAATTTCCCACTTAATATCATCTCTACTGAATTCCAATTTTTATTTTGTCATGTTACTTCTGAATTTAAATTATATTATATCTGTTCAAATGCTGATGCTTCAAATGCTAATGGTCCAGATGAGCGTTAAGGCCTTTGGGCCTCTTGTGTTATCGAACACCTTGTTTGATGATGATAATGATGGATGCAAATGCCGATGGATGGATGGACAGGCAGGCTGGCAAGCAAGTGGGTGATCGGGTGGATGAACATTGGGACGGAAGAGCTAGTGGACAGACGTATGGGCAGGCCGATTGGCCAGTGAGCGGGCCAGTGGATGGTCAATAGACAGATAGATGGATGAATGAATGGAGGGATGGGATGGATTGAGTAATTGATGGATGGATAGATAGGGAGATAGATAGAATTTTCCTTCACATGACCTGTTAATGATAACCATGATGGAAATGAGAGTATTTATGCTTCTGTGCCATGGACAAGCTATATACCATGATGCATAACATGTGTGTTGTTCTCATAATAGAGAATTTATGGCTCTATTCACATAGGTTTCTGTACCAGTCATTATTATTATTATTATTCAATCTGTGTTATTCTCAGCTCAGCAAGAGTTTGCCAATTGCTTCAGGCACCTTCAGGAATGAGGCAGTCTGCGCTTGCTAATTTGATATATGACGCAGAATCTCATACCTTAGCATGAATAGAGGATCTCACACAAGTTGACATTTCGTATAACATCTATCTCACAAGTTGAGTAAGATCTCATTTTGGAATGAGTTTTAGCGAGTTCCAAATGAGATATTACTAAATGTGTAAAAATATGATATGAAATGGCAACAGTATGACATTCTATTTGTCATATAAGATATAATTTCAATTTTTCACATGACTCGTGACATTTTCTGGCCATTTCCATTACTAGTGTTTGATGGGTATAGATCTTCACTCGTGAGAGTTCTAACCAAAACAAAATATAGTGATAAATACGTCTTTTTTATTGATCGATTGAATGGATGAATCCAGTTTTTGCTATGCCCTACCAATCCCTAGCTAAGCTCCGCCCGTGCTTTTCCCGTGTTGTGATCGATTAAACCCTGAACTCCCTGAATCTCAATATTCAGAAAACTATAGGTAAGTTGTTGAATATTTTGAAATTAATTTGTAATACATTGCTTACTCCAAACGTCCCTATCGCTAGACTTTAATACACTAATTGAAGGTAAAATTATATAGATTAGTTTAGTGAATGTTATGCAATGTTATGCAAAGCTCATATCGCCAAATTTTCCCATAATAAAAGGACCAGGCATGTGACCCCGATTGCATCCGGACCCAGGGACAGAATTATACTCGAACCTCACCGTTATAGGTAAGGCTCGGTAAATTTATTAATTCTATCCCTGAGTCCGGATGATGCAATCGGGGTCCCATGAGACTTTAAAGCAGCAGATGCTAGAAGTTGAACATCCCAGTCCTAATATCCTTCGTTCTATGAATATATTCCTCGAGTGCTGTGTAAACACACAAACGTGAATCCTTTGGATATTTCAGAATTGTCATAACCAATTCAGAGCAACGAGGTCTCTTCAGGTCGACACAAAAAAACAAATTTATCTTGAAAATTTTGCATATAGTCTAAATCTAACAAATGAAGATTGGCAACACTGTGCAGTAACCAAACTAACTAACATACCAACCCTAAGGGTCAAGTCATACAAACTTAGTGATTGCACCAATGGTTGTTATCAAAAATAATTAAACACAATTTTTACACTCCACATACCCGAATATCTAGCGAGTGACGGTCTTAATTTAAAAACCTCACTAACCCTCTAACAAAATGACAAATTAGATGGTTTATTCCTATTGTATCTTTTCCATGAAGTAAAAGCGCACTTCTGCTGTATTGATCCCACTGTACACAGTACCATTGTCAAAAACTAGGTTTAAAAATTCCAATATAATGCTCACGGAGGGAACAGAAGGGTCATATGACTTAGATGCACAAAATTTCTGCCATTTAGTAATGTAATTGAAATATTTTTTTTTAGTCGAAGAGTGCCAGCTCTGTAGCATAATATTAATATAATCTTCTGGCACCCCCCTCCTCAATGCATCCGTGACAAATGATAAGCCGTAAGTTTTAACTTCTTCCCCAGTGGATGCTTCCTGTCTGAGAAAGGGAGAGCTACCAATTTCGGACCCCATTGTAGATGAAGTGGTGGCTCGACTTGCAACTTTGCTCATTTGGGGAACCAAATTTGTGTGGGCCAATCCGGAACCACCAGAATCCCTGGCGCTCGATCCTGCTGAATTTTTCGTATGACCCTGGATATGACGCTGAAATGGTGTAAAGCGTAGAAAAACTCATTATGCCAATTAACAGTAAAGGCATCCACTGCAGCCGCCTCCGGATCCGGACTCCATGAATGTAAGGTTTCGGTTGCCAATTTAGTCTAGATGCGAAAAGGTATATTGAAGGAACACCAAATTTATCTGTTACTCCTTCAAATGCCCTAGGATTTATCATCCATTCTGTTTCGTCTCTAAATATCCTAGACTGCAAATCAGCATCGACATTCATGGATCCCGGTAAATGTGTCGCGGATATCCAAATGTTTTCATACATATATATTTCTTTAGCGATTACATAATATTTCCATGCTTTCGAGCTACCAAAATGGTGTATGCAGGCTACTGCCATAGTATTGTCAATGTTCAATAAGACACAGCATCATGTAAATCCTTACAAAAAGCCTTCGAGCCAAAAAACTGCTGTAAGTTCTTTATCATTAATGTGTAATTCTGATTCCCCTACATTCCACCTACCACCCATTCTAGCATCATTGAACACAGCTCCCCAGCTCTGATCCGATGCATCAGTAAACAAAGTGAACTGAGAATTTCTCACATGTATGCCATTCTTAGCTTTCAATAAATTCTCTGTCCACCATACTATTTCCTGAATCCCCTCTCCAGTAATGCTCATAAATTAATCATAATTTCCATTATTAGACTTAAGGGCATCCAATTTCTGCTTGTCCAAAAATATATACAAAAGTTGATCATATTTAACAGCAAAAAAAACTAGAAACAAAAAGTCCAATTTATTCAGCCACTTGTCTAATAGTAAGTTGAGAATGTGTCAAACACTTCCTAGCCTTCTCAATCATATATAGGGTTTTTTCCAAGGGAAGTTCAATCTTCATCGTAATGGAATTCAAAATGAAACCGAGGTGTTCGATAGATTGACAGGGATCCAAAACCGACTTCACAATTTATATAAAACCCAAGCAATTCCAAAAGCTGTCTGGTTTCTAATAAGCTCCTAGAACACTCTTCCAATGACTCACCCAGAATGAACGAGTCATCAATATACCCCGATGTCATAATATTCCGACTCCTCTGATGAGCAAAAACAGGTTTCAATAATTTTGTAAAAATCTGAGGCGCCGAGCACAAACCATTCAGGATAACACAAAATTGATATAAAGACCCTCTCCAACAAAACAGAAGAAATCTTCTAAAATCTTTATGAATCTGAACAGTATAGTAGGCATCCTTGAAGTCTATGGATGCCATGAAACAGTCATTGTCAATAAAGTGGATGATTTTGTTAATAGTGTCCATTTTAAAATGATGACTCGAGACAAATTTATTGAAGTCAGACAAATTCAAAATCATCCTAAACCTGCCATTTTTCTTGGGTCTTGGAAAAATATTTGAAATAAACTCCTCGAGAATGCATGCAACTTTCAATAACACCGTTTGCTAAAAATGTTTCAATCTCCAAATCAATAACATGTTCCTCTTTAATGAAAAACGTTGTTTTGGAATATATACTTGTCTTGGCTCAGAATCCAGTTCAATTTTTTACCCTCTTACAATATCCAAAATAAACTGGTTTGATGTTAAATTTATCCAATTTGAGTAACAATTCTTTATATTACCCGCAACAAAGATTGAATTATGTGCGTGATTGTCATGTCCTACCTGTTCATTTACTTCTGATGGTAGCCTCTCTCTCTCGCCTGCCACCTTGACTCCTAGAGCCCAAGTTTAATGCTCCTCTGCCCCTCATGGGAAGGACAGGCCTATATGGCTGGAATCTTTGGACAAACTTCTTCTCATGTCCCAATTTCTGGGAAACTTTGTCTCTAAAATGTCCTTAACACTCTGAGTAAGGTCATCACCAAACAACTATGACAAATTTGCAAAGTTTGTGGTGCACAACTCCTTAAAATCCAAATTAATAGCCGGCTGAAGCAGATCACGGCGCCTGTTCTTCAGTTCATTGTTTGCATTCAACAATAACGCAATGCTATCAATCAATTTCTTTATCAAAGACCCTACTGAAAAATCACCCAAGTCAGAGATTCCTTTTTTTACTAACCGTCACCTTTTATCAAAGAAGATTGAATTTTAACATCTTGCGACCTCGTAGCTGCGCTAACGTTATGCCAGATCTCTGGATTTACTCTCGTCGTCACAAAATTTCCACAATTCAACGGGCATAATATCATCCAATAAGTTTAAATTTGATGGTTTATTTACAACTCTGGCAATATCGGCATCAATCTCATTTCCCCACTTTTTCATGACCTCATAATAGGCCTCTACTTCCGATAAATCCAATTCGGCTGACGGCTCAGCAATTTCCGTCGAATGCTTGGGGACTTCCGCCCATAGATGGTCTGAGTCATGCGCCGAGAATTCATACTCGCCCGAACTTTCTGACATAATTATGTCCATAAGCCTATCCATCTTAGCACTGAAATTCTTCAATGATGTCTTTACATCATTGAACTCGTCTCTTCCGACACACTGAGCCTCATTAGAGGCATGTCCAGTGGTCTTTATTGGCGTCTCCCGAGCCCGAGGAACCGAATTATCGACCACAACCTCAGGCTCAGTGAACTCCTCTTCAATCCCATCTAAAATATTCCTTAAATTATCAGCCTGACCAATGCCCTCAGACGCCATTGTTCTTCACTAACTTACAAACAAGAGCAGAGTGCAACGATCTAGGCTGATTCACCTATCAACAATAAACGTTTTATGGCGCAACTATCACAGAAGTCCCTCAATGACTAAATAGCGCAACAACAAATTTTAGTCAACGCAACAAATTAGTTAAATAAACCTCAAAACTTCACATAACAAAACTTCGACCAACTTTAGAAAAGTGCTATGCTTGAACTGACTTGAATTGCGCATGCACTTCTCATGGGACCCCGATTGCCTCATCCAGACTCAGGACAGAATTGTGTTCCACAAAATCTGAGCTACTTCTGGCTGTCATGTTACTACCATATCTGAAGCACTAATTTGGTCACAAAATTGAGCTATGGACATATTACCTCCCAGGTACATCTCCACTTTTCATGTTATTCTACTAGGTGTTTTCATTTCCACAATGACAGCCAGATAAGGCACAGCTTTTACAATTTAACCCTTTTGCGATAAAGCCGGCCAAAACCAGCCAATGGTCTTGAGAAATGCCAATTTGTAGGCCAAGAGATGCCGATGTAAAAAAAAAATTTTACCACTTGAATGACTGGCTCGATAAAGCGAGCCAGTCATTACAGCGATAAATGTTTAAAAAATCAACATCTCTTGGCCTATAAATGAACACCCAGCAAAAATTTAGATTTTCCTATTGAATTTTGGTTATTAAATGGTAAAACAAATTCTATCCATGGACTCTATTGAATTTGCAAAGATGCTATTGCATTAATGCAGTAACGCCATAGGCACCTACTTCTAGTCAAATTATTGTCAAGTTTCCTGTATTATTGGATTGTATAATGGGGGAAGCAATCTTTCACTCAGATCTGACATCATAATCAATTATAGCACTTATTAGCTCACCTGGCCTGAAAGGCCAAGTGAGCTTATGCGGTGGCAACCGTCCACCCGTCAACTTTTCCTTTAAACAACTTCTCAAGACCTGCTGGACCGATTTCAATTATATTTGGCAGGAAGCATCCTTAGGGCATAGGGATCGAGGTGTGTTCAAACGAAGCCAATCGACTAATTTGGCCAACAGCCATCTTGGATTTTGGCCGATTTTTAGAAATGTCTTTAAAAATCTTCTCCGAAAACATTTGAGGGATCGATTCAGAACTCATGAAATATGATCTAGGGCAAGAGCTGAACCAAGTTTGTTCACGGGAATGTGATTTACCAAATGGTTCAGCAGCCATCTTGGATAACCTCGTTTTCGCAAAAATAACTTCTCCAGAACAGCTGAAGTGATCAGGCCGAAATTTGTGATATATGATTAGTGACTAAGGGCCATTATAGTTTGTTCAAGAGAAGTTGCTCCATCAAAAAACATGGCCGCGATAGGCCAATCAAAATATATCGTGTTTGGCAACCATATTGGATTTTTTAGTTGATGGATTTTGAGGTCGAAATTGGTTTTATATAGGTTTTTGGGTATTCTGATCGCAAATTTGCAGTTTTGGAAACTGTCGGATAAACAGTTTGGTGGCCATCTTGGATCATTTTCCCGCCAAAAGCTTGCATACTAAAGAAATGGGAAATTTAAAATATCTTCTCGCGAACTACTGGGCTGATTTCAATTATATTTGGCAGGAAGCATCCTTTGGGCATATAGATTCCATTTTGTCGTATCAGCCAATTTGGCCGGCGACCATCTTGGGTTTTGGCCAGTTTTTAGAAATGTCCTTAAAAATCTTCTCCGAAACCATTGGGAGTGGGGCGGGATCAACTCAGACCTCATGAAATATGATCTATGGCAAGAGCTGACCAAGTTTGTTAAAGGGAACTTGATTGATCAAATGGGTCAGCGGCCATCTTGGATGACCTCGTTTTCACAAAAACAACTTCCCCAGAACCGCTGAAGCGATCAGGTCGAAATTTGTGATATATGATTAGGGAATAAGGGCCATTAAAGTTTGTTCAAGAGAAGTTGATCCATCAAAAGGCATGCCCGCTGTGGGCCAATCAATATATAGCGTGTTTGGCTGCCATATTGGATATTTTTATTTGATGGATTTTACGGCCGAAATTAGTTTTATATATGCTTTTGCGTATTGTGATTTCAAATTTGCCATTTTCGAGACTGTCGGATAAACTATTTAGCAGCAATCTTGGATTATTTAGCCGCCAAAATCTCCCATACTAAAGGAATGGGAAATTTAAATTCTTCTCGCGCCATCTTGGATTTTGGTTGATTTTTAAAAATGTCTTTAAAAATCTTCTCCAAAACCGCTTGGAGGATCAATTCAAAATGCATGAAATATCATCTAGGGCAAGAGCTGCACTATGTTTGTTCAAGGGAACTTGATTGGCCAAATGGTTTGGTGGCAATCTTGGATAACCTAGTTTTTGCCAAAACAGCTTCAGAACCACTGAGCGGATTGGGCTGAATTTTGGGAGATATGATTAGGCACTGAGTGCCATTAAAGTTTTTTCAAGGGAAGGAGCTACATTAAAAATATGGCCGCTGTGAACCAATTAAAATGTAGCGTGTTTGGCGGCCATATTGGACTTGCAACAATGTCCACAAACTCGTTTAAAAGACTACTCCTAAACCACCCACCAACAATTTTGACAAAAATGCATAGTGCTTCAGGTGAGCGACACAAGCCCCTTGGGTCGCTTGTTTTAGCTGATGTCGCAATCAAAATGTTGTATAGCTCCGTCATGAAATTTGAAAAACTTATCACTAATGTACGAGTTGTAAAATCTTTGATGATCGATTTATAATTTAACCCTCGAATCTGTTCCAAAAAATTTAAATTTTCTCATCTAAAATGTCCGTTTACAGACCAAGAGAAGACTATTTTTGCAAATTCACCACTGTAATG
Organism: Chaetoderma sp. LZ-2023a; assembly: GCA_034401795.1. Lineage (NCBI taxonomy): Eukaryota > Metazoa > Mollusca > Caudofoveata > Chaetodermatida > Chaetodermatidae > Chaetoderma > Chaetoderma sp. LZ-2023a. The sequence continues at coordinate 63,167,016 of CM067369.1, read as the reverse complement.
ACTGACTCGGTTATTGAGCCAGTCATTCCAGTGGCAAATTTTCAAAAATAGTCTTCTTGCTCTGCAAATGGACATTTTGCAAGACCACTGCAGAAGCCGCTTTTGGCTGATATAAGCGTTAAAGGTTGAATGGTCAAATTTGGTCGAGAAAATTTAAATATCTGCTTATTGAATGTCCATTTACAGGCTCGGTTATTGAGCCAGTCATTCCAGTGGTAAAATTTCAAAAATGTTATTCTCTTGGCCTGTAAAAGGTCATTCCACAAGATGATAACATAGGCCGGTATGACCATGAAAGCGTTAATAAACATTCTGTTGAATATTTTGACTAATTTGACTGGGAGCCTCACTAATTTTATAGTTACCTTGAAATTTAGATTATGCAAATTCAGCTTTCAAAGTTTCAAATCAATTCCAACATGTGTACAAAGTTTATAATTAGAAATAGACGAGGCATTAATCTAGAAATGGATCTGTAGTGGGACAACTGCGATATCATGAGCGATATCACGTGCGAACAGGTTAATTATCAATGATTATTTCCAGTAATTGCTTTTTCATGTTTTCGCTGAGGAAGCGCCCATTACTGTAAGTACAGGTGAACAACCATATCAGAATGTGCTCTATTCTGTATAACCATCTTCATCAGGTGCTTTGGAAATGATACAGTCGAGTCTGCTTTGAGAGACCACTTCCCCTTGCGTACATAATAAGTGGATCCATTTCTACCTATGTCCATACCTATTTCTAGCTAAGCTTCGCCCATTGTCTTATGTGTGTTGGAATTGATTTGAAACTTTAAAAGCTTAATTCCCAGAATCTAAATTTAAAATTTAACATGCAGGTAAACGGTTGAATATTTTAAGACGATTGGAGCAGTTGCTGTGTATGGCAGCAACAGCTTCCAGTCAAATTAGTTACAAAATATTCAATGAAATGTTTATTAACCCTTTAACCCTCATCAGCCAAATATGGCTCCAGGGGTATTGAGAAATGTCCCTTTGCAGACCAAGAGAAGACTATTTTTGAAAATTTAACGGTTATCGAGCCGGTCATTCCAGTGACTAAAGGGTTCATTTGAAAATCAATGAAGATATTAAGTGGGACACTTTCCTGACAGCTTTTCCAGTTTCGTGACAAACATATATCATTTTGATTGTTACAGCGGCTAACAAGTGACATATGTAATTGATTACGATGTCAAATACTTGCCTAATAGATCGGATCCATCTATTTCTTAATCCAGTTGAATTCCCAGAACTCTTGCATATGCATGGGCCAATTGAGCTTATGCCATGGCAATCATCCATCAGCCTATTCATTAATTACTGGGATAATTTCAATGGATTTCAACCAATCTGGAGAACCCTAAGGTGGTTGGCTTCAGAACATCTACATACACACAACTTATTGATTAATTTTTGGCGTACATCTGGGATTAATTGAAAATACCCAGGAAATGATATGAAAATCCACTACTTATTAGCTACTGGAAGGACCCTTAGGTAGCAGATGTCCTTCCCCTCTATTCATATTGACATTAATGTTGTCTGTCTATCTAGCCATCCTTCCAAGGTTCTATCTGTCTATCTTGAAAATGAAAATACATATTCTCTGACACGGTTACACCACCATTCACCACCAGCTTAGCGCTTTAATGGTCAAGACTTTTCAAATGAAATTTGTTTTTAGTGAATGTCCATATGCAGGCCAAGGGAATACTAGTTTAGAAAATTAGTCACTGAAATGGCTGGCTCAATTATCGAGCCAGTCTTTCCAGTGACAAGTTTTCAAAAGAAGTCGCTTGGCCTGCAAATGGACATTCCTCAGGACCAATGGACTATTAAATGGTGAAGTGTCCTAATTAGTTATGTTAATGAGCTTAACAATGCTGAGAATATCTTTTTAACATGCTTGAAGCAGTTGGCATATTAAGTTGAGAAATTGGCATCCATTTAGAGCATAAATCCTTAGTCAAAAGTGAAGAGCTGGCTATTGTGCGGAAGACATACAATTTATTCTCTAAAGTGCTGACTTCCTCTCAGTGATTAGGATGCCAAAACATTACTCAGTTATGTAAGAAATAATTACCTATGGAATTGTCATGAAACTAAAGAATGACTTCACAGATGCCGACGATCTGATTGTAAGCTGGTGGAATCTGTCTGGGACATTTACTTCCCTACTTTTATACACTATTCTATCATCAGCATACAGATGTTGTGGAGTTGATGCTGTCGCAGAAGTAGTAACACAGGCACTTAAGAGAGAAAAGTCATGCTTGCAAAATAACTCCATGTAAACACAAGGATGAATGATGGTTTGTTAGCTCACCTGGTCCGATGGGCCAAATGAGCTTATGCCATGACGGCTGTCCATCTGTCCATTGTTTGTCATCCATCTGTCCGTTTGTCAAATCGCATCTCCTTTATGCTTTGACTGATTTCAACCAAATTTGACTACGGCTCCTATGGTGGTAGGCCCTAGAACCTATGCAAAATTTTGTTTGGTAAATTTTTCCGGTGGCCATCTTGGATTTTCCAACAATTATCAGGAAATCCTTTAAAATGCTACTCCAATATCAATGGCCCAATTTCGACAAAGCTTTGCTAGACTAATCCAGAAAATTTTTGGAAAGCAGTTAAAAGCCTACTCATTAACGGTTTGTCAGATTTCAAGCAAACTGTGGGATGCACACTAGCGGTATGTTTCGGAACTTGTATGCAAAGTATGAGTGTTACATTTTTTTGCCGACCATCTTCAATTTTCTGAAAGCTCGCAGGAAGTCGTTTAAAGCGGGCCACTACTCCTCATTACCTGCAAAGGCAATTTCAACCAGACTTGGCTGGTAGGTTTCAGATCTTGTATACAGAATTTTGATTTGATTTTTCCGGCAGCCATCATTGATTTATTGAAATTTTGGGAAATCAGTTAGAAGGCTACTCCTCATTAACTGCTTGAATGAGTTGAGCAAGCATCGATACAGAATTGTGATTGCTCAATTTGTTTGGTCGCAATCTTGAATTTTCCAAAAAATGGCTGCAAATCGTTTAAAATGCTGCTCTTAATTAACTGCTAGAGCGATTTCAATGAGACTTGGCTGGAAGGACCCTAGGGTGGTAGGCTTCAGAACTGGTTTATAGAATTTTGATTGATTAGTTTTAGTGAAAAATATGAGAAATCAGTTAAATTTAGGCATCAGAATTCTGACTGCTTGATTTTTAGCTCACCTGGGCTGAAAGCCCAAATGAACTTATGGCATGGCGACCATCCATCGTCCATCTGTCATCTGCCTGTTGTCTGTCCATCAACTGTTGCTTAAAAACGATACTCATTTAAATCTCTTGGCAGATTTCATGCTAATTTGGCTGGAGGAACCCTATTTGTCTAAACTGGTAAAACGTGATAAACCATGTCGCTGAAGTATACCTGATGCTTATCTTCGGTTGGAGGATGAAAGTCAGATGCCTGACACTGGTGCAGTACCTCCTGTTTATAGGCCACAGAACCCCGGCAAGGGTCCCTACCACTGAGCATGTGCACTACTGGGCATATGCATGCACATGATCACTGATTGTTCTTAGCTGGACCCTGTATGTAGGGCCACTACCACTGACGAGTGTCAGCATTTGAAAGGTAAAAGGCTTGGGTGTGCCATTGTTTTGCACTGTATGTAGGGCCACTACCACTGACAAGTGTCAGCATTTGAAAGGTAAAAGGCTTGGGTGTGCCATTGTTTTGCACATGTAATTCGCATATACTCAGTGTGTTCCCTTTTGGTATAAACAGGGAATTAGTGGTAGGAATGAGTGGCTCTTACGATAAATAGTAGGGCAGTGGGAGAGGAGTTTCCAAACCCATTCTGAGAGCTGACTTTATGTCGTTTCGCTCCATGTAGGAAGTTCATCAGAAGATTTATATACATGTTTGCATGTAGGGGTTTACAGTTTGCAGACACCATAAGGCTTTTAGGTGATATATTTTTCAAATGCCTGGGCAGACATGCATAGGTAGGCTAATGCCGGAGTTAGCCCTGACGTCCCAGAGGTGTGACGCCATTCAAATTTGCAGATACGTTCGTTCAGTGACGTGGTGAAAGAATGTTCTGTCAAAGTTAAGCACCTTGCCAACTCTTCAATGTGTATGCAGTAAAATTCCTGCTCTCGCACCAGCAATCTGTGTCACTGGATTCATACACATTAAGATATATAGCTCTATTTATATACATTCTTTTCATATACATTTACATGCTGTTATTGTTAGCTCACCTGGCCAGAATGGCTAAGTGAGCTTATGGCATGGCGACCGTCTGTCTGTCCGGCATCCGTCTGTCCGTCCATCAAATTTTGCTAAAAAAACGCTACTCATTAACCTCTAGGCAGATTTCAACCTAATTTAGCTGGAAGGACCCTATGGGGGTAGGCTTCAGAACTTATATACAGAATTTTGATTGGTAAATATTTTCGCGGCCATATTCAATTTTCTGAAGAAATGAGGAGGAATCATTTAAAACACTACTCATTAACTACTTGAACAATTTCAACCAGATTCAGCTGGCAGGATAGTACGCTGGTATGTTTCAGAACTTGTATACAGAATTTTTATTGGTCAATCTTTCCGGCGCCCATCTTGAATTTTCTGAAAATTTCTGCAAATCACTTAAAAGCCTACTCATTAACCACTGGACTAATTTCAATCAAACTTGGATGAAAGAACCCTAGCATGGTATCCTTCAGAAGTTTTATACAGAATTTTGATTGGTCCATTTTCCCGGCGGCCATCTTGAATTTTCCCAAAAATGGTGAGAAATCGTTTAAAACGCTACTTACTCCTCATTAACTGCTTGAGCAATTTCAACCAGACTTGGATGGAAGGATACACAGGCTGGTAGGTTTTAAAGCTTGTACACAGGATTTTAATTGGTCCATTTTTCGGGTGGCCATCTTGGATTTTCTGAAAATTTCTGGAAATCACTTAAAAGCCTACTCCTCGATAACCACTGGGCCAATTTCAATCAATCTTGGATGGAAGAACCCTAGCCTAGTATGCTTCAGAAGCTGTTTACAGCATTTTGATTGGTCAATTTTTCCGGCAACCATCTTGGATTTTCTGAAAAATGATGGCAAATCGTTTAAAACACTACTCCTCATTAACTGCTTGAGCAATTTCAACCAGACTTGGCTGGAAGGATACTAGGCTGGTAGATTTCAGAACTTGTTTACAGAACTTTGATTGATCCATTTTTAGCTCACCTGGCCAGAATGGCCAGGTGAACTTATGGCATGGCAACTATCCATCCGGCGTCCGGCCATCAACTTTTGCTTAAAAGCGCTACTCGTCATTAACCACTTGGCGGATTTCAACCTAATTTGTCTGGAAGGAACCTATCGGGGTGGACTTCAGAACTTGTATACAGAATTCTGATTGGTCCATTGTTCCAGTGGCCATTTTGGATTTTCTGAAAATTTTGGAAAATCAGTTAAAAGATTACTCCTCATTAACCGCTTGAACGAGTTCAAGCAACCTCAGCTGGAAGGCACCTAAAGTGCTATGCTTCAGAGTTTGTATATAGAATTTTGATTGGTAAATTTATTCGGTGGCTATCTTGAATTTTCCAGAAAAAAATGGCTGAAAATCGTCTATTCATTATAGTATAGGCATAGGGTGGCTTGAAAAGCAAGAATAAAAATCTTTTCTGGTGCTAAATGCAGAGTAATTGATTTAGCAAGTAGTGATTGAACGGTAAGTATGTTTTAGTGGTTAATAAGCTACCTAAGTAAAAAATATAGCGTGTTGTACTTGGTAACAATAAAATTAATAGTTTTAATCTACTTTTTGTGTTCCTTTGACAAGATGAGTGCGGATCGATTGTAAAACTCCAATGTACATTTCAAAGTATTTTTTGTGTAATGAATTAATAAATAATGCATGTATATTTATGGCTTTATAAAATTGTATTTTGTTTAAAGCAAGATAAAATTGTCATAAAACAGATCAATTACCCTGGGAAATGATCGCCATAAGGACACTCATGTTGCTCATCTGTGACAGGTATCGGTTACTGAACAAGTACCTGCCATTTAAATGACAAATTATTTCTGATATAAAATTATTTTGTTGAACATTTTCAAACCAGATTTACTGGAAGATGTTGTTTCCCAAGGCAAATTACTTTCAAAATAATCCCCAGAGTTTGTGCTTAATTGGTAATACAAACAAATTGAACTGCACATGCTTTCAGGGTTGAAATAGTTAATTTATATATATTGCACAATATGTTACCTAATTATTACAAAGCTATAAAAATTATCTATCCATAACAGTCGTCCTGTCATCATAAATTGTCCATAAATCTGTATTACTACCATATTTATTTATTTATATAAAGACAAATTGACTGAAATGTAATTCGGAGCTAGTCATCAAGTTCATTCTGTCAAAATGTTCAACATGATACTCAATGTAGATAGTCTTTACATTTACAATTGAAATTTGGAACATGGATTCAGTCTGATAATCATATTATTGTAGCAGCAAATGATTATGAAATATAGTTTCATCAGTATTTTATTGCAAAATAGATATTTTATAAGGTAAGCTTATGCCTTGGCGGCTATCCGTCGTCCGTCCATCCATTAAATTCCTCATTTATGCTTTAACCTATTTCAACCAAATTTAAATGGTAGCATCCTAGGGTGGTAAGCTCCATAATTGTGATACAGAATTTTTATTGATCAATATTTCTGGCGGCCATCTAGGATTTTCCAGAAATTATTTCAAATGCTACTCCTCCAATATAAATGGTCTGACTTCAATGAAACTTGGGTGGACTAATTCTATCCTGCTAGGCTCCAACACTATTAATGCAAATTCTGATTGGTCAATTTTTCTGGTGGCCATCTTGGATTTTCTGGAAATCAGTTAAAAGCCTGCTTCTCATAAACCAATTGGCTGATTTCAGGCGAACTCGGTTGGGAGACTGGTACACTTCAGAACTTGTATACAGAATTTTAATTGGTCTATATTTCGGCGACCATCTTGAATGTAAAAAAAAGGCAATAAATCGTTTAAAACGCTACTTCTCATTAACTAGACTTGGTTGATAGCATACTGGGCTGGAAGGTTTCAGACCGTGTACAGAATTTTGAATGGGTAATTTTCCTGGCAGCCGTCTTGGATTTTTAAGAATTTCTGGAAATCATTTAAAAGTCTAGTCCTCATTAACCACTTGGCCAATTTCAAGCAAACTCGCTTGGATGGACCCTAGAGTGGTATGCTTCAGAACATCTTTAAAATAATACTATTCATTAACTACTTGGGCAATTTCAACCAGACTTGGCTGGAAGGACACTAGCTTGGAAGCTTTCAAAATTTGTATACAGAATTTTGATCTTTCAATTTTTCCGGCAGCCATCTTGGATTTTCTGACAATTTTTGGGAAATTAGTTAAAATGCTACTCATTAATTAACAGCTTGAATGATTTCAAGCAAACTCAGTTGGGCAGGCCCTAGAGTGGTATTCTTCAGAACCTGTAAAATATTTTGATTGATCAATTTCTTTGGCGGTCATCTTGAATTTTCCGAAAAATGACGGGAAATCGTTGAAAATGCTACTCCTCATTAACTGCTCGGGCAATTTCAACCAGATTTGGCTGGAAAGTTACTAGGCTGATAGGTTTCAGAAGTTGTATACAGAATTTTGATTGAACACTTGTGGCGGCCATCTTGGATTTCTTTTAAATGTGCGGAAATCAGTTAAAAGGCTACTCATTAACCGCTTGAACGATTTCAAGCAAACTCAGGAAGGACCCCAGAGTGGAGTGTTTCAGAGCTTATATTTAGAAATTTGATTGGTCAATTTGTTCAATGGCCATCTTGTTTTTTCCGAAAATTGGGAATTTTGTTCAAAAAGCTACTCCTCGTTAACCGCATAGGCAATTTCAACCGGATTTGCCTGGAAGGATCCTATAGTGGTAGCCTCTAGTAAATCTATTCAGAATTTTGATAGGTCGATGTTTTGGCAGCCATCTTTGATTTTCTGAAAAATTTCCGGAACCATTTAAAAATAGTACTTATTAATCAATGGCCCACTTACAACAGAACTTGGGTGTAATGATCCTATGATGATAGGCTTCAACATATGAAACAGGAATCTTGATTGGTCAATTTTTTTGGTGGGCATCTTGGATTTTCCGAAAATTATCCATCATGTCTATTCAAATGCTAATGGTCCAGGTGGGCGTTACAGGCCCATGGGCCTCTTGTTATTGGTCAATTTTTCCAGTGGCCATCTTGAATGTTCTGAACATTTCTGGAAATCATTTAAAAGGCTACTCCTCAGTAACCACTTGCCAATTTTAAGCAAACTGTTGGAAGGACCCTAGAGTGGTATGCTTCAGAACATGTATACATAATTTTGGTTGCCAACTAACTGGAATCTTAAAAAAATGGTGGGAAATTGTTTAAAGTACTAGTCCTCATTAACTACTTGCGCAATTTCAGCCAGACTTGGCTGGAATAACACTATCCTGGTAGGTTTCGGAATTTCTATACAGAATTTTGATTGTTCAATTTTGCAGGCGGCCATCGTGCATTTTCTGAAAATTTTGGGAAATCGGTTAAAATCAATAACAGCTTGAACGAATTCAAGGAAACTGTTAGGAGGATGCTAGAGTGTAGTACATATATACACAATTTTGATTATCAATTTCTTTGGCGGTCATCTTCAATTTTCCGAAAAATGACGGGAACTCATTTAGAATGCTACTACTCATTAACTGCTCGGGCAATTGCAACCAGATTTGGCTGGAAAGATACTAGACTTGGAGGTTTCATAACTTGTTTACAGAATTTTTATTGTCAGCTTTTCTGGTGACCATCTTGAATTTTGCTCGTTAACCACTTGGCCGATTTCAATCAAACTGGGCTGCAAGAACCCTAGAGTGGTATGATTTAGAGCCTGTATACAGAATTTTGATTGGCCAATTTGTTCGATGACCATTTTGAATTTTCCAAAAAATGCTTATAAATCATTTAAAACGCTACTTATCCCCTGCGTGTTCCAGTGGCTATCTTGTTTTCCAAAATGATATCTCAGGAACTACTGTATGGATCGGGCTGAAGCTCATTAGATTTAATTTCGTCCATAACTAATGGTGATTAAAGTTTGTTCAAGAGAACATGATCGTTGATAAAACATGGTTGTCATGGACCAATCAAAATTGATGGCCATATTGGATTTTTGTATTGGCTGGAGGGAACCTAAAGTTCAAAATGATTGTGTGGTCTGCGTTTATCATTAATTTCCTGCTAAATATTGATTGTACATAATTCCCCAATTTTGTACTTTATGTCCTGTTACTGCTGAATTAAAAATATTATGTCTGTTCAAATGCTAATGATTCAAATGCTAATGATTCAATTGCTAATGATTCAAATGCTAATGATTCAAATGCTAATGATTCAAATGCTAATGATCCAGTTGAGCATTAAGACCCTTGGGCCGCTTGTGTTTAATATATGTGCTTCCATAAATGTCTGTGTAACCGCGATATTTTAATCCTTATCTGTAACTCATGGCAGGAGCTTATGTTTCATCTGCTCATTTAGACATGAAACTCATAGCTCACACATTTCTATGAATTATGCCATCAGTAACAGATGATCTCCTGTGCTTCATCGTGTGTGCGCATGCGTGTTTGGGGAGGGGTGGGTGGGTTGGTGACGTTTGTGTGTAGGTGGGAGTGGATGTGTGTCTTGAGGTGAGATCAATTTTCTGATTTGACTATAAGTATTACATCTTTGGAGAAATATAGTTTCTGTCCTATATTACTAGGAATTAATTCACTTGCCAGAATCTTATGGGCTAGCAACTGATCATAGTTAAAGAAAAGGACCAGGGAACTAACAAATGTTCTTGAATGATAGATTTAGATAATAATCAACCTATAGATACCAGTAAAAATAGAAATAAATCAGAATAATTTGAATGTCACTGTTTGGGTGGGGAGGGAGACCAATTAGTGACACAGCTGGTTCTATGCGCTCTGTATGTGGAGCGAATAAATAATACCCGCTGCAGACGGTCATATAAACTCAGTTATATTCGCGTTAAGTGGAGGTAAAATGCGCTCTAATCTTAAAACAATTTGACTGAAAGCCGTTGTTTCCAGAGACAGGATCTACATTCAGTTACACAAATTTCAAAATATTGAATAGGCATCATGTTACCTTGAAAACCAGCAGTGTATTTTGAAATCATTTTTACCGAAACTTGTTGCTTCCACCAGAAACAGTGACTTTCAAATATAATGTTTTCAAAAGGCTCAATAGTGAATTAATAGTAGCGAGTTAATCGCTCTACATCGGCGCCTATAGAGAATACTATTCATACCGCTTAGTAAACTATATTCAGGGTTGCTTTTGTTATAGTCGAGTACGCGGTATACTTGCACACGCAGTTGGCACATGGCGGAGTGTGAAGCACTGGCTACATCACTAAACTCCAATTCATTTCCATTTTTTACTGGTGGTAGTTTATTTAATATTGTATGAAATTACCAATAAACATCATTTGTTATTTCCCTTTTCCATTCTAAGTGAGATGAACAATTTTATGTTTGTGTGACTCGAAAAATAAAATTTTGTTCCTAACAGAATGCAGATATGACGAGCAATGGATTGGATCTGTCACTTGAGCATCTGATCTCTCATAATCAAGTACATTACTAATTGTTGGATAACTTCACAATCTAAATAATCTCAGGCCATTATGAAGGTGGCAATAGTCCTTTGCGGAAGTATTTGATTTGTATGCCTTTGATTAGTTTACAATTTAATAAACATGTTGAATATTTTGAAAGTAATTTGATTGGCAGCCACAGCCCGACCCAGTCAAATACACATGTGCATGCCTCACACTCAGAAAATTGATTGTAGTGTAGCTCCTTCCGAAACTTAAATGGAATTCAACCAAATTTTCTATGTGTGTTACCCATATGAGTGCGGTGTGCAAGAGCACATTTACATCTGACTGCAGCCCCAGAGTTGGGTGGGTAATGTTGGTGGGGTTGGGGTGATTTGGAGGGGTTAAAAGCTCAAATTGATTGTAATACAACTCCTCCAAAAGTGATGGAATTCAACCATTGAGTTTGTTATGTGACTTTCCCATAAGATTCCAGAGGGCAATAGAACGCGTACTTTGGCTCTGCCTCAAAGGGTTTGGAGTATGGTGTGGGTGGGTCAAAAGGTCAAAGCGATGAATGTGGTGATTTGCGATGATGCGTCATCGACCAAGTAATGTAATTGCACATGGATCAATGATACAATGTGCTTGATATTAAGAATATGGAGCATATCTGGATGTGGTACTGGTGTCACATTTTGCAATGTAATAGACATTCCTGTTTGCTTAGTTGTGACTTACAACTAGTGTCATCTGTTGGCCGGTTTGTCGTAAGTAGTATATAAGTCTGTCTCTCTGTTGGTCTGTCTGTCAAATCTTTTACATTTCTGAGAAAGCTTCCTATGTCGCATGTGAGAGCGTGTTACACTTGTTTACACTTCTGACATCGCTGCCTCTATTGCACGCTTGTTCTTAATTAATACTCTGGCAAACACGCAATGTTTGTAATGGCAGTGCGCATTGCAATATTTATCCCAACATTTATTTAAAGAACAGTGTGGATTAAGTCGTGCAACCAGTGTGTGTGTGTCCATCTCATTGTAACGCAACTCCTCAGAAACCGTTGGATGGAATTCAACAAAATGTGGCTTAACCATATGAGTGTGAAGTGCAAGAGGACATTTATATTTGTCTCAGCTCCTGAGGGGATCGTGAATGGGCCCAAAAGTCAAATTTTAGCATATGGGAATTGATTGAAATGCAGTTCCTCTGAAACCATTAGACAGAATTCAACCAAATTTGGTATGTGAGGTATCCATATCAGTGTGGAGTGCGGAAGCACATGTGTATTTGGCCCCACCCCCAGGAGGGCCATGGTGGTAAAAAGTCAAGAATTTACAATTTACATTTGACTCCACTGCCAGAGGGCTGTGCTGCCGGACAATGTCAAAATGTGGTGGTAGTAGTAGTAGTAGTAGTAGTAGTAGTAGTAGTAGTAGTAGTAGTAGTAGTAGTAGTAGTAGTATCTGATAATGGTACATTTTATAACTGGCCAGTATCTCTTGAAAATGTTCAGAATTTTACTTGCTACCTGAAGAACGATTTATAGCTGTCAACGATTCTTCATAATTTGATTCTTTCCACATGTAATGAACACTTTATGCCAAGCTGTAAACTACGCTACCTGCTTCTGGCATTTTCCCTTACCTTTAATTGGTAATAACAATTTTTATGACCTCACAACAGAATTCACTTGGTTGTGGGTGGAAGCGCTAGAGCAATGAACCTGTTTATAGATATACATGGAAGTGCCCTTGCCATTATGCAACAAAGGTTTCTATGTCTAAAGATGAAGCCTATATATAGAAATCACCGTTTAGCGGGAAACAATATTGTTACCAATGGCAGGCATATTTGAAATTAGTTTCTTTGCCATAATTTTCATAAAGAGTTCCATAATGGTTCCAATTAATATTTGATTACTGGTACATATTGACCCAGCATTCTTTTATCTTGGCATTAGAATATGGTTTGTTAATAGCTTAAAATACCTTGGTAACGTTTACATTATTACATTATATTTCAGCTTCCAGTATTTGTGGCACTTTAGAATCATAATTTGTGTTAATTTTGAGAATGTTGTTTCTAAGACAGCATCACCATTTAGATTCTTCATTCTACCTGTTGTGTAAAATTTGAATTACCATATAGTTACACAACACCATGGTTATATTTTTGAGAAAATAGTTTAATCCTTTCAAGGTCACACAAGAAAGACAATATGCATTTTTGATGGTCTTTAGAAAAATTAGTTTCATAATATATGCTGAATGACTCTGAAATCATCAAAGGTTTGTTGTTTCCCGTTTGTGGGGTTGAAGTTTTGCCAGTGTTGATAAATACGGAATAAATAGTATATGTTTCCTTTTAAATATTTACTGATAATAGGTGTCTGGCTTTATCCATCAAATGAGAATGTGTATAATCAGCATCAGCAGATCATTGACCAACCCCTTAACCCTCAAATTTCATCAAGAAAATTTTAATTTTCTCATAGAAAATGTCCATTTTCAGAACAGGAGAAGACTGTTGTTGAAATTCTACCACTGGAATGACTGGCTCGGTTATCGAGCCAGTCATTCCAGTGGTAAATTTTCAAAAATAGTCTTCACTTGGTGTGCAAATGGACATTTCTCAAGATCACGGCAGAAGCGATTTTTGGCTGATATCAATCTTAAATGGTTAAGTCTGACTTATTTTTCTGTCCTCTAAGTAGCATACACTTGTAATGGTATAGTTTAAATCCTAACTATTATTACTGCTGAATTACTGTCCTGAATAAATGTAATCTTTACCATCGATCATCCAATAGGGAAAGGTTGGTCTTGAATTGCAATCTGTGTGTCTCGGTTTACTCGCAGTTGTATTCTGGAAACAACTGATGTGATTTTGCTCAGATTTTAATATGCATGTCTCTTTGTTCGGAAAATTACATGCTTTTAGCGTCAAAGCCAAATATGTTTGTACCTAAGGTTCTAGTCACATCCAAATTACATCATATTGACAATTTTTCTGAAGAATGTACACGGCAAAGCTAATCTCTACAATTGTCATCAATATGATTAGTTTATAGACCATTTAGTTGGTGAACAGTCCAAGGTAACGGCATCGCTTACTATGATATAATATTGTATATTACAGCACAGAAATAACTTAATACATTTCCAAAACAAAATAAAACATACTGTTGAATATTTAGGCAGCAATGGCTTCCAATCAATTTAAGTCTAAAATATTCAACAAAACATTTCTTACATCGTGTTCATGTAACATGATAGCTTATTAATATGAGTTAAACTCATATTCATGCATGCATGCACATATGTACATACACAGAGATAAGAGTTCAAAATGCATGCACACACATATGTACATACACAGAGATAGAGTTCAAGATGCATGCATGCACACACATGTACATACACAGAGATAGAGTTCAAAATGCATGCATGCATGCACACACATATGTACATACACAGAGATAGAGTTCAAAATGCATGCATGCACACACATATGTACATACACAGAGGTAAAGTTCAGCTCATAAATAAGTTACGATGTTTCAAAAACAAAAACAGAAACAAACATGTTAGTAAATACAATTTTGAACACGATGTAAGAAATGTTTTATTAAATTATTTAGACTTAAATTGATTGGCAGCAATCAAATTAAGTCCAAACTATTGAACAGTTCATTTTATTTTCTTCAAACATGCATTGTGGGGTCAAGTCAGCTGCTTGTCGTCAGTGGACCTATGTTTGCTAGATCTCAATGTATCAGATCTTGGAGTGGTCTGGATGTGTGGGATTGGTCATGACTTTTTAGGACTTGTAAGTGATCTATTGGAGCAAACTTACTGTCTGTAGCCAGCAATGGTTTTATCTAGCTTTCCACAGATAGAAATATTTGCCCTCGTGTTCTACCATTAAATATGGCTGTCTGTTGGTTGTCTTATTAATAAGCTTGTGAAGTATTATGTAAGAAATAGCCATTAAATGTCATTCAATATGGAAAATAATGTAGATGTCTGTGAACCACCATGTACTATATATGCCTGTTGATTAATAATATTGTTAGGTATTAAGCGCCATGATATCGTATTGGTTAATCGTAGCTTGACAAAAGTTAAATGACAAACGCAGTTTCAGTCAAAATTTATTCAAAATATTTAACCATATTCATTATTAGCTCATTCAAAGCCTGTTTTGTAACACAACAAAAATACTAAGCCACTCAATTCACTGTATGCTTAATAAGACCACTGTCTATTAATCCCAGAAAAAAGTAACCTCTTCATTTCCATGACTCATTAGATTCCTGATAATCTCAAAACAATCAGATGCATTCCATCATTGGATATCAATACTTGCATCTCTCTATTGCTTTGGAGAGGCTTTCAGCCCATAGGAACCGGTTCCTATACAATTATACAGTATATACCATAACGAGTCCTAGTTCAGGCGCTGAACGGCAGTATGAATGCAAACGAGTCCCAGCCAGCATTAATCGTTTTTCTGCAGTACAGAAAGCATCTGTTTAAATCCCAAGATTAAATTAACTAGTTCTAGCCATCTGTATCTACAAATCGGCTAAGATGTCACAGAATAGCAAGGCTGTACCGTCCAAGTTACGTATTTTACGTACAGGTTATCTCGTTTACCGATGTTTTATATTTATTGTGGTTATGTTTTCGTGGTCATAATAATATAAAAAATGGACGCATTCTTCAGTTTCGCGGTATAACAAGCCAGGTAAAACCAATAACTCTGATCCTATTTTAGCCACAGAGGCTAGTTCCTACGTAAGGTATACTATATACCGGTTTGGAACATCTCCTACGTAAGGTATACTACATTCACTTGTAACATACCGGTTGGGAAGTCTAGGATCGCTAGAGTTGTTTGTTTATTTTTTCTACTTCCGGGTTAACGTTCCGCTCTTCCGGTCTGTATTATGAATGTATCAGCTTTGCGTTCGATATGGAGACGTTTTATACGTTCTGCGTGTACAAATCCCGGATTTTAATACAAGAATCAGCAATTTTATCAATATTTTGCTGTTTTGTCAAAATGTTTGAAGAAATTTCCTTGTTTATAAGGCAGATCCATGTTTTTAATAGCAACGATGCTTTTTCCTACGCAAGGTATACTACATACCGGTTTGGAAATTCTTATCACAAAGGTATTCTATATACCGGTTGATAAGTTTATATGGATTTAAAATTTGTGAAAAAAATTTTTCTTTTTCGTTTGTTAACACCTTCATTTGATTTCATATTTTCTGTTTATAGGCGGGTGCAAACGTTAAGTGCATGGTTAAGGCGTGTATACGGAGGCATGATCCTATCTTCAAGGGCCATCCTTGTATTTGCTGTGCTTCATGTTCGCTGGCCAAGAGTTGCAGGGTTTGCGAGAACTGGTCAGAAAGAGTGGCAAATGATTTTTTTGGTAGGATTTCTCCTTCCGTGTTGGCCTCTGATCCCCCCTCCTCTGTTAAAGGAGATGTTTCAACTGGATCTAATATTGTTCCATCTGGATCTGCAGAGGAGGGGATTTCCTCACATATCAATCGGATGTTTTTGAAGTTTGAGAGTTTTGCTTCAGCACTGACTTCTAGTCTGGACTCAAAGATTAAGACTATTGTAAACGAATCTTTGATCCAGGTTAAGAGGCAGGACGGTTCACACTCTCCTGAGACTGAATTGAATGTGAATGGTTCGCCTCTTAACCCGAAGAAGAGAGGATGGGGCAAACCGATTTCATTGACAACAATGCAGACTAGCCTGAAACCCAAGAAACATCATGCGAAGAACTCTCCTTCTTCAATGTTGTCTTTGAAGTCTGCTTCATCTACTTATGATCCTAGTTTTGGCTCTGAGATGAGCTCTAATTCCACGCAAGGTATGTTTTCTAATACCGGTTGGGATTCTGGGATTGAATCATCTAGAAACACGGTAACAGAAGTAGACAGAACTGTCTCTAACGCTTCGTATGATGTTTCTTCGGGTTCTAAGTTTCTGATGGCCGACAAAATTAATACTTACTCAGTTATTCCTGTAGCAATAGACTGTGGTAGGTCTTCCAGTCATGAATGGTCTGGTCAAGCTGTTCCTTCCTTTGCTAACAATAATGTTAACCTTGCTCCAGGGTTTGAGAAATCAATTCCTTTTCATTCCGCCAATAATGGTTCTTTAGAGGTAAATGTTCCCACGTACTGTTCTTCAGTTCAAAGCTCTTGTCCTCAGGGTCATCTGTCTACTGCTTCGTCTAACATTTTCCATCCTCATCCCTCTTCTTCTCAAAGCCATAGTCGACCTTCCTCCCGTGTCAGTTCCGGTTCTCAACTTTCGGCTAAGGATTTTTCTTCGGAGAATAATAATTCCTATCTGAGAGATTTTATTGAGCAGTTAGCCAGAGGTGGTCGTGTTTCCGCGGACGAGTTAAATTCCTTGTCTATCAAGTCTAGGGGTATGCCTACGTCGGCCTACCCTCCTCTTCCTAAGGAACCTTATATCCTGCCTCCTCTTCCTCAGTCTGACCGCTTGGTATCTCCTCCCCCAGGTTTTCCTCCTATGCCTTCTACTAATCATCTTTCTACTTCTAATGATCTAAGAGTTCGTTTTGCAGCTCCTGATTCTCCGGAGTTCGCTCGAGATTCTGATTCTTCTCATGTACTGATTTCTTCGGATCAATCTCTTCCATCTCAGGACCCTATTATTTCGGTTGTCTTGTCTAAGCAGTTGGAAGCAGCTATTTTATCTTCTGGTTTGGCTCACGATTTATTTCATATTTCTCTTGATGATTCCGTTAACGGAAGGTTGGTCTATGCTCGTCAATCCATACTGTTTCATTTTGTTGATAGCGGTCTAGTATCTTCCATTAGCATTATTCCGTCTGATTCAGTTTCTTCTAATCGTAGGACAGTTGGTAGTCCATCTAGTTCTGCTTTTGATTTTTACAAGTCTCTTCCTCCGGAGGAAGTTCGGTCCTCCCTTTTTTCTGGCCATCAGTCTTGTCCTTCTAATTCTGAATTGGTTAATGACAAGCTCTCGGTTCTTCCTCAATCAGATAATCCTTCTGTATCTGTTCCTTCTAATCGGTCTGCTAAGGATATTGGTAAGTTTCTTCAACTTCGAGCTGATCAGGATGATTGGAATTTAGCTCATTCTTGGATTGCAGATCATCTTAGTTTAGATCTTGATATCGATTGTCCAGAGGAGGATGATTCCTACACTTCTCCTCTCGTCCAATCTTCTAGTTTTCAGCCTTCCTATGTTCTTCCTATCAATGATTTAGTAGTGGATATGGTTGACTACTTTACGGTGGAGTCTGCTCAAAGGGATGTTCAGGAGTGCCCCTCTTCTCTTAATGTAGTTCGCATTCCAAAATCTGATTATGTTAAGATTGGAAGAGTTCAGGACATTTCAGGCCCTACATGGGATCTTTTAAGGCCTTCTAGTTCGTCTAATCCCAATACATTTAAATCTGAAATTTTACTGAAGAAGTTTGAGAGGGTTACTAGGTCTCATATTAAATCCTCTAATTTTGTAGCGCTTCTTGCTGAAGCTATTCTCGAGGCTCAAAAGGCAGGAGAGGATGTTCCTCTTTCCATTTTTCGAACTCTTGCTGATTGTTCTAGAGCTTCACTTAACCTTTCATGTAGAACTATGGGCTCCATCACTAATAAGCGTAGACTAAATGTTCTTTCGGGCCTTGATGTTTCTGTTCGACTCAAGCAGGATCTTGTTTCAGCTCAGCCATTTGGTCAGGATGTTTTTGGCGCGTCTGGTTCTTCAGTTATTCTTAATGAATCTAATCGTTTAAAGGTGGCAAAGGAGATCAAGGCGCAGATTTCCAATATTAAGACTCATAATACTAAGCGGCCGGTCCAATCGATAAGTAATCCAGCTTCTTCCCCTCCAAGGAAATCATCACGGTCAGATGATTCTTTCTTTCCATCTAGAGTCTTTGTTAATTCCAACCGAGGTCGAGAACGCTCTAGGTCTAAGGATAGGACTCCCAATCTGGGTTCGCCCCATTCATCTACGAATAGATATGATTCAATTCCAGCAAACCGTCAAAGGGTTTCTTCAGCGCATTCTTTAAATCAATCCTCTAGAGGTTCTTCTAATCGTGGTCGTGTTAGAAGTCGAGGTACATCTTTCAGAGGGTGGAAACCTTCGAAATTCTGACAGTTCAAATCACCCACTGGCAGGTCCTGTAATTTCCTCTCAAGTATTAGATCCAGTGGGTCCAGTTCCTTTTCCACAGAACCCATCATCTACTCTATGCCTTCTTCCTCATATCCCAGTAGGTGGCCGTCTTTCTCTTTTTTGGAAGGTTTGGAGGTCCATGATCAAGGACTCATGGGTGGTGGATTTGATTCGATGGGGTTACAGCCCGACTTGGTCTCCAATTCCTCCTCTTCTCACGTGCTCCCCTCGTTGGATTCCTGTGCCATTCGACCGATCTCAGCGCCTGGTCTTAGAGGAAGAGATTTCAGCTCTTATCCTGAAAGAGGCAATAGAAGAAGTTTTAGATTGGCAGGGGAGTCCAGGTTTTTACTCAACAGTCTTTATAGTTTCAAAAAAGTCAGGGGGATGGCGTCCGATCATCAACCTAAAGGGCCTGAATTCTTTCATCATGACTCCACGGTTCAAAATGGAGACGATTGCATCCGTCATTGCCAGTCTCGACCTGGGTATGTGGACGGCATCTATAGATTTAAAGGACGCTTACTTTCACGTGCCGATGCATCAGTCCTTCAAGAAGTTCCTCAGATTCGCTTACCAGAGCCGAGTATGGCAATTCAGAGCTTTGCCATTCGGTCTGACCACAGCTCCTTGTGTATTCACCTGCTTAGTGTCAGCCGTAGCATCAATTCTCCATCATCAGTCCATCAACCTTCATGTCTACATAGACGACTGGCTTCTAAAAGCAACTTCTTCTCAGATGCTACAGGACAACCTGGCCCGCGTCATCCAGGTCACCAAGGATCTGGGGTGGATCATCAACATAGAGAAATCGAGTCTAGTTCCTTCCCAGTCCTTCACTCATCTGGGTGTCAGGTTCGATCTCTTACAGGGTCTAATCTTTCCATCAGACCAAATGATGGTTTCTATAGCATGCGCAATGTCAATTCTTCTAGAGAATACCTCGGTTTCCGCAAGATTCTTCCTCCGAGTTCTCGGTCTGATGGTAAGTGTAGAGAAGGTGATCCCCTGGGCCCCTCTTATGAGAAGGCCGTTCCAACTATATCTTATGTCTCTATGGAAACAATCCAGGGATTCCCTTTCGTCCAGAATTCCGATCCGTCATCATCTTCTGGAGCATGTGGCCTTCTGGACAAATCGTTCTCTTCTCCAAAAGGGAGTTCTTCTGCGGAAGCCGTCTCCAAGTGCGACACTATTCACCGATGCATCTCAGGAAGGATGGGGGGCGACCTGGAATTCCCTCTCGGTATCCGGTCTATGGACTCAAGAAGAGAAGACCTCTCACATCAACATTTTAGAACTTTGGGCAGTGAAGAGAGCTCTGCTTCACTGGCATCCTCAACTATCTTCCCAGGCAGTTTGCATCAGAACAGACAACTCCACAGTGGTAGCTTATATCAACAAACAGGGGGGGACAAGGTCATCTTACCTTTGCATGGAGACTTGGTCCCTTCTCCAATGGTGTCGTCATCAGGAAATTCTTCTGTCAGCCTCACACATTCCTGGCAGAATGAATTTTCTAGCAGATCAACTCTCACGTCCAAGCAAATTTGCACACACGGAATGGCAACTCAAGAGATCGGTAGTGAAGTCGATATTTCTTCTCTTCGGCAATCCCCATGTAGATCTCTTTGCGACAGCAATAAATGCCCAGATCTGCACTTACATGTCTCCCTATCCAGAGGAAAAGGCTCTAGCAGTGGATGCTCTATCCCAGTCATGGACAGGTCTGTTTGCGTACGCCTTCCCTCCGACCATTCTGGTTCCAATTGTCTTGAAGAAGATACGCCAAGAGGAATGTGTTATCCTCCTAATCGCTCCTTTCTGGGCCAATCGAAGTTGGTCAGTGGATCTTCTGGACTTATTAGTAGAAACTCCTCGGATTCTCCCTTTTTATCCAGATCTGCTGTCTCAGATCAAGGGAAGATGTCTTCACCCAAATCCTCAAATGTTCAATCTGTGCGTCTGGAAACTCTCCAGAAGCCTCTCTCTCAGAACGCTTTTTCTGTCCGAACTCAAGAAATCCTGTCAAGTTCTAGGCGTCCCTCTACCTGGAGAATATACCAGGGTAGATTTAAGATTTTTAAAAGATGGTGTGGCGAACACAGTATCGTGCCCAATTCTGCATCTTTAAATCAAGTCTTAGATTTTATGGCATACCTTTTTGATACCTTAAATCTTTCTGCCTATACTGTGAGGGGCTATCGTTTTGCTCTAGCATCTTTTCTTCCTTGTCTTAAGGATCAAAACCCTAAGGATGTTAAAATTTTGAAAGATTTTATCAGAGGTATGGGTAATCTTCGTCCTCCTGTTCAGAAACCCTTACCTTCATGGAATCTTGCTCTTGTACTTCAAGTCTTGTCTGGTAAACACTTTGAACCTTTGGAAACAATCTGTTTGAAATTCTTAACTATGAAGGCTGTCTTTTTGGTCGCCGCTGCTTCTGCTAGGAGGCGTTATGAGATCCACGCTTTGTCGGCAGAAGATGATAGATTCAAAGTGGTGGGTGATGGTCTCATTCTTTATCCTAGACGAGATTTTATGTCTAAAACGCAATCTCTTCGCAATCCAACTCAACCTATCTATCTTAAAAGCTTGACCAACTTTTCAGATTCCGATGAAACATGGTGTCCAGTAAGAGCTCTGAAGATTTATAAATCACGTACTGATTTAAAAAGAGCTGATCCTAAACATCTATGGATTACTTTCTTAGATTTAGTTAGTAAACCCGCTTCTATGCAAACAATCACCCGCTGGATTTCGGATACTATTAAAGTTTGCCACGAGATTGCATCTCCTGGAGACAAACAGTTAGTTGGAGTTAAGGCTCATGATGTCCGTGGTATGGCCTCCTCCTTTGCTCTTTTTACAGGTCTATCATTGGAGGATATTATGAAGGTTGCCGGTTGGAAGTCAGAATCTACGTTTATAAAATTTTATCTGAAAGATCAGAGTCCATCCGCAGCTTTCTTTCGTAATATTACAAATTTTGCCACTCAAGCCAAGTCTCATTTGCCTAGCTCCTCTTGTTAGTCGTCTTGCTCTTCATCTTGTGTCTGATTATTTCAGTGGTGAGATATTTTATCTTGTTTATTTGCTAGACACGTGTGTGTGTGTGATATTCAGCACTCATTTTGTTTAGTTGATTAATTTGAGTTTATTGTTTATTATTAACCTTTCATTTCTAATTTGCAATTTACCAACCCACCATTTACTTGGCTCTGACCAATTCTATGTTTAAGCATACAGTGAATTGAGTGGCTTAGTATTTTTGTTGTGTTACAAAACGTCCCAGACGTATATACTGGTCTGGCGTTTTGTTAGCTTACTAAAATACTTACCACTCAATTCACTGGGGCCCACCTCGGCCACCCCACATAGTTAAATTGCAAATTTCTTTATTTTATTATGTTTTCTTCAACGATTAATGATGGCTGGGACTCGTTTGCATTCATACTGCCGTTCAGCGCCTGAACTAGGACTCGTTATGGTATATACTGTATAATTGTATAGGAACCGGTTCCTATGGGCTGAAAGCCTCTCCAAAGCAATAGAGAGATGCAAGTATTGATATCCAATGATGGAATGCATCTGATTGTTTTGAGATTATCAGGAATCTAATGAGTCATGGAAATGAAGAGGTTACTTTTTTCTGGGATTAATAGACAGTGGTCTTATTAAGCATACAGTGAATTGAGTGGTAAGTATTTTAGTAAGCTAACAAAACGCCAGACCAGTATATACGTCTGGGACGTTTTCTTGGACTATAAAATTGAAATGACTACATATATAACCATAATAAGTATTGCGAGAATAAATCTTTTTATCTGTCCACCCTTTTGAATGTTATTGACATTTGATGCTTGATCTTTGGTCCTTTAGATCAGCCGGGCCCTTCCTGAGACCACCCCCCCCCCCTCACAGTTTTCGTGAAGATCCAACCAGTATAACTTGAGTCAATGCACTACAATTTGATGACCTTAGCATTTGACCTACTGGCATGTGATCCCAAGGCTAACCTGCATTCAAATGTTGGGGAAGTTCCCACAAGTAGAACCTGAGTTAGCCGTCTCTGGATGGATGGAGATGAACAGACGGACGGACGCACACACTGATGGATGGGTGGGCCGGCGAGTCGGAGGGCTGGCAGACAAATGACTAGTCAGATCTATTACAATAGTCTTGCGACTCTTCATTGCAAGACTAATAATTCTACACATCATTCGGTAGCATATGTAAGGTGGCATAAGCTCCTTAGATTGCATACCATAAATGGTGGAGAAATCTTTGTATAATTAAGTTAATGTTAATAGAATCTGCGAAAACTAACTATTTGTATATTAAATAAATTGTTCATAAAGTTAATAAAAATCCTTGTACTTGATAAGTCTGTCACTTTTATCTTTCATGCTTAGCTTTAACTCTTAGATATATATGGATACTATTTAGATATATATATGGGTACTATTTAGATATATATGGGTACTATTTAGATGTATTACTGTACGCTGTCCAGCAGATTGTCCTATAATAGCTGACAGGAACAGTAAATCAGAAACCAATCGTCATATCTTGTCATTTTACTGATAGTAATATAGTAGTAGTTCACTGAGACATTAACACATGGAATCGGGGGAGAGGGAGGCTAGGTAGGAGAGAAGACTGTAACATAGACATATTTTAATATATTGCTCTGAGTAACAGCTTTGTTATATTGGGTTTGAGTTGATCACCAGTTATATATCGATATACGCTGTCTGTAAAACAGTTTAACTGATTTGGGCAAATCAGAGAGAAATGTGTCAATAGTGGCATATCTCTGGTGAAAAATAAAATACTGAAAGAAAGCTCAAAGGTGAAGATTAGCCTTAATTCCAATGCAAACACCCGAGATCTATATGGCCAAATTCCACTCATAACCATTCGATAATATCAGCCTGATGAATTTATAGCTCAGTGACCAGCACCTTATTAAAACACATTGTAAATTTACAGTCGTGCTCGCTCAGCAACGCAGTGGTATGAGGTATCCCAGTGTGTTTAGTCGATGAGCAGGTCTATTGACTGTGATGAAATCAGATGAATTGACTACAAGAGTATATGGTTGGTCTTATGTGTGTTGAGAAATTTACCTCACTGTTAATTTGAGACATAGCAGGATAAATGCGGAGTAAGCTTGAGAAGAGGTGTTGTTTAGTTTCAGCATACTTATACCTGCTGAGGATAATATAGTGTCTAGTTTGTGTATACCTCTGCTTAACACTTTGATGCTCAAGGTTGGTCAAGTCCACTTGCAGGTCGAAGACATGTAAATTTTTGAAAATTTACCACTGGAATGCCTGGCTTGATTTTTGAGCCAGTCATTACAGTAATAAAATTTTAACAAAATTTCTGTTGGCCTCAAAATGGACATTTCTCAAGACCACTGCAGGAGCTGTTTTAGCAGGCTTGACCATTAAAGGGTTAATTCAACAATACTCACCTGCAATGTGTGTTTGATTGAAGATTACCGCAATTTTCTGTGGACCATACTGACTATGTGTATAGAATTCATTTCCAGTAACTGACCAGCCAGCTGTTGTCATAAACTGGATTTGTTAAGCCTATGAAGTGACAAATGACTAGATTGAGATGTGCTGATTCTTAAAATACATAAATGCTGTTCCCCTTCACCACTTTGTGCTTGAAGGGGAGGGAGAACTGAATGATCTTGTTTATTTTTGTTGCTGTGTCGGACAGTTTTTTTCATGTACAGTATGGTATAGTATTCCTTGAAATATATATGTACTATTGATGTTGGAGAAAGAGTTATATAAAAAAATTTCAGCTTGTGCGCCCTAACTGTGTGTGCATGCAGTGTGTGTTTGTGTATGCATGCACATTTGCCTGCATGCCTGCCTGAGTACATACTTGAGTGCGCGTATATGTATGCATGCCTGAGTGTGTTTTAAATCTTCATGGGATTATTTTGTGTTAAATGCTATAGATTGTGTACTTAGCTGACATATTTGTCCAAATATAAATATCAAGCTGTTAGATGTGTCAGTTGATAATGTCTGTGTGTATATATATATATATATATATATATATATATATATATATATATATATATATATATATATATTTATATATATATATATATATATATATATATATATATATATATATATATAAATATATATATATATCTTGTCCCTAGACATTCATCTTCAGTTCTGCCGGCAAGATTTATTTGTTATAATCCAGTTGGTTATTTTGAAAACATTTAGATTAAATATCATTGCCTCCTCGTGGCAATGACTTTTACTCAAATTGTTTTTAAAATAGTGCTTTGGAATATTTCACATCATTGGGACAATTTAAAGAATATAATCGCATTAATAACGTTATATAATTGATGATGCTTAGAAAGAATAAATATAATTTCACAGTGTGGATGTGTGATTGTTTTTTAGAAGTTTCCAAGACATCTTGCAATCGTGTAATATATTTCTTACATCTGTGTATGACATTGAGTGTCATTTGCTCAAGTATTGTTTCAGCCTGAAGAAGTACATGCGTTATATAATGGTAAAAATACAATAAAGCACACGCTCATTGGAAATATATCTTGTGGAATTATGATGGAATTAGATGACGTGCTTCGACAGGAGAATCGTCGCGGGAATGGGTCCAAAATGCTAAAAGCCATTTATGATATATGGATTGAGTAGCACACAACAGATTCCACTTTCTTGCATTTTCTGTCTAGCGCTTGATGTCAGAGTTCATACAGAATTGTGTGATTGTGTAATTGACACTTGGTGGCCAAGTTTTAGGTCTTTTAATCTGTGATCGTGAAATAGACAAGAGAAGTTATTGGTTACTGAATGTTAAGGTCAGTGTTGCTATATCTCTACTGTTATTATGTCGAGAGTCTTCTCTTAGAAAAACTTTCACGTGTGAATATTGAGTCTTGAAACGTGAAAAAACAAATCAGAAAACCTCTTCACGGAAAAAGTTCATAGAGTTAATTGCTATCTTTTCTATTTGTTGTAACCATTCCCTATACCATAAATCCCTTATAGTGTAAGAAATATTCTGTTTGATAATTTGAAACTAATTTAACTGGAAGCTGTTGCTAGTTAAAGCAGCAACATCGTCCAGTTCAACTAGGTTGAAAATATTCAGGGGCTGAGCTGTATTGTTGTTTTGAAGCTATAATAAGCTATTTGTATTGTAAACCTTTAACACTTAATTTGTTCCAAACAAATTAAATTTTCTGGAAAATGTCAATTTCCAGACCAAGAGAAGACTATTTTAGAAAATATATGACTGGAATGACTGGCTCAGTTATCGAGCCAGTCATTCCAGTGGTAAATTTTTAAAAATAGTCTTCTCTTGGTCTGCAAATGGACATTTCTCAAGACCACTGCAGAAGCCGTTTTTTTGCTAATATGAGTGTTAAAAGGTTGAAGAACACAGTTTGCAGTGTTAACGCTAATCGTCCCACACTTTGTCTTCCAAACAGGTTCACATCAATAAACAGCTTATGTGTTAGCCATCGAGGATTTAAAAGCGTGTTTGACGGATTTAAGAATAAATAGCCACAGGTTCTGTAACTGTTTCTAGCTCAGCAAGATCGAAGAATGTTTAAGCATTGCAGTGTCCTGTAAAGGTTTCAGTACCTTTGATAGCGTATCTATATAATTTCTGTACCTAATTGAAAGCTTATATATCTCTATAAGTTTCTGTACTTAATTGAAAGTGTATCTCATATAAGTATTTAGACATAAATCGCATAGCCCTTTAAACCCTAAAATTCCACTGCCTCAATTTCAAGACAACTACACAGGAAAACTGTTGAATATTTCGAAACTAATTTTCTTGGAAACTGTTACCACCACAGGTTGCAACAGCTCCCAGTCAAATTAGTTTCAAAATATACAACACAATATATATATATATATATATATATATATATATATATATATATATATATATATATATATATATTACTTACCTGATATTAAAGAATCTGTCATTTCTGGTTTGTAATGTTTGGCAAGATAAAGTGTGATGATGACATATTTAATCATCACAATCTGGCTTTGTTAATTTTAAAATAATTTGGCTGAAAGTTGTTGCTGCCACTATGCAGAAGAAACATTCCATCAAATAGTTTTCAAACTTAAATCACAAAATTTTGTATTCAGGTACTCACTTTGATTTGGCAAAACTTTCCTGAACTGCAAACATCTCTGAATAACAAATTACTCCTTATTTCAGCTCAAATCTGATGAGCTAAATTGCTTCAGTGTAAATTCACTTTTCCAGCGTATCCATCTATCAGCCCGTCATATGATGTCATAATCAGCTAAGCGATGGCGTCATAACCATTACTTCATAAATGATTCTATTTGGCCTGTCTAACTCTTAATAGTCTGACACTTACGAATGTATGTCTACTATATATTTAATAAACATTCTGTTGAATATTTTGAAACTAATTTAACGGGACGCTCTATGGCAGCAACAGCACCCAGTCAAATTAGTTCCAAAATATTCAATAACACCTGTATAATTTTCTGGAAATTGATAGTCAGTGATTTCAGAGATCGATTGATCCCAACATGAACCTGGTGGGGGTGGAGCTTAGCTAGAGATGGGCGGGGCATGGTTAAAACTGGAAAGATGAATTGTCATAGTACATTATTCATCATGTCAAAGATCACTTTCTGAAATATGATTGAGACGTTTCCATTTATTCAGGCTAACATGTATTACACAGTAATCATCCAGTTAAATTTGATTCAAGTATGTTTTTATTATTAGATGATATTGTTTGTTTGCTGTGGGAGCTTGGTACATACGAATGTGTAGAGTTATGATTTATTGTATGGCTAGCTATATTCTTATCATCATTATAAATAACTGTAGTCCCTATGATCTGAGTAGATAAGTGGCATAATTAAAACAGGTGAAGTTGACCTTAAATCTCTCAACATACAGGTGTCTTCTATTTGTACATGTACGTATGTACATACTACATTCGTCTAGAATTTGTTCGGGCAGCTTTTTTTTCTTCGCTTGATTTAGGTGGATAGACTATCAACATCATAATGTAATCGTATATTTTTGGTTGGTTGTATTATTCTTCCACACAACCACTATATTTGAGAAAATATGGTGCTTGTGTTTTTGTTCCCATCCGTCCATCAGTGCAAGTGTGCATCCAGCAAGGTATCATTGCAGATTGTCGGTTTTTAGCTCACATAGCCTGAAAGGCCAAGGGCGGTTATGCCGTGTGCCGTGGTGACCGTCTGCCCATCCAACTGTCTATCTGTCCGTCTTTCTTTAAACAACTTCTCAAAGACCACTGGGCCGATTTCATTTATATTTGGCAGGAAGCATCCCTATGGCATAGAGATTTAAGTTTGTTCAAACGAAGCCAGCGGCCATCTTGCATTTTAGCCGATTGTTAGAAATGTGTTTAAAAAATCTCCAAAACCGCTTGTGGGATCGATTCAAACCTCATAAAATATCATCTAAGGTAAGAGCTGAACCAAGTTTGTTCAAGGGAGCTTGATTTGCCAAATAGTTTGGCAGCCATCTTGGATAACCTATTATTCGCGAAAACAACTCCAGAACAACTGAATGGGTTGGGCTGAAATTTGGGAGATATAATTAGGGACTAAGGGCCATTAAAGTCTGTTCAAGAGAAGTTGATACACATAAAAAAACATGGGTGTTGTGTATCAGCCAAAACATAGCGTGTTTGGCGGTCATAGTGGACTTTTATATTTGATGAATCTTGAAGCCAAAATTGTTTTTATATAGGTGTTTGGCTATTCTGATTTAAAATTTTCCATCTTCAAAACTGTCAGATAAATGGTTTGTCAGCCATTTTGGATCTTTTTCCTGTCAAAAGTTCCCGTGCGAAAGCAATAGGGAAGTTTGAGGGTGTGGGTGGCAATAGTAAATTTTAAATGTCTTCTCGAGAACATCTGGGGCGATTTCAAGTATATTTGGCAAAAAGTATCTGTCGGGCAGATAGATACAGGGTTTTTCAAACAAAGCCAGTCGGTCAATTTGGCCGGCTGCCATATTGGATTTTGGCTGATTTTTAGAATGTCTTTAAAAATCTTTTACTCTCAAACCGCGTGGCGGATCGATTCAAAACTCATACAATAGCATCTAGGGCGACATCTGAACCAAGTTTATTTGAGAGAACTTGATTGGGCAAATGCCTAGGTGGCCATCTTGGATGACCTAGTTTTTGCATGAATGAGTTCTTCTCCAGAACCACTGAATGGATTGGGCCGAACTTTGAGAGATATGATTAGGGCCTACGTGCCATTAAAGTATGTTGAAGGGAAGTTGATGCACATAAAAAAACATGGGTGTTGAGTGCCAGTCAAAACATAGCATGTTTGGTGGCCATATTGGATTTTTTTATTTGATGGATTTTGAAGCCAAAATTGTTTTTGTATAGTGTTTTGGTATTCTGATTTCAAATTTACCATTTTCAAAATTATCGGATAAGCAGTTTGGCGGTCATATTGGATCATTTTCGTGCCAAAGATTCCATACTAAAGCAAGAGAAAATGTTTAATGTTTTCTCAAGAACCACTGGTCCGATTTTGGGTATGTTTGGCAGAAAGCATCCTTAGGGCATAGAGTTCCAAGTTTGTTCAAATGAAGCCCATCATCCTATTTGGCAGGTGGCCATCTTGGATTTTTAGGAACATCTTTAGAGAATCTCTAAAGCCACCTGGGTGATCGATTCATAACTCATTAAACATTATCTGTGGCAACAGCTGAACAAAGTTTGTTCAGTGGAACTGGAATGGCTGACTTAGATTTCATGAAAATGACTTCTTATCCAGAACCACTGAATGGATCGGGCACTAGATTTCATGAAAACAACTTCTTATCCAGAACCACTGAACGGATTGGCCTGAAATTTGTGAGATATAATAATATGATTAAGGACGAAGGGCCATTAAAGTTTGTTCAAGGGAAGTTGATATGTAAAAAAAACATGGCCATCATGGATCTATGAAAATTTAGTGTGTTTGGCAGCCATCTGGGATTTTCTGAAAATTTCCTAGAAAATCATTCCAGACTACTTTAATATTAACCACTGAGCCAATTTTAATAAAACTTGGCTAAACCTTCGCAGAGCTTAGATTAGTAAATTCCTCCAGTGATTATGACATCTTGTTTTGTTCAGTTGTGCCAGTGGCCAATAATTCCAGGTGAGCGATACAGGCCCCTCGGGCCTCTTGTGTTCACAATACTCTTTAATCCTATAAGCCTAAAATTTGTTCTTGAAAATTTTAGTTTTCTCTTTGAAAATGTCCATTTTCAGACTAGGAAATATTATCTTTGAAAATTTACCACTGGAATGACTGGCTCATTTATTGAGCCAGTCATTCCAGTGGTAAATTTTCAAAAGTAATCTCTTGGTATGCAAATAGACATTTCTGAAGACCGCTGTAAAAGCTGTATTTGACCGACTTGAGGGTTACCGGGTTATTGGTCAAGTCAGCAATAACCGGCCTCTTTCGTGATCTTGAGAAATATCCGTTCACATCCCAAGAGAATATTATTTTTTAAATTTCCCCACAATAACTGGCATGTCAAGTGTCAACTCTTTTACCAAAAAACATTAGTTGCATACATCAGGGCATTTATGCTTGTTTCTTCGGCTGTTAACCCTTTCTGTACTACGGTCACCTGATACATACTTTAACCATTTAGTTGACACTCGAATTTGTTCAAGAAAATTTCAAACTTCTCATAGGAAATGCCCATTTGCAGACCAAGAGAAGACTATTTTTGAATATCCAGTGGTAAGTTTTCAAAAATAGTCTTCTCTTGGTCTGCAAATGGACATTTCTCAAACCCACTGCAGAAGATTTTTTTGGTGGATATGAATGTTAAAGAGTTAATAAGAACAATAATAAGTATTCAGTTTAATTCTTTAAGTGTCAAACCACCCAAAAAAAACATCTATGCGGCCACGAGGAATGTCTTTTCAGGCACAGAAAACACTTTTTAAAATTTAGTGCTGAAATTTGCTCTCTTGGCCTGAAAATGGCCATTCACTAAGCAAATTTTTTTATTTTCTTGTCTAATCTTGACCAGTAAATGGTTAATATTCCAAATTATTTGCTCCAAGACAAGTTACTTTCAAAATATCCAACATGTTTCCATACGTCCACTTTTTCATGGATTTGTGCACTTTTTTGGTCCGTAAATCTCTGTCCTGTAGGCTTTTAAAAATATGTAAATATATGGTTTTTGCACGTTCAAAGTGATCATAATGACCTAAATGTTAAGATTTGTTGATATTATTATTCATGCTTCACTTATTTAAATGGGTATTTGTCATTTAAACCAGTTTATAAACCCCTGTCATTGTCACCAGTTTTCGCATTTCTGTGATGCAATGCATCTGAAGATAAATCATGACCATGATGCAATGCACCAATGAGAAATAATTGTAGTATTGGCATGAGTGACAAATATTGGTGAAATAGAACCATTTCACAGCTAATTAACGTTCATATGTACCTCAAGAAATACAGGCAATGCCATCTGAAAGCAATTAGATTTCACAGTTTAACACGCGCGCACGCACGCACGCACGCACGCATGCACACACACACACACGTCTGCTTTGGATTTAGCGCTTTTGTCCTCTTTTCCAATAGCTTATATATGGTAATCCTACATAAGGGATTTCCTAGAATGTCTAAAATGAAGACAATTTTTATCCACTGTCTGATGATTAACCCTTTCAGCACAAGATTTAAAACATAATTTGATTGGAAGGTGTTTCTTCTAAGCGGTACTGACAGTCTACTTAATTTAAAAAAATAATTTCTTGTCTGGTATGTCAGGTTGAGGTTGAAGTATTGTTGGCCTATTGGTGCATGTAGCTAGCTCAGGTTGCTCAAGTGATAAGAAAAATATTGATAGATTTGTGATCTGATTTTCTGATGTCATTGTTTGTAGAAATTCCTTCTCATCTTATCCATTATTGATCATGAGTTAGGTCTCAGCCTATATTAGAATTTCTTAATAATAATGTTGTCGTCTACAATATGAAGATGACAGAATCATCTCTGTCGCGTAGTCATAGGAGCGGAATGAATTATGTACTAACCCTTTAACCTTTACAAACCAGAAACAACAAATTCTTAATGAGGGTAAGAGATATTATATTAAATATTTTGAAATTAATTTAACTTGGAGCTGTATGTACACAAAAATGTTCCGGTTAAATTAGATTCAAAATATTCAACATCTTTCCTATATATTTATCTTGAAATTGTGACACTGGCATTTCAATGGTTAAAGCGCTAAGACATGCCAATATTCTCTGGAACCAAAAACTCATACAATCAATCCATTCTAGATAAATTCCAGAATACTCGCTGAATGCTATTCCTGTCATATGAAGAAAATTCCTTTTATTGTAGTTGGAAATTCTGCAAGATTTAAATTAACCCCTTAACACTCATATCAGCCAAAAATGGTTTCTGCAGGTGCCTTGAGAAATGTTCATTTGTAGACCAAGAGAAGACTATTTTTTTTAATTTACCACTGGAATGACTGGCTTGATAACCAAGCCAGTCATTCCAGTGGTAAAATTTAAAAGATAGTCTTCTTGGTCTGCAAATCGACATTTTCTACGAGAAAGTTGAAATGTTCTTGAACAAATTCAAGTGTTAAAGGGTTGAAGCTTATCTCTATAGGTCTTAAGGTTAGATAAGCTCAGATTATACAGTTTTGTTGACTTTGACCAATTGCTTTTCACCAAAATATGAATATCTCGAGAAGGAGAAAGGCCGATTTGAATTCTTTAAATGTTTTCTTGTGGAAAATGTTATTGTGCCGAATTAGGAAGTCTGCGCTGAATATACATATTACGAACCATACCAAGTTTGCTTTGGCAATCCACACTATCCATGCCTTTACAGGCCTGCGAGACATTCTATCAAAAACAAAACCTGATAATGTTCACCAACATTGGCTGCCTGCACACGAACGCGTGTCATAAGGTCTACGATGATTATTGGACAAATATAATTAAGAGGACTTCATTGCTGGTAAAGATGAAAACTGGTAATTTTGACCTTAGTCCTTAACCCTTAAATATTTTTCTCATAGAAAATGTCCATTTGCAGACCATGAGAAGATTAGTTTTGATAATTTATCACTGGAATGACTGGACATTTCTCAGGACCAGTGCCGAAGCTGTTTTTGTCTGTTTTGAGGTTAAAGGGTTAAAAGGGGTGAACTCTTCTGACGTGTCCATTGACCTCTGATGAAGCGGAGTTCATGTCTGGCAAAATATAAAACTGGAAACTTTGACACTTCAGGGCTAACCTTGACCTCTGACCTATCATATGGTTTTTAATCCTGAGCAAATACAATGTAAACATGAATATGACACAAAATCAGTGGAGGGTTTCATGATCCCACGAAGCAAGCAAAACCTAGTTTAAATGTAGTCACAGCTAGCTAACAGATTCTTACTCAAAATCTGCATACATTTTCTATGGGCTGTTTTTAGACAATAGGAATGCGGATAACTGTAAAACCATTGGAAAGTGAAAAATAAAAGAACAATCACACAATTCATGAATCATAATCAAGTAAGTGACGTGTAGGATGACATCATAATCATTGCGTAATAACTGCCTCAATTTAGTCCGTCGGGTTGTATGAATTGTAATTCTTTACTAATTTAATAAAAATGTTATTGAATATTTTGAAACTAATTTTACTGGATGCTAGTCAAATTAGTTTCAAAATATTCAACAGCTTACCTGTATAGTTTTCTGGAAATTGATAGTCAGTGTTCAGGGATCAATCGATCCAAGCATGGGTGTAGCTTAACTAGGGATGGGTGGGGCACAGCTAAATCTGGAAAAATCCATTCTACCATTGGTACAAGAACTTGAATAAGTTTGAAGATGATCTGCTTAATACTGTAGGAGGAAATACAGGACAAACTTTTAAACTGATAATATGAAGAAAGAAGAAGGATCCTGTAAGAAAACAATAATCTGTGCTAACACGCAGATTATTGACTGACGGAAAGACAGACAAAGTGGCAAAACAAAGGGATTGTATGGTGTAACATAGTTAATGTCAGGGGCGGGCTGACAGTATTGCGAGTCCCAGTCAAATAAACTAGATGGGGGCCCTGGAGAGGGTGCCCCCCCCCCCCCCATTCCACAATAAGGTGTCTATTGTCAAACCATAATACAATGACCTCTATCCTTCAACCTTAGCTATGTGTTGCCATTGAGAATATTCACAAATGTTTGTCATTCAGGGTATGTTAACAAATATCTTTTCAGTATTTGTTGAAATTTCTCATATTTACATTTGTAAGATGTGCATATATGCATTTGTGTTTGTTTGCCACGAACACTCTGGCTTTCACATTAAATTAGTTACGTCAGAGTGGATAGAAGAAATGCTGGAGTACATTGTTGAAGCAATGTTGCTGAAACCTTGTGCTGTCTTAGACCCTGGCAGCTTGCAGCAACATTGTTTCCAAAATAAACACTGGTTATCATATGAAATCAAATAGAATTTTTTATCAGAATATCCAGCATTCTACCATCATATTGAGAGAAAAATTATGTATACAATCGATTAAGCTAATAGACGAGGTTGCCAGGCTGTGTAAGAGCATTAATATGATTTCAAACTGTTTTGAGTTGATAGTACTATGAACCTTTCCAGTTTTAGTTATGCCCCGCCCATCTCTAGCTGAGCTCCGCCCATGCTTCACCCGTGTTGGGATCGATCGATCCCTGAAGTCCCTGACTATGAATTTCCAGAAAACTATACAGGTAAGCTGTTAAATATTTTGAAACTAATTTGACAAGGCAGCAACAGCACCCAGTCAAATTAGTTTCAAAATATTCAACAGAATGTTTATTAAATGGTAATGACATACAATTCGTACAACGTTCATTTAAAATAGACTAAATCAACTCATTCATGCTGTAATTGATTATGACATCACGCTACGCAGCGCGTAATTGATTATGATATCATATGTTGGATGGATAAACTGGACAGGTCCACTGAACATTAACAATATAGATATCTATCATTTTGTGACAGTTCTGAAAAGCTATGCATAATTTGTACCTATTTAATATTGCAGATAAGTTGAACTTGAGCAATATTTAGGATGATAACTGGTCTTGTATATGAAATTCTAGAAACGGGTTCGCTCTATTATCTGTTGCCCAACAATGTTTTTTAAAATGAATATACCATACAAGTTCATTATCCATTTAAAGGTCTTAGAGAATGTTAGCGTTAATGTCGTGCATTATACGGGTTAGGCAGATTTACAATCTAGTTAAAACAGGTTTTCAGTGTAGTTCAGAGAAGGCTTCTCATGTAAATATACAATATTTGCTCAGGTCATTGCAATATTATATTTTTTAGGATCCCGCATATTTTGGTGGTTTATTAAGCTGCGATGCAATCACAGATTATTAAAGTCACTCAGGATCTTTCTTCATTCTTCTTTCTTTCTTATTCTTCGTCAAAAACATTGTACCACATCACCTCCTACAGTTTTTATCCAATCAACTCCAAACTTGGTCAACTTCGGCTACCCAGTCTGGAATCTTGCGATTGTATGTTCGTCGTTTTGAGCTACCCACATTTCCGCGGGCAAAAAGTACCATAGGAAATGTAGGGAGATTTTCAATATTGATCTTTGATGTACTACTAAAGCTAGTTTTGATAAGATCACTGCCATACTTAGGTAGGATGTTACTCGTGGGGTTCCGAATATGTTTGCGCACCTAAAAGGTGACCTTGACCTTTGACCGCCATTGCATTGAATATGGCCCCATAGGGAATAAATGGGGATTTTCAGGATGGATCTTTGAACTGCGACTACACCGAGAGTTTTGATTGTATAACTACCATACTTGCATAGGATGTTACATTTGATGTCCTGAAGATGTCTGCCCACCTAAAAGGTGACCTTGACCTTTGACCACCAATCCATTGCAATTTTTTGGAAAATATTTTTTTCAAAATAGCTGCCAGGTCAGAGTGATCTTGACCTCAAAGTTAAAGTCAAATTAGTTTCAAAGGATTCAACAAAGAATATGAGAAGACCATGTATGAGCATTTGTTATATCTTGTCTAATCTTGAAATGGTTAGAGAATATCTGGACTCCAAACATCCTCCTTGAGGTGTGAAAGACATGAGGGCTTGACTTTGACAGTCATTAGTCTTAGCTGTCAATGACAGCATGTTTATGACATGATTTGGTGAGATTTCCATTGAGCTAAACCTCCTTTGCCACAGCCTCTTAATGAATATTTGATAGCTAATTCTAAGTGTCTTGCTGTGTTTATGCTGCTATCTTAAGTGCAGTATTTTAATGTCTTGGATGGATTTACTATCTAACTGTCTCAGACTGCTGCAATCCACCAGATAATAATTTCACTGAGCAATAACTCTAAACCTGATGAATATTTTGAAAACAATTTGACTGAAAGTTGTTAGTGGCTTAGATTTTCTGTCAAACCCTTTCTAAAATATTCAGCATATCCAGAGTTAAACTCCATGGAAAATCTAATCTGCATAAATTCAGCTGGCAAACAATTAATAAACATTTTGATTGAATATTTTGAAACTAACTCCACTGAAAGCTGTTGCTGCCATAGCCAGCAATAGCCCTGAGTCAAATTAGTCTCAAATTATTCAACAGCTTACCTGTATAATTACTTTGAAAATGGAATTCTGAGAATTCATGTTTCACAATATATAAATTGATTTTCCAACTCACAGAAGTAAGTGGGCGGAGCTTGGCTAGAAATGGGTGGGGCATAGCTAGATAAATTGATCCCTCTAATGCTGATCAGAAAGCGGCAAATCCCTTCTTGGCATATACAGTTCAGTTCTTGAAGCATTACTTGTAACACTGTTTATAGCATTGATTATATAAGCTCAAATAAATCAACTTCAGACTAAATTCTCCACACCTGTAATTATTTCTCTGCCTCACTTTCACCTGTATGAGGCATTCTTCTGTCCACTCTATTTTTCTCACAAACATTTGTGTTATGCGCTTAATATAATTAGAAGGCAGTTATCACTGCATGCATTTTGGATGCTCCAAAAAATGTTGTCTTTTGAACACCTGTCTTATTGTTATAAAAGCAAAAACAATATAGAAGGATCCATTTCTATCGATGCCCCACCCATTTCTAACTCGGGTCCGCCCACTTTTTTACTGGTGTTGAAATTGATTTGAAACTTTGAAATGTAGACTAGTGATAGACTTTTCAGCTTTTCTAATTAAGCTATATGTCATTATAATAGCGACATCAGCTAACATAGATGACGTAATTGATTATGGCATCAGATACATGAGTCACAGATTGGATCCATTCATTGCTTTCCATATGATAACTCATTATTATTTGTTGTTTGTAGTTAACAGAACATATTATCTCAACAAAAGTGTCTAGAAACTTCATCTTATTTCTATTCAGATTTGCCAAAAGCAGCAGAAAACTTGGCAGACTTTCGGATCCTGCACGATCTCAAGACACTTTATGCCCTTGTTTGTTTAATTAACTGGAGATGAGTCTATTGTTAATTTATGCTGAAATAAATATCAACACAAATCTGAGATATTTGAGGGGATCAAGTATTGCCGGTCCTGCCAAAACTATTAAATCTTTAGTGGTTAAGACGGAATTGAAACGCTTGCTTAAAGTTATCCTTATGCAATAAGATTAGGAAAATGTTTGAAAATTTCAGTGACGATCGTCTTCGGAGCCGCCAGTTTACTTTGATATTTGTAGCCGTGATTATTTGGGATTCTATTTTTATCTCGCCCTTTGCAAGAGGTGAAAAAATTAATTTTGGGAGAGGGTGAAAAAATGTTGGCGTCTGTGTCCGCTCTGGTTAAGCTTTTTTAAAATAACATTTGCACCCAAAGGGGTTCATCTGATTTTTTTTTAAACTTCTCAAATGCATCAAAATTATATTGATTTTTTAAATTTGTCCAAATTTTTTACTTGTTTGAACTTTGAATAATTTTTGTGTCCAGGTTAATATTTTCAATCTGGTTAAGCTTTTTAGCTCACCTGGCCTGAAAGGCCAAGTGAGCTTATGTCGTGGCGACTGTCTGTCATGTGTCTGTCCGTCCATCCGTCAACTTTTCCTTCAAACGACTTCTCAAGAACCGCTGGGCCAATTTCAATTATATTTCACAGGAAGCATCCTTAGGGCATAGGGATCCAAGGTTGTTCAAATGAAGGCGATCGACCAATTTGGTCAGCGGCCATCCGGAATTTTGGCTGATTTTTAGAAACGTCTTTAAACATCCCCGAAACTGATTGAGGGAAACCCCATGAAATATGATGTAGGGCAGGGTCTCAACCAAGTTTGTTCAAGGGAACTTAATTGGTCAAATGGTTTTAGCGAAAATAACTTCCAGAACCGCTAAAGGGATCAGGCCAAAATTTGGGAGATGTGATTAGGGACTAACTAACGGCCAGTAAAGTTTTTTGAAGAGAAGTTAATCCATCAAAAAACATGACTGCCATGGGCTAATCAAAATATAGCATATTTGGTGGCCATATTGGATTTTTTTATTTGATGAATTTTGAGGCCGAAATTGGTGTTATATAGGTTTTTAGCTCACCTGGCCTGAAAGGCCAAGTGAGCTTATGTCGTGGCGACCGTCTGTCGTGTGTCCGTCCGTCAACTTTTCCTTTAAAACGACTTCTTAAGAACCGCTGGGGCAATTTCAATTATATTTGGCAGGAAGCATCCTTAGGGCATAGGGATCCAAGTTTGTTCAAATGAAGCCGATCGGCCAATTTGGCCGGTGGCCATCTTGGATTTTGGCCGATTTCTAGAAACGTCTAAAAATCTCCGAAACTGCTTGAGGGATTGAAGGAAACCTCATAAAATATGATCCAAGGTTGGTCAGGGGAACTTGATTGGTCAAATGGTTCGGCGACCATCTTGGTTGACCTAATTTTAGGGAAAATGGCTTCTCTAGAACCGCTGAAGGGATCAGGCCAAAATTTGGCAGAAACGAAGCTGATCGGCCAATTGGCTGGCAGCCATCTTGGATTTTGACTGATTTTTAGAAATGTCTTTAAAAATCTTCTCTAAAACCGTTTGAGGGATCAATTCAGACCTCATGAAATCTGATCTATGGTAAGAGCTGACCCAAGTTTGTTCAAGGGAACTTAATTGACTAAATGGTTCAGCAGCCATCTTGGATGACCTCGTTTTCGCAAAAACAACTTCCCCAGAACCGCTGAAGCGATCAGGCCAAAATTTGTGATATATGATTAAAGACTAAGGGCCATTAAAGTTTGTTCAAGAGAAGTTGATTCGTCAAAAAAACTGGCTGCTTTAAAATGTCTTTAAAAATCTTCTCCAAAACTGCTTGGGGGATCAC
Source organism: Chaetoderma sp. LZ-2023a (assembly GCA_034401795.1). NCBI lineage: Eukaryota > Metazoa > Mollusca > Caudofoveata > Chaetodermatida > Chaetodermatidae > Chaetoderma > Chaetoderma sp. LZ-2023a. The sequence continues at coordinate 63,127,642 of CM067369.1, read as the reverse complement.
TTCAAAACGCATGAAATATCATCTAGGGCAAGAGCTGCACCAAGTCTGTTTCAAAGGAACTAGATTGGCCAAATGTGGCCATATTGGATAACATTATTTTTTGCAAAATTACTCCAGAACCACTGAGCGGATTCGGCCAAAATTTGGGAGATATGATTAGGCACTTAAATCAAAATGGAGCATGTTTGGCGGCCATATTAGACTTGCAAAAATGTCCACAAACTCATTTAGAAGACTACTCCTAAACCACCTACCAGCAATTGTGACAAAAGTGCATAATGCTCCAGGTGAGTGACACAGGCCTCTTGTTGGGTATTCTGATCTAAAATTTTGCAATTTTCGAAACTGTCGGATAAACGGTTTGGCGGCCATCTTAGATCATTTTCCCGCCAAAAGATCCCATACTAAAGCAATGGGAAATTAAAAATATCTTCTCGAAAACTGTTGGGCTGATTTCAGTTATGTTTGGCATGAAGCATCCTTGAGGCATAGAGATTCAAGTTTGTTCAAACGAACCCGATTTCGGCCAATTTGGCCGGTGACCATCTTGGATTTTGGCCTATTTTTAGAAATGTCTTTAAAAATCTTCTCCAAAACCGTTTGAGGGATCGATTCATAACTCATGAAAATATGACCTGGTGGAAGAGCTGAACCGAGTTTGTTCAAGGGAACTTGAGTGACCAAATGGTTCAGCGGCCATCTTGGATGACCTAGTTTTCGCAAAAACAACTTCTTCCCCAGAACCGCTAAAGCGATCAGCCCGAAATTTGTGATGTATAATTAGCGACTAAGGGCCATTAATATTTGTTCAAGAGAAGTTGATGCGTCAAAAAACATGACTGTGGTGGACCAATCAATATATAGTGTGTTTGGCAGCCATATTGGAGTTTTTTATTTTATGGATTTTGAGGCTGAAATTCGTTTTATATAGGTTTTTGGGTATTCTGATCTCAAATTAGCAATTTTCGAAACCGTTGGATAAACTGTTTGGCAGCCATCTTGGATCATTTTCCCACCAAAATCTTCCATACTAAAGCAATGGGAAATTTAAAATGTCTTCTGCTCGAGAACTGCTGGGCCGATTTGGATTATATTTGGCAGGAAGCATCCTTATGGCATAGAGATTTAATTTTGTTGAAACGAAGCCGATCGGCCAATTTGGCTGGTAGCCATCTTGGATTTTGGCCGATTTTTAGAAATGTCTTTAAAAATCTTCTCCAAAACCGTTTGAGGGATCAATTCAGACCTCATGTAATATGATCTAGGGCAAGACCTCACTCAAGTTTGTTCAAGGGAACTTGATTGACCCAATGGTTCAGCAGCCATCTTGGATGACCTTGTTTTTGCAAAAACATCTTCCCCAGAACCGTGGAAATTTGTAATATATGATTAGGGACTAAGGGCCATTAAAGTTGTTACAAGATGTCTTAACAACAACAACAACAACCATCACTCCATGCTCGCATTAACCCTGACGTTTAGTGACGCAGATAAAAATAGATTAGAAATAAATAGAATTATTCTATATATTTATTAGCTCACCTGACCTTAAAGGCCAAGTGAGCTTATGTCGTGGTGACCGTCCGTCGTCCGTCCGTCAACTTTTCCTTTAAAATGACTTCTCAAGAATCACTGGGATGATTTCAATTATATTTGGCAGAAAGCATCCTTAGGGCATAGGGATCCAAGTTTGTTCAAACGAAGCCGATCGGCCAATTTGGCCGATGGCCATCTTGGATTTTGGCCAATTTTTATAAACGTCTTTAAAAATCTCCAAAACCGCTTGAAATATGATCCAGGGCAAGAGCTCAACCAAATTTGTTCAGGGGAACTTGATTGGTTAAATGGTTCGGTGGCCATCTTGGTTGACCTGGTTTGGGCAAAAATTACTTCTCTAGAACCGCTGAAGGGATCAGGCCAAAATTTGGCAGATATGATTAGGGACTAAGGGCCAGTAAAGTTTGTTCAAGAGAAGTTGATCCATCAAAAAAACTGGCCGCTATGGGCCTATCTATAGCGTGATTGGCGGCCATATTGGATTTTTAATTTGATTAATTTTCAGGCCGAAATTGGTTTCATGTATGTGTTTGCGCATTGTGATTTCAAATTTGCCATTTTCGAGACTATCGGATAAACGGTTTAGCGGCCGTCGTGAACCATTTACCCGCCAAAATCTCCCATACAATGGGAAATTTAAAATGTATTTTCGCGCCATCTTGGATTTTGTCAATTTTTAGAAAGGTCTTTAAAGATCTCCAAAACCTCTTGGGGGATCAATTCAAAACGCATGAAATATCATCTAGGGTAAGAGCCGCACCAAGTTTGTTCAAGGGAACTTGATTGGCCAAATGATTTGGCGGCCATCTTGGATAACCTATTTTTTCCCAAAACAACTCCAGAACCACAGTGGACTGGGCCGAAATTTGGGAGATATGAGTAGGCACTGAGTGCCATTAAAGTTTGTTCAAAGGAAGGAGCTTAGTCAAAAACATGGCAGAAGTGGACCAATCAAAATGTAGCGTGTTTGGTGGCCATATTGGACTTGCAAAAATGTTCAGAAACTCATTTAAAAGACTACTCCTAAACCATCCACCAACAATTTTGACAAAAATGCACAGTGCTCCAGGTGAGCGACACAGGCCCCTTGGGCCGCTTGTTTAAAATGGCATTTGTTATCGGATTTAAAAAGGAAATTCACAGATGTATTCTATAAGATGCTTAGGCCTAATGTCCACATAAAAAATAAAGATTTTCAGAATTTTTTCATATTTTTTGCATCCCGGTTATATGTATTATGCTGAGTGGGTATATGTATTATGCTGTGCATAAGCTTTTTTCAAACAACATTTACATCAGCCATGGCCTATCTGATTTGAATATAAAACTTCACAGATTTGTTCTATCCGATGTTTACGACTAGTCCACATCAAAAGGAAATAGATTTTGATTCCTGTATAAAACCATTCTCATAATGCTAATCAAAGTCAGTTTACTGTTACCCCGGAAAACAACAGTAGACTGACTTTGATTAGCATTATGAGAATGGTTTTAAACTGGAAGCTGTCAAGATTGGTCAAGAAAATTTTAACTTACTTTTATTTAAGTTATTTGCAGGCTAAAAGAACACTATTTTTAGCAATGTACCACTTGATTGACTGGCTGCATTATAGAGCTAGGCATTCTACCGATATATTTTTACTCGCGTAGCTAGACACACGGGTTAATGAGAGCAAGTGTTGCTTCTTTTTGTTCTTCTTGTTCTTGTTCTTGTTGTTCGTAAGATATTTTTAACAAAGGTGGAACTTGCCTGTTGCATCTGAAACATGTATCCCAATTTTTGGGTCAAAAACTAAAACACAAAAGCAGTAGCTTTCTGACAGCAACATTGTTTTCAAAATGTACTCTCTTGACACATTTTTCAAAAACTCATGTTCTACTGAAGCGATCTCCAAACCTGGGTGGATGTTTGTCCATGGGGTGCCGCAAATGTTGCCATTTTCAGGTCAAAAGCTAAAGCTCAACAGCAACAGCTTTTAGCAAAATTCATTCAAAAATAGACACTTGAATTCATCGCAGTCCGATTTAAAATATATCGACGACACAGGTATTGGACAAATTTTTCCTTGTTTTAACAAGTTTTCTGTGAGTCTTAAAGGACAATTCCGGGATGATAAAAAGTGTGCTTTATTTGAAAGATTATTACATGTTTAATGAAATTGTGCCAGAATAATAACCAGATAGAAATAGTGTAACCAACTATCGCTAGATAAAGTCGGTAAAATTGACAATTTTTCGCACATAGGAGCGCTGCCATTTTATCGCATCTAGTGACGTCAGCCTTGCACCACCGCTATTGCTCTGACTGGAGGAGCCAGGCCAATAGATGTGGGTATATGTTTTAAAGAAGTATACGTAAATGATAATAGCAAACGAACCGTTGAAGCGATTTCAATGATTCTAGGATCTCAAAATAGGTGCCGACCTTTGGGATTAATATGATATAATGGATGTTAATATCGGACAAGAGGTTCAAAAGACTGGAATATATAAAAAAGATTATTCATCTAAGATACGATCTGAGAATATGTTATCCTATTTTTGGTAAAATTCAGCATGAGATGGTTTTTGTCTCGCAGACTCTATCTTTGCTTATTGTCATTAAATTGGAGTGTGCCTAAAGCTGAAAGAAATGGCTTTTTGCCTGACCAATTATAATTTTGCTCAAGTGGATATTGCCACAGATATCACCAAATGAATTAACATTTTGACATAAAATCTGGGAATTCTCATCACCGCTCAATATTGCCAGGCAAGCTGTAGTAATTTCAATAATTAAGATATTTTGATGGAATTTTTCCCGTTATGTGATAACATCATAAAGCTTGGGAACAGCAAATTCTGTCATTGTAACTGTAATACTCATTCTGATATGGGATGATGGATAGAACGCATACTGAAATTTCTGTTTGAAATTTTGCTGGTTTAGTTTTTCCTATAGAGTGTATCTTTTGAACCACTAGGCCGATTCTAACATCTCTAGCATTGGATAAATCTTCGAATTTGCAGCTACAGGTAGGTATCAGAATTATTACAATCGGGTCTGTGGTTCCGGCAATATTATCATATCATATGTTTTCTTGGAATATATATTTACACTGCCTGCGACTGCGACACACACTATAACGGTATCTTGAGTTGGCTGAGTAATTTGACAATAAGCACGTGTCAAGTGTGCCACTTCATTTGCCCCTTATTGCATGGTGTAAAATGCGTAATACCCTACTTATAGAGATAGTGCCGGGGGGGGGGGTTACATTTTGAAAAGAAAATGTTGCTGAAACGTGTTGCTGTCGTGCACAGCAATGACTTACAGCAGCATTGTTACCAAAATCAACACATTCTGATAGGATAGAGAAAATGGAATCTATGTTTCGGCGGTCTAGGGGTTAACGATTCCCCACTGACTTTAGATAATAGAAATACTTGAAAAACTTAACTAGCTTAACTGGACAATGTCCTAACGATTACAAATTAGCACATGTTAGGCCTCCATGCATATATATATATATATACATACATATATATATATATATATATATATATATATATATATATATATATATTATATATATATATATATATATATATATATATATATATATATATATATATATATATATATATATATATATATATATATATATATATTTACTGTACAGCCTTCGTGCTCGGAAAAGATAGCGTTGGTGCGGGGATGACGTCAGGATCTCGTGAAATCTCGCTCTCATTGCAAGAAAATGGCGCCGCCCGGGAGATAAAATAATCCCATGTTTACGATGGTATAATTACTCGTATTATTTGTCTATTGGTTTTTTTAGGGTTCAATATGTTAGTCATATAATAGTCTTTCAAATAAAGTACACTTTTACCAATCCCGAAATTGTCCTTTAAATTGCTGCGCAAATAGACAATCCTCAAGATCGTTGGAGAAACCATTGTTGAACAACTTGTAAAAGGGATAATTACCTCTATGAGTGGTTTGAAATTAATTTAGATGCTTTGATTTCTGCGTTTGAAAGAATTAACTTTGATATTCAATTACAATTTCAAATGAAAATATTTTTTTATATTAATCACAAAATTATGTCTGGCATCAATTTATGTATACCCGGTACTCTTCATAGATCATTACACATATCTTAGGACAACTGAAAACAGCACATTTTATTTGTATCATGAAATCCTAAGGACTCCCTTTCTCAATTTAATGATCAAATTTCATCAAGAAAATCTAAATATTTGCTTATTGAAGGTATTTTTGTGGGCCAAGAGAAGAGTATTCTTACAAATTTGCCATTGAAATCACTGGCTCAGTTATTGATCCAGGCATATCCAGTGGTAAATTGTAAAAAATACTCTGCTTGCAAATGGACATTTCTCAAGATCTCTGCAGAGGCTGGTTATGGCCAGAATTTCTAACGAGTAAAGAGACAATGTGAAAAATCAGCTAGATTAAATTCGGGATGTCATGTACACAAATTACTTACTTTCCAGACATTGTTAGCTCACCTGGCCAGAATGGCCAAGTGAGCTTATGCCATGGTGACCATCCGGCATCCATCCGTCCGTCCGTCTGTCCGTCCGTCAACTTTTTCCTTTAAACGACTTCTTCTCAAGAACCACTAGGCCACTATCAATTATCTTTGGCAGGAAGTATCCTTAGGGCATAGGGATCCAAGTTTGTTCATTTTGGTTGACCTAGTTTTAGCGAAAATGACTTCCAGAACCGCTGAAGGGGTCAGGCCGAAATTTGGCAGATATGATTAGGGACTAAAGGCCATTAAAGTTTGTTCAAGGGAAGTTAATCCGTCAAAAAACATGGTGCAGTCGGCCAATCAAAATACAGCATGTTTGGTGGCCATATTGGATTTTTTTATTTGATGGATTTTCAGGCTGAAATTGGTTTAACATAGGTTTTTTTGGTATTCTGATCACAAATTTGCAAGTTTCAAAGCTGTCGGATAAACGGTTTGGTGGCCGTCTTCGATCATTTTCCCGCCAAAAGCTCCCATACTAAAGCAATGGGAAATTTAAAATGTCTACTTTTCGAGAACTTATGGGATGATTTTAATTATATTTGGCAGAAAGCATCCTTAGGTTGTAGAGATTTAAATTTGTTCAAACGAAGCTGATCGGCCAATTTGGCCGGTGGCCATCTTGATTTTTGGCCGATTTTTTGAAACGGCTTTAAAAATCTTCTCCGAAACCGCTTGGTGGATTGAAACAAACCCCATGAAATATGATCTAGGACAAGAGCTGAACCAAGTTTGTTCAAGGGAACTTGATTGGTCAAATGGTTTGGCGGCCATTTTGGTTAACCTAGTTTTAGCCAAAACAGCTTCTCCAGAACCGCTGAAGGGATCGAAATTTGGCAGATCTAATTAGGGATTAAGGGCCATTAAAGTTTATTCAAGGGAAGTTGATCCGTTAAAAAAACATGGCCGCAGTGGGCCAATCAAAATACAGCATGTTTGGCGGCCATATTGGATTTTTTTATTTGATGGATTTTGAAGCAAAAATTTGTTTAGTACAGGGTTATGAGTATGCTGATTTCAACCATGCCATTTCTGAATCTATCAGATAAACGGTTTGGCAGCATGTAGTAAAATTGGCATTTAGTACAGGTGGTCTTTATAGCATGTTTAACTGCATTCTAAAACCCTTGTAATCATTTGACAGAGTGACCAAACTCACTTAGCAGCAGATGTTCACTAGTTCAAAATAATAATTTGATTGAAAGTCATTGCTGCCTTAGAATGCAACAACTTTCTGTCAAATAAATATCAAAATATTCAGTCATATATGTCAGCATACACAATACATATCTTAGATATTTAGCCAGCATAGGAAAACATTTAATCTTGTAATTTGCCAGTCATTCCAGTGATAAATTTTCAAAAATAGTCTTCTCTTGGTCTGCAAGTGGACATTTTCTTTGAGAAAATTTAAATTGTCTTGAATAAATTTGAGGGTTAAAGGGTTAAAGCCAATTAATTCTAGCAATGAATTTAGTTGAGTATTGCGTTATTCACAAATTTTGTTGGATAGCATGTAGCATGGTGACGGACATTTTGAAAATGGTTTTGCTGATGATGTCTGTTACTGTCAAGTGCAGCAACAGTTTTCAGCATGACTATTCAACCCTTGTCACACCAATGTATAGAGATTAATTGTTACAAAGCCAGTATTAGAAAGGCTGGTGTACAGTTTGTAAACACCATTGCTGTCATAGACAGTGCTGTTGCTGTTATACAATTGACAGCAACAGCTTACACAATAGCTGTTAAGCAACAGCTTAGCGCATTATTTCTGGTTAAATGCGTTAATAAGATTTGCTTCTTATCAATTTATTATTATTAGCTCACCTGGCTATAGATATCAGAGGACACAATATCTTACCTATTTTGGTAGGTTAGGAAAACGGTTAACCCTTTAGCCATCATATCAGCCAAAACGGCTTAGGCAGTGGTCTTGAGAAATGTCCATTTGCAGACCAAATGAATACTATTTTTGAAAATTTTACCATTGGAATTACGGACTCTTTTTAACGAGCCAGTCATTCCAGTGGTAAATTTTCAAAAATAGTCTTGGTCTGCAAATAGACATTTTCTATGAGAAAATTGAACTTTTCTTAAATTCAATGGTTAAATGGTTAATTAATGTGCAATTGGAGTTTTATTTCCACCATCCATTGACATATGACAGCTTTTATTACCATAATGGATAAAAACTAAATTAACGGGTTAACCTTTTCCCTGCAACTGCTGCCTAAATAGTTAAGATATGTATTGTGTACTCTGATACCTATACTGTTAAAATATTTTGAAATGTATTTGATTCATTGAAAGTTGTTGCTGCCTAAGTCAGCTATGACTCAGTCAAATTATTTTTAAAATAAACTGCAGCATCGCGAACTTGGCCATTCAGCAAGATGTACATGTGTTAAAAGGATGGTTTGGAATATACCCAGTTGAACCTGCTATAAAGACCATCTGTATTAACCCTTCTTAAATTAGTTTAACGGAAAGCCGATGTTGCCTAAGGCACAACGGCTTCGCGTCAAATTAATTTCAAAATATTCAACAAAATAAGTTTTATATCATAAAGAATATACTTTTTCCGGGATTTATGGGTGAAAGGGTTAAGAGACCACCTGCCTTAAAGACTATTTTCTTCATTTGCTAAATGCAATTAAGCAATGCATTTGAAACTTTATTAGCCCTTTAATAGTCAAACCTCGAAAAACTGCCTTTGCAGTGGCCTTGAGGAATGTCGATTTGCAGGCCAGCATGAGTATTTTTGAAAATTTACCACTGGAATGACTGGCTTGATAATCGAGCCAGTCATTCCAGTGATAATTTCCAAAATGCTCCATATCTTGGCCTGCAAATAGACATAACCTGAAAGTTTTGTTTTACTGAAAAATCATGACCATTAAAGGGTTAAGAAACCAGTTACCATAAGAGGCTGTCTTCTGATTCTCACTTGAGTGGTGTCTTAATACAAGTTTGACTGCATGTCATCAATTTCTGTTGTTAGTACTGATGTCTTCTATTTTGCTCAAATATTGTTCAAAAGAACCTTTGCAAAATCAACCATTTGACTGAAAGTCATTGGAAGTGGCACTGATTGAAGTAAAACTCCATAAAGATTAGTTGAGTTGTAAATGTTCCAGGTGAGCGACACAGGCCCCTTGGGCCTCTTGTTTTGTATATTCTAAAATTAATTATTTATCTCTTTGGACACCTGAACCCTCACATTGTAATTCTACTTCCGTTTCGCTCAGTGTGACACCTACTTACCTTCTGTCTGTTTGACGTCCAGGATTATTAATCAATTGGTGAGAACCGCTACCCATATATGGACCATATTTTATTAACATAGCTTATGAATAACCTATGACTGCACGAGGTTGATTGGGTATGTACCAAAGTGGTTAACATCACTGGTTAACCATATAACCCTCGAATTTGTTAAGAAAATTTCCATTTGCAGACCAAGAGAAGACTATTTTTGAAAATTTGCCACTGGAATAACTGGCTCATTTATCGAGCCAGTAATTCCAGTGGTAAATTTTCAAACAATCTTCTCTTGGTCTGCAAATGGACATTTATCAAGACCACTGCAGAAGAGTTTTTTGGTTTGATATGAGTGTTAAAGGGATAAAGTCAATGGTGAAGTTGGCAAAAAATCCTGGCTTATCGTGTGGTCATCAGGTATGTCGAGGTGCTTCACCGAGCCAGTCATTCTACTGATATTTTCAATAATAGACTTTTCTCTTGAGCCAGTCATTCGCGAGGTAAACTAAAATTATCTCTTGGTTAGCAAATTAAGATTTCTCAAGACCACTGTGTTTGGCTGGCTTGAACATTCAAGGGATACGCAGAATTTGTGATTCTCTTTACCAATCTTGATCATTATTCCTTACCACTCTGTTGTCAATATTCTATCTTTTACCATGTGAATAGCAAATAAACTGGTGTTCATTTTTCAACAATTTTGGTGGACGATGTTGGTATCTACGACAACACCATCTTCCACCAAATTTGTTGAAAAATTAACACCAGTTCATACTTTAACTTAATTTGAAAATTTTAAATTTTGACCTCAGAGTGGTAGGGGTTAAAGGATTAAACTTGATGCGCATCATGTTTTTACCCCTGTCAACAGATTTCAATGTAATTGTCCATATCTAGCCATGCCCCACCCATTTCTAGCTAAAATCCACCCACTCTTTTACACGTGTGAATCAATTTAAATACGTAAAATTAAAATTTTTAATTCCCAGAATTCCAATTTCAATCTTACTATGTGTGTAATCTGTTGGATATTTTGAAACTAATTTGACTTGGCGCTGTTGCTGCCTATGGAAATTGATTGTAGCATCACTCAACTCCTCCGAAACTGCTGGACAGGATTAACCTAATTTGGCAAGTTAAAGTTCACTTCATTACATGCAGGCCCCTGAAGGGCATATGGCATGTGCTCAGCTATCTGTATAATTTCTTAGTGTAAGAGGACATTTACATTTGGGTCTTCACCCAGGGGGTTGAGAATAGAGTCAAAAGATTAAGAAATTGATTGTAACACAACTCTGAACCGTTGAATGAAATTTAACCAAATTTGGTGTGTTAGTTAACCGTGTTATGACTGTGGAGTGGAAAAGGTCATGTGGTTCAGTCTCCAGGGGTAGTGTGGGTCGTTCAACAGGTAAAAGCTGTGAACGTGGGGATTTGCGATGACCTGTCATTGGCCGAGGAACCCAACAAACCACCCATACAAATTTCCAGCTAATGAGCTTCAAAATGATGGGATTAATTTAATCCACAGATTTCTAAAAATCTTTCCAAGTCCACTAATGATCGACCAGTTTCCTATTTCAATGCCAAACTATTTTAATTGGCCATCATTAATAAAAGTACAAATGTACACAGAATAAGCGCAAAAGTAAACAATTTTGTTGATATTTGTTTTGGTTTAAAACTCTAAATAAATCTCAAATTTCTTAGAAAGTATTGATTAACGGTTTGCTGATTAAAGATTGTTGAACAAGATAGCCTTTTTATTATAGGCATTAAAATACTTACAGCGGAACCAAATGCATTGTGAAAACATCTCATGCATATGACCATAGCGAGTCATTGCTTTGAATAGTCTTCAAAAGTAAGTTTTACTTGTAATAAATAACCTTCAAAATTGTAGCATGTGTCTCTATTGTTTCCATTGTTAGCTGTCAACCCACTCAAGGATTTAAGTTTCACATGCATGTTATTGTCTCTATTGTTTCCATTGTTAGCTGTCAACCCACTCAAGGATTTAAGTTTCACATGCATGTTATTGTAAACACTTTAGACTTGTATGGCCTTTACTGGGAGGGATTCCCATGCTTTCTAGTGTCATTTGAGACCTGAAGGTTTACCAGTGCATTTGTGCAATTCTTGTCTTAGCTTCCATCTACTGAATTAATCCTTTAACCCTTACCACTCTGCCGTCAAAAATTTAAAATTTTCAAATTTACGTAAAAGATGAACGGGTGTTTAATTTTCAACAAATTAGGTGGAAGATGGTGCTGTCATAGACAGCAACATCTTCCACCAAAATTGTTGAAAAATGGACACTAGTTTCTTTGCTATTGACACCGTAAAAGATAGAATATTGATATTAGTGTGCTAGGGGTTAAGGGTCATGTTTGGTCAAGAAAGTCAAAATTATTACTAATTTAAATGGCTTTGCATGTCAAGAGATTACTTTTTTGTAAAAGTTTACAACTCGAATGAGTGATTCACTTATCAAGGCACTCGTTCAAGCAGTAAACTTTTAAAGGTAGTTTTATCTTGGCCTGTAAATGGTCATTTCTCAAAACATACAGAAGCCAGTTTGACCATGTTGGCCATTCACCCTTTCTGGTTCTGAATCTGGTTACAACCTACCTCTGCAGTGATCTTGATTTGTCAACTTTCAGACCAAGAGAAGACTATTTTTTAACATTTACCACTGGAATAACTGGTTCGATAACCAAGCCAGTTATTCCAGAGGTACATTTTCAAAAATAGTCTTGGCATGCAAATGGAAATTTAATAAGCAGATATTTACATTTATTTTTTGTGGACTAAATTTGGCCATTAACTTGTTAAAGTGCTAAAGTACAAATATTTGTTAGAATATTGCAGAAAATAAGAAAAATAAATCTAATCAGATCCCGCGTTGTCATATTTGTCAGCTTTGGAAGAACAGAATTGGTATAGTAAACACATTTTCTGCTAAATGTTGAAGTAATCAGGTATTTACTCTATGTTTTTGAGTTTGACTATTATCCCTGACCACTCTGATGTCAATATTCTATCTTTTATTGTATCCTTAGCTAAGAAATGGTTGTATGTTTTTAAGCAATTTTGGTGGACGATGTTACTGCCTAAAAGACAGCAACCTTTTTTCCTCAAATTTGTTGAAAAATTAACACCGATTCACCTTTTAATTTAATGTTACATTTTTAAAGTTTCACATCAGCGTGGTTACAGGGTGTTTGTGTTGGAGAATCATGTTGCTGAAATATGTCTCCACAGTTGCTATTTGTGATACAAATTCTTTTCAGTATCTACTTTATTAACAGATCAAATGAGACAACTTACTCTGTGTACATTTAATAAGGAATATACTTTGAAATTAATTTTCCCGGAAGTCATTGCTTCCAATTACATTAGTTTTAAAATATTCAAGAATTCACCTGGATGGCAACCTTGAAATTGACTACCAACAGAGCAGGCAAAATTACCTTTATATAAAGGGGTGGTCTCTTTATAGAAGGGCTCAAAGTTTTGGTGGGTATTGGGATGCAATAAGTCAGTTCTTTGTATAAAGGTAGAGACATTCTTTGAGTGTCTGACTGCTTTAAGCCACCAGACAATAAATTTAATGAGCAATAACTCAGGACCTGCTGAATATTTTAAAAACATTTTAATTGAATGTTGTTGGTGGCTTAGCCACCAACAACTTTCAGTTAAATTTTTTTCAAAATATTCAGCAGTTTCAGAGTTAAACCCCATGGAAAATCTAGCCTGCAGAAATTCAGCAGGCAGACAGTTAAAGCGGGTTTTAGCCAGTGAGATTTCGACTTTATAATAGTTAAATATGTGCAATGAAGGGCCTGATCTGTGACTCAACTGTCCAGTTTATCCATCAATCGTATGACATCATATTCAACTATTGTGATGTGTATGCTGAAGTCCTAATCCATTACATCATGAATGATGTAGCTAAGTTCATCACAAACACTTACTTGATGACATTACTAAGCATTGTTGTGAGAATTCTATGTCTACTATTTATCCATTTACTGGTCAAATTTGGTCAAGAAACTCAAATTATTTCCTTATTGAATGTCCATCTGCATATAAAGAGAAGGTATTTTTGAGAATATACCACTGAAATGTCTGGCTTAATTATCGAGCCAGTCATTCCAGTGGTAAATTTTCAAAAATACTCTTCTCTTTACCTGCAGATGGACATTCGTCAAGACTACTGGAGAGGCTGGTTTTGGGTGGTTTGACCATTAAAGGGGTAATAAACATCCTATGACAGCAACAGCACCCAGTGAAATTAGTTTCAAAATATTCAACAGTTTACCTGTATAGTTTTCTTGAAATTAATAGTTAGAGAGTTCAGGGATCGATTGATCCAAACATGGGCAGAGTGTGAGTGTATATTAGCTAAAGATGGGCGGGGAATAGCTAAAACTAGATTCCTACATTATCTCCCATGTTGAATTGAATCTCTGATGAATTTAGAATTTAATAACCAGTCTATAGCATATTTTGAAACTAATTTGACTGGGTCATGGGCAGTAACAACCCTCTGTCAAATTAGTTTCAAAATATTCAACAGCTTACCCGTATCATTACCCTGAAATCGAGATTCTGGAAATTCAGGTTTCAAAGTATTAACCCTTTAAGCCTTGAAATTGTTCAAGAAAATTTCAATTCTTTCAAAGAAAATGTCAATTTGCAGACTAAGAGAAGACTATTTTTGAAAGTTTAGCACTGGAATGACTTGATTGGTTATCAAGCCAGTCATTTCAGTGGTAAATTTTAAAAAATAGTCTTCTCTTGGTCTGCAAAGGGACATTTCTCAAGACGACTTTAGAAGCCATTTTTGGTTGATATAAGTGTTAAAGGGTTAAAATCAATTCCAACAGACATACAATGTGGGTGGAGCTTAGCGAGAAATGGGCATGGCATAAATAGAAATAAATCCCTTTTATTTATTTCATTATTATATTCTGCAGCGATAGTGAATGCTGTAGTTTTCTTGCGTGGTCCATCTGTAATGTTTTGTAACACAACAAAAAGACTAAGCCACTCAATTCACTGTTTGCTAAAAGTCACCTGACTTAGATATCTCAGAAAATTTTAACCTATTCATTCCCATGGTGTAGGTTCCCTTGAAACAAGTTTAGCAGAGATTACATCCCTCCATTGGGGTAGTCCTTGATAGTATCTCTTTAACTCTAAAGCAGTCATTGCTCTAGGGAACCGGTTCCTCTATTCCTATAGAGAACATATAAACGAGTCTGTGAGCATGCGCACTTATGCTACTATGCATGCGACCGAGTCCAAGCCGTCATTAATTAATTTTCTGTATTACGGGAAACACCTAACTTTTATCTCAACAAATCCTATTCATTCCATAATCTTGTGGAGCTACATCCACATTTGCTTTTCATGAATACCACAGTACAAGTGGTCTTTGTTGAATAAGTCATAGTACTTATGTAAAATGGTTATAATTTACGTGAATATGAGCAGAAAGTTCGTTGTGACCAAGTTGAAAGAAATGGCGCCAGCTTCACATTACAAGCCAGGTGAAGTCAATAACTCTGATCCTATTTAGCCACGAGGCTCCGTTCCTACGAAAGGTATACTATATACCGGTTTGGAACATCTCCTACGAAAGGTATCCTACATAACATATGTAACATACCGGTTGGGAAGTTAGCGGATCAATTAAGAGTTTTTGACTAGGTACGTATTTCCGAGCGTCATTCTTTCCTACATAAGGTATACTACATACCGGTTTGGATCGAATCCTACATAAGGTATCCTACATAACTATGTAATATACCGGTTGGGAAGCTTATTGGATCTATTAAGAATGTGACAGTGGTGCAAACAGGCGTGGTGGACCGATGAACACCACAAGGATACACCACGATCATCCCCTGAAGAAAAGCGAGTGGTCCTTCTAAGGACCGTTACTAACCAACTAACATGAAACTCGCAATTACTTCATGATGATCAGTCAGTCATGTCAGTCGTATTACAATAAAGACGAGACCATCGTATTAATTCGCGATTCGGTGTTCGCTTTCAATTGGCGGCGTTTTTGCAGGCTAATTTAACATTACTAGCAATGGGCCATGAAACCTTTTTACCTTTTATTTAATATCTTATAAAAATTACTCGAGATTTTATGTTTTCTAATACCTGGCGGGGTTAGTCGACGCAAGTATTTTTTATGGCCGTAGTTTCATGAAAAATGTAAACATTGCGTTGCTATGGGATATCCTCTTTAGTGTGTCGTAAATTGGCAAATGTCGGACGATCTCGGAATGCCCGGATGTTCAAAATTACGATACTGAATTGATCCTCGTAATCACATAACCCGCTTTTGTTAGAGGCTATTAAGCCTGTGCCAGATTATCAGGTTCACTTGATTTGTAAATCTAGGGAGAAACTTGCGTTCACTTGATTTCTAAATCTAGCGTTAAAACTTATTATATATATTACTGGTTATATTGTAATGTGAACCTAAAATGATCTAAAACGTAATGCGATGTTCTAGAAAAATTGCATGAACGGCCGATAATTAAACTGGGTAGCCAGCGTCTATTGTTAGCGAGCCGGACAGTGGCAAAGTAAATCTCCGTTTGGAGGCGCTGACGAGAAGCGTAGATCTCATTGCCGAATTTCCGATTCCAGGATATCTATATCCGAGTACTCGCTTAACCTACTTCATTAAAATTTGCTTTAACCTATATCGGGTCAGATAATATCACATGATTTATATATCATGTGATTATCACGTGATTCTGATTTATATATTATAAAGACGACATTTATGTCAGGTTAGGATTAATTTTGATGGAAAAAAACAATCTTTATTAAAGGATACGCAATATTTAGGCTGCTCAATTTAATAATTTCACTTCTGCTAATGATGTTTTCAGGTATACATTAAGCATAGCCGCGAGGTGACAAGATTTGTGAAGGGTTTTTTCGTGGTATCTTCAGACGTTAAGATGTTTAAAAATTCAGAGGAAAATAAGTTTTATCCTTGTATATAGTGCGCGCAAATTTTTTAGAACATGTAAATTGA
Source organism: Chaetoderma sp. LZ-2023a (assembly GCA_034401795.1). NCBI lineage: Eukaryota > Metazoa > Mollusca > Caudofoveata > Chaetodermatida > Chaetodermatidae > Chaetoderma > Chaetoderma sp. LZ-2023a. The sequence goes on along the minus strand of CM067369.1, from coordinate 63,111,211 downwards.
GCATAAATGTGCGACCTATTTATGGATTTTTAAGTAAATACGCCACTCCCATATTTGCTGGTACTCATTCAGATTCAACTTATTTCAGTTGCAACTTATGACTAATAACTTCGAGAGTTAAATGGTTGATATTTTGATAGTACATCGTCGTGTCGTG